>VZTA01003166.1:166005-180366 GCA_013398855.1 Mohoua ochrocephala | reverse complement strand
CGGCACCTCCTTTGGGCAATGCTCCATGTCCAAGTGTACCCAGGTGTTCCCCCAGACCCTGTGACATGCTCTCACCGTCGCTCCATGAGAGACACACCCCTCCCCCCCCAGGAGCCCACCATAAGCCCCTCTCTTCCAGCATCTCCATGCAAAAGTGAGCTGAGGAAACCCCTCCTAAAGCAGGCNCCGGCAGGAGTCACCCTCTCCTCACTCTCACGGCTCACACCTGGGGTTGTTGCCAGTCCGAGTGTGAGGGCAGATGCAGATAAGATTTGCTGCTCGTTCCCTGGACAGCTCGTTGTCCGCACCTGACACACTGGGGCACCGGGCTTTCCTTTCTATGGATAATAGATATTTGATAGCAGTTGCAGGTACACTGTTGGTTTTTGAAATAATTTTTAAGCTATATTCTATAATTATGCATGTGATTTTTGACATTTAATATACAAGACTAAATCTCTTGCTGGTTTTAGAGCATTGCATTGAAAGTCTGTGTGGTTTCTCTTCTTTCCCTGTTCCAGGAGATGGAGTGTGAGGTGCTGAAGACTGAAAACTCGTTCTTTTCCCCCTGAATCCCAAGACACTGTGTCCATAAGAAGCTCCTTTCTTTGTTGCACCTTAGGGATACTTCCCAAGGCAGCGGGCAGAGGAACCTGAGAACACACTGAGCACAGCTGGAGGTGTTGGGAAGAGATCTCCCTTTGGGCTGTAGTCACAGATTAGGTCAGTGTGGTTCCTTGTGAACATTCCCATAGGATCGTACGCTTCGTGTTTTCCAGGATTCCACCGTGGACATAGTGCTGTAAAATCTTGGCGGCCACAGTTCGGAACTTGGTGAACTTGAAGTAAAGTTGAAGTGTTTATCCACTAAGAGAAGTGGTGATTTATAAATTAAAGCAGAGTGGTATTCCACACCACCAGGGATCTGGGATTGGTGCTAGCAGACCCTGTGCCAGATTTCCACTCGGAGACCTATCCAGTGAGGCCACCGCTTTGTGTGGAGGAAAAAACCCCAAAGATTCCAGGGTCCAGACTGCTAAACTGCAAGTGAACATCTGTGCCTGTGGTGCCTACCAGGGAAATGAGTATTAGCCAGTCTCCAAGCACCTGTCTATATTCCAGGTAGGCGCTCATCTGTAGAAATGCCTTTGCTTTAAGTAACCTAGGGATACATGCACCCAGTATATAACCATGTGTATTTCCGTTCTCGGCCAAATCAAGCTTAGAGTCTTTTTATTAATTTCCCTCCTGGGAACTTTCTTTACTCGGGATTTTCCCGGGGGGCATCTGTACCGTGTCTGTATAATGTAATTACGATGCATTTGCTGTGCATCCATACTGATGGGCTGCAAGCACAGGGGAAAAAGTCTCACCTTAGAACGGCGCGTAAAATGAAATCTCCTTCCATTATCATCACACATTTGTTAGTACATAAAATATATTTAATGAAAACCAAACCATCAAACAGGAAGTAGATTGATACAGTTCAATGCAGCATCACTTGTGCCCTGGCTGCAGCAGACGCCTGACTGCACACGCGAATGGAACGTGTTTCTGGGAACCGGTTAGTGCTCTAGCTACTAATGCCGCCAGAGCTCAAAATCTAAGCTCTCAACAGATAGATCCGAAGAATCTGGAGGAAACGAAACCGCTATCCGATTCCTTTGGCTTCAGGAAGCCACGGTGGCAGATGTCCAAACGTGCAGTCAGCTGGCTACAGGATCTTTAACTCACATGGCCAACAGTTACTGCAGAAAGAGAAATAAAAATCTATCAGAGGAAGCTGTTCACAAATAGAAGTCTTCATGCATGGTTCCATGCAAGTTTCTTTATGCTGTTCCTTCCAAACCTTCTGTTCGTGAAGGTCTCATTCATTCGGGTTGCTTTTCCTCTGGCATTTCATCCGCATGTCTTGCATGAAGTTTCTGAAGGCCGGTTCTTCGTGACTCTCCTCGGTCACTGGGGGAAGAAATGACAGCACTATTCGTTCTACTTTTGCTACTGACAAAAGGTAGAGTCGGGATAGTCAGAACAACACAGAACATCTGTTGGATCTTCACCTACATTACAGGGCAAAGGAAATAAGTGATCCTAAACATCAGTGGAACAGGAAAAGAATGAAGATTAAGTCTGTGAGCTATGTAAGAGAAAAAACACCCTCAAAGAACGTACGAGATTGCTCCGAGACCATAGTCACATCAAAAGGGAAGAGATCCAGGGGCAGAAACTGTAAGGTCGGAAAGATGATGAAACAGCTGTGCATCAATCAGGTTCAGAGGTCACCGCGTGCCCCAAGCCTAACAAGTTCTCCGGTTTATGTGTGTTATACACCTATTAATTACTTAAATAGAAAATTTACGACTGAACTTTCACAAAGGTTGGACCAAACATTGCGGCCGGGCTTCTGCTATGGATTCTGACACGCGTATTTAGGTGACTGAACGTTTGCTTGTTTTCTAGGCTCTCTTAACAGTCCATCCAGGTAATGAAATACAGAGGGGACTGCCTGACTGGATGGGCAGCTTTCAGGCCTCATTCCCTTACCTTCGTGGTCAATGTCGTCAGTATCACTCTCCCTCTCTTCTTCCTCTTCATTGAGAGTTCCTCGTGTTAGGATTAGCTCAGAGGGACCCATTGCAGAAGCATCATCAGGTCCTTGAAGGGAAAAGAAATGGTTGCACACAAACCAGCTTGCTAAAGGTAAGGTATTGTGAACATGGACAACTTCTATCTGCACATAAACACAGCAATTAACACCTGCTCTGAAAGGACAGAAAACTGCTTGTGGATCCCAAAGACACAGGACAGACCTCATCAGCACATACTTCACGTGGCCAACAGCACGGCTTTCCCATATCTGTTTCCCATCTGTTTCACCTTTTCTAAAGTATTTCATTATTTTCAGTATGTCTGATGTTTTAGCTACACAGCAGGGTTTCTTCCACGCCTGTGACTGACACAGGAAGAGCTAAGTGTGGCCAGTGCCACAGGAACCAAAGCCCCACTCCTCTAACACGGAGCAGCTTTCACACTTTTGCTGTGGGAACAGAGAAGCACTTCTCAACGCAAACTCTTCAGAAAGCTTCTGCAGTGAACTTAATCTTCCCGGTGAGGTACCTGCCAGTGTGCTGCCCTGCACGCACACGCTACCCATGTCCTTCCACAAGTGTTCCAGCTGCTCTCTCTTTTGTTTCTCTTGAGCTTCCTCCTGTAGATAAGGAGTTACATGTGGATTCTGGGAACATTTAAAACATCAGTAGAAAAGTAAGCTCACCCAAACCCAGCAGTCTGTCCCCCAGCCAGAGCGCAATAGTCACTAAGCGGGTCTTATACGACGACTAAGGTTACACGGAACTTTTGACCAAACACGGACAGCAACGTCCGGTATGGCGGACTTCTAGAACATTTTCAGAAGCATCAGGAAGCCAAACTCAGCGCAGCTGTGCCTGCAGAGAACTGTCCTTTGGACGGCCAGGACTCGAGGTGAGCAGAGCTCCTGATTTTGGCACTGCAAATCAGTCTCTGTTACTAAGTCAAACCAGTACACTTCACTGGTACGGGAAGATACAGGGATAGCCTCAACAAATCACTCGAGAATTTATTTTCAAGAACTCTCTATCCTTCTGAATGGAAGATAGAAAATTATTTCCCAATCATTTTCTCACAACTAGCTCAAATATTAGCACTAAAGCAGCGAAAAATACGTGTTTTGTAACACATCTTCATTCTTGTAAAGATATGCTCCGCCACATTGAGGAAAAAAAGGCAGGTAGCGGACTCCTTCAGGACAGGAATTTTCCCACACTGAGTATGACTAGTAAATGAAATGTTAGACCCCCTCAACTTAAAGGCAATTTTGTGCATAAAAGTGATCTCAAGATACACGACCCGGGCGTACGATAGCTAAAAACACTTACCAGTGTTTTTCTCAGGCGCTCGTATTCTGGACGATACTCTCTGAAAAGATAAGAGTGCATTCAGTCTGAATCAACACATGATTTGTATTAAGTAAGGATCATCTCAGAGGCTTCCTTCTATCCCAAAAAAAGTTTTCTCTAGGCTTTCATGTTTGAGAGACATTTCAGAAGGACTAACGGTACTTTTCACCCAGATTTGGATTCTGAAGCCAGTGGATGCAAAATAAGTGAACATACTTCATTGAAACAGCAACAGTTCAAACCTTGATCACTGTATGGAATTAGAAAAAAATTATTACTTCACATATTTGATGGCACAGATGGCTTTTGCTTTTTCTCTGAACAGCCAACACAAAAATTCACCTCTGAATAGTTCCTTTTCACTGCCACTTTTTATGCTGATGCTTGAAGTTTATGAGAAACCCTAAACTACCTTGGCTAAGAAAAGTGTAGAGTCCTTCAAATCAAAGGGCTACAAAGGATTTGTAGAGTCCTACAAATCAATACCTTCAGGAAGTGTTCACCGGGTTAACTATCCCCTTACCTCTCATATTCATCTACAGCTTTAGAAAGCTGGATAAAAAACTCGTCCAGTCCCGTGCCGAGCACCGCAGAAACGCCAACCACCTGCAAAAGAAACCACACACCAGAAATGGAGAGTAACTGAACCAGTTTCTAACAACAAACCGAAAAACAACAAATAATTACTAATCTAACGATAGCCATTTCATCAGCACGGCGGCACGGGAATGTGCAGTAACTCTTCTGCTTCTACCCATCCCGCTTTCAAACTCTTTCTCCACTTGCTGCTCATGTTTGTTACCTCAGTTTTTCGGTTGCTGCTGGTTTTCTGTTTGGTGAGTTGTTGCAGTATTTTTGAGGGGGCGTTTCTTTGGGGAAGGGGGTTTGTTTGGGTTTTTTTTTTTAACAAGTTGGGCATTTCAAGAGAAAGTCAGGTCTTTCTGTTGCTTACTTGTTTACTGTTAATAATCCAATCTGCACCTAGGGTTATAAGTAGTTAGTATGTATCAGTGTACTAGAATAACAGAGCAAAATAGAGGCGAACTGACCTTCTGGCTCTGAAATTATGTCTAATCCTTTGTATTTAGCCACATCACACTTTAAAAAGTCCCCAGTCCAACCCCAGAACAGCAAGAGGTGGAGAATTTAATCAGTTACTATGGCAATACATTCAACATGCACATCTCCTTCCTAATTTGAACTTGCCTATCGTTACACTTCTGGCCATTTGTTCTGCTTGTATTAAATCAATTACCTAAAAATACATTTCATTAGGACTATTACCAGCCAGAATCGATCATCTTCTAATGAAAATTCTTCCTCTTTTTCAAAAGCAAGACGGTCTCAACTACTCGCTTTCAAATGGAAGACTTTTTGCAATACAGCTTCGCGCTTGATCAATACAGCAAACACGAGACAGCTCTCCAAAGGATTTTAAGCATTAAAATACGGTGACATGTATTAATATGTATACTTTCCCTGCACGTAAGTACAAGCTGCAGTCTATGCTATAATCGTCATATGACTTGCTCTCCAGTCCAGTGTTCTAATAGCTCTGACATGCAGAGAAATATGACCTAATTAACAAATAAGGAACAGGAAGTACTTTAATTCTGTACATGGCACCACCAGGATCCTTTTTGAAATTCTGTATATTGTTCCACATGAAACACTTGCAATATTTTTGTTCTGGCTACATTATCATCATCTATCTGAATGGAATCACTTCTTTTCATTGTCCTTCATTTAATATCCATAAAGCCAAGACGGCTTGCTTTTACTTTAGTAAAAGCTGATGACAAACACAATTAGCTGAAACCTTTTAGCACAGACTATGGGATCAGTAACGGCCTCCGATGCACAGGGTTTTTTCCTGAGGAACTGGACTACTTTGTCCTCTCAAAACCTGGTTAAGTGGGAAAAAAACCCCCAGCTTCGTCTTGCCTGAGCAAATATTGGGGGGGGGAGGAGGGGGAGAGAGGGTGTTTGTTTGGGTTTGAGATTCTTTCCGTTCTTCCTGTGTACTAAATTGCACAACTGTACTAGACACTTTCTGAACGAGGAAAATTACCTCAGACAGGAAATGCTGCAACAAAGAATGCTGCCTCTTATCAGCCTATCTTAGCTTTCTTCTCATGCTTAATCACAATTCAGTATTAAATTGTTCAGGCTGCCACTCAGCGTGACAAGTTACTAAAGTTACTGTGTTCAAATCCTCAACGTGGCTCATCAACAGATTACAGTTCAAAAGGGCAGTACAAAGACCCTTTACAGAAGGACAGAATGGTTAGGGTTGGATGATACCTCTGGAGATCATCTAGTCCAACTTCTCTGCTCAAAAAGCAGAATTAACTAGAACAGGTTGCTCACGACCTTGTCTGTTTCCAAGGACGGAGACTTCACAATTTCTCTGGACCATCTGTTCCAGTGCTCAATCAGTAAAAATGGAGTAATTTTTTTTCCTCTTCTGTTTGAACATAGTTTCCTGCATTTCACTTTGTGTCTATTGCCTCTTTTCCTTTCCCTGAGCACCGGTGAATGGAGTCTGCCTTTTGCCTTGCTTACACTCTACTCCCACCCTACATCAAAGACATTATTCTTGGGCTTTCTCTTCTCCAGGCTTCTATGAGAGGTAATAAACAAAAACAAGATCCATACCTTCAGTGAACTGTAAAATTCATCTAACACTAAACTCATAGAACGAGTCAGGTTACTGACATAGGAGGTCTCTTGATTCAGGGCATCCTGAAAAGTCTCGAAGTCCTGCATCCATTCCACGGCGAAACTGTGGTCAATTATGTCAGTCTGGAAGGAGAAGGGAAAATATTCGGAAGTAACAATCTCAGCCGTAGGCTGTTAAGTGCACAAAATAAAAAAATACATGTTTCAAAACCTTCATCTTTTCAAAATACTCGGCCCTGGTCTGAAGTTTCACAAGTTCTGTTTTTATCAAGCCAACTACGTGAATACTTGAAAAGACGACAAACAACCGCCCAGGCTTAAGAAGGCAACAACTGTTTAAGGAAACAATCGCAAATCTAAAGCCTTCTATGATTTTCTGGAAAGGAGCGTTCAAAAATTGCATACTGTACAATAAAGTTTACGGTGTAAATAGTACATCGTATGATTGAGGCCAGACAAGAACAGTCCTCACTGAAATCCTAAGCTTTCCTGATTGCTTGGGGGCTGGGGGAGCAAGTGCCACTTGCACGCTGGGTAGCAGCCCACGGGGTCTCTATAAACGTGAGCTGTGTTCTGACCCAAAGAAGTTACAACCCAAACTCAGTGCAAGTCAATGGACACAAGCAGGTGAGATGGTTCCACAATTTTGCATGGATTCATATGCAAACAGTCTAAAGAGTTTCATAAACATCTTACCACATGCATATCCACTCTTAGCACAATGAGGTGCCTAAAACTCTGCTATATTTCATTTCCCTGCACCGATGGGAAGGAGAAAGATGAAGTATTGCCTAGCATTACTCGAGAGATTTGAGACAGAACCGAATCCACCGAGGGCCAAAGCCTGAGTACTTAGAATTCTAGAAATAAAATTAAATCACCTCTACAAATTGCTTTTTTTTCCCGTGCCAATCTTAAAATTCTAGAATCTGTTTGTCACTGCGCATGTATCGGTTGCCCAGGATTCTTCCATTCTTATCAAGAGTCAATTTTTTAAAATTAAATTTAATTACATTTTCTTAAAAATTCTTAAAATGCTGTTGCCTTTACTCTTTAACAAAGGCAAACGTGAAATTAAAATGAGGTTTGAAGTTACGAATCCTAAGCCTCGGGCCTACCTTTCCTTACGTATACTGATCGAGTCCCACTTCTTTTAGTCTCTCAAAACGTGTATTTTCTTCAGAGAGAACAATTTTCCTACCTCGTGCCTTTTTCTATGGGAAAAAAAAGCTTAGGAGCTTATTCTAAAATTACTGTCTAGAGTCAGAAAGAAAACAGTGTACAAAACCTCGCTCAGAAAGCAAGCGCGTATCAAAGATACGCGTGGTTTGGGTCACTGGGCAGATGGGTGGAGTTGGGGCACAGGAGACACTAATACTACTCGGCTGGTGTGAGGAAAAGTGTCACAGTCGAGGCATGGCCTATGGGAAATGTGTCTGTGTACACGCAGAGCCTGCTGTGTTGGGGATCAAATACAAATGATGTCTGTGGGGAGCAGCACTCACACCAAAAATCTAATGGGATTCTTTTAATATCTAAAATGATTATGTTTTAAGAGACAGCTGTTAAGCTCAAAAGCATTCCTTTAAGGCCGCAAGCGCATTACACGACAGTGGATGTGTATCTTCAGACTAATATCTGCCTCCCAGCAAACACTGGATCAAGCGTCTTTTGCTAAGTTTTGCCTGGTACAATATGTGGGACTCCTTCCTCAAAACATGCAGGTGTTACACCATTCCCACTGTGAGTCAGCCTGCTGCTGAGCAGAAACAATAATGAAGACAAATGTTCTGTGGAGACAGGGTGTGTAAGAGCAGATTCCATAACGACCTCCCCCTTACACGACGGAGTTAAGTTTCCCTATAGCCCAGGCTTAAGGTCCAAAGCATGTTTCAAAGTGTTAGTATCCTCTCTGACTTGAGGGTTTGGGTGCAACTGCCCATCCCTGATTATTCTTGTGCATTTGGATACCAGATTAAAGATCCCTTTTAGATTTGGTTGTCAGCCTGCAGCCCCCTCCATCTCTCTTTTCTAGAAAAATCTATTACTGTGGTCAAACAAAGACACCGCGGCAAAGAAGCTAAGCAGAACAATGTCCCGCTAGGAAATGGAAACCAGAGCATTAACTTACTTTGTTCATAACGACGATGAAAGGTAGCTTTGTCTTGTACAGGATACTGGGCAGGGAGACACAAAATAAAAGTTTAATTTAAAACTCACTAGAATAGAAAGCAAGTTAAGCATAAAGCAGACAAGACTTGTGCAAAACTGAATACGTTTGACATCAAAAGAGAATTATTTTCCTCTGCACCAATCAGAATGTAATTTTCGCCCAGGTTCTGCTTACAATTGTTGAACAAAATATGCCTCCCCAAGATGTAAGCACGCATCCGTGAGACAGAAAATCTCTGACACACCCAGTTGATTTTGGTTACCATTTTCTGTGACTCTCAGACCGCAGCTTTTAACTCCCTTCGCATTTTGCATTTGACTCAGACCTCGGGTTCTGAGAGACTGTGAACTGAGCGATGAATTCAAATAACAGAACATCTATAAAGAAAAACTACCTCGACACAAGAGCTCACACATTCATTTCACTGTATACGTGCCATCACCTTTTGCTCAAACTAATGTCAGAAAATGCAGCATGCGATAAGACACGTTTTGCACACTATTACAGCGATACAGCTCTTGACCTTGGCACGAGGATTGCGAGGGTTTTTGAAAACCTTTTACCGACATGTACCATGAATTATGACAGCTCTAGCTATGCTGATCATTCCATAGGTATTTAGTCCCTGATGTAACATGAAAGAAAACAGATAAATTCACGTACGAGAAAGAATACAATAAGTCAGTAACTCCTTGCCATGCTGAACTCAAAACAAATCTTGAAGAATCTCTTGAAGTATCAATAACATTAAAAAATAGAGTAGGAAACTATGCGTTTGCACGAAGGAGCTTAAACTAGACTATCTCGATACGTCTTAGATAAATGGGTTTATAAGCAATAGGCAATGTTAAATCTATTGTAACCGGCATTCATCACACCGAGGTCTCATGGACTATTTAATGCTTTCAGTGGGAGTTTTGAGCCAATGACCTCCAGATGTCCATTGACACCTAAATTATTCTGCTTTTTCAATGAGAAAATCACTAAGAGAATAACCAAGCCAGTAGACTAAGTGGATATGAGACATCCAAGTGCAAAACTAACCACACCCTGGACTGCATCAAAAGCAGCGTGGGCAGCAGGGTGAGGAAGGTGATTCTCCCTTTTTACTCTGTTCTCATCCCACCTGGAGCACTGCATCCAGCTCTGGAAACCACGGTACAAGAAAGACGTGGACCTGTAAAGTGGGCCCGCAGGAGGCCACGTAAACCATCAGAGGACTGGAAGGACTCTCCTATGGAGACAGGCCAGAGAGCTGGGATTGTTCAGCCCGGAGAAGGCTTCAGGGAAGCTTTATTGCAGCTTTTCAGTGTACAAAGAGGTTTATAAGAAAAATGGAGAGTGACTTTTTACCAAGGCTTGTAGTGACAGGACAAGGGATAATGGTTTTAAGCTGAAAGGGACACGCTGACGAAATTTTTCATGATGAACGTGGAAAGATATTGGAGCACGCTGCACAGGGGAGCCGTGGTTGCCCCATCCCTGGAAGTGTTCCAGGCCAGGCTGGATGGTGCTCGGAGCAACCCGGTCTAGTGGAAGGTGTCCCTGCCCATGGAAGAGAGCGTGGACTAGATGGCCTTTAAAGGTCCCTTTAAACTCAAACCATTCCATGATTCTCCTCCCAAGTAACTACCAAAGAGAGACAGCAATTGAAGCAGACGGGCTGCATTTCCAGCTTTTCTTACCTGCAGGCGTACAGCATGTTGGACATAAAAGTGATAGGGTTAGTGCTGCGAGAAGTGTCCATCACGTAGACGACAACCGAAGGAAAAGAGGAAGCCTGGGAACGCAAAGTAAAAGACAGTTTAATTAGAAGCTCACTGCTCAACAGCCAGGTCATTCACACAACTTCACTGTCCAGTCATGTCAGAAGCACTTACCAAGGCCTCAGTTATGATGGTTCCTGATGCTGACCAAGTAAATACCTCAATTTGCCCTGGTGTGTCAATAATAACATACCTGGTAAGAAGTTACCCCCAAACAACAATAAGGGAAAATTAGTTAAGCACAAGGTCTTGTTCTGACTAGATTATCACCAGCATACAATGGTAAATGACATGGTTATTCTTTAACGGATGAGAAAAGCTTCTCTCAAACACTAAGGAGATTTATGGGCATGCCTGAAAATCTCCTGCGTGAATTTTGTAACTGAGAAGCATGTGCTCTCAGGAGTTGAAGGCATCAATTTGACAGACAGTTAGTAGTGCAAAATCTTCAGAAAAAGAATTAATTGCCGCCTATTTGAACAGCGTGTGAAAGAAAATGATAGTCTAATGGAAGACAAGAAAAGCAGAACTGTAATAAGCAGGCTTTTTTTTTGATGTATCCAAAGAAAATCTAGTTTATCCATTCTATGCGCTTTTCCACATAAAACTTATACCAAGGCTGAAAAAACCAACTAGAAAACGTTCGGACAAACTTTTTAGAATTTCGCGATTTTCCCACAATGATCCCAGAAAAGCACAACTCAGTAGAATGTACTCACTTGGATGCATTTTGTCTTTTTTCAATAAACTTCATCACCTGATGGAAAAGGCAGAAGTATATTTTCTATTTAGGCTCACAATAGGAAACTTTCATCTTCGTTTCATAGCAGAAACTACATTAACTCGCACAGCTGCAGGTGTATATCAAAAGGTTAAAGTCTTTACGCTTTTCAGAGAGTGAAAATGCCCTACTAAGGAGGGGTGAAAAATGCTCGGACCCTGCATGGGTCAAAGATAACCGTGATCTTGTGTGTGTTCTAGTACCTGGCTAAAGAAATTAGCACCCGGCTAAAGGCAGTTGTTCCCTGCCTTTTCACCAGGAGATTGTCTCAGTATCTGACATCAGTCCCCACCCCAGAGCTGATTCAGTGTTATGATTTAGGAGGGCTGTCAATTATCAAATAACCCCGGGAAAACGTAACGGGTTTCCCGAGGTGAGCTTCCCTACTTCAAAACCAGAGCATTCACGCGAAAGATTTTGTAGTAAACACGGCGCGACAACAGTCCTATACAAAGACTGAAGAATGCTCCGTACGTATGGCTTCTTAATTTTACTTTTAAAAAAGCTGAAAAACTGAAACTGAAAAACTCTCATATGAAAGCTAATGTGCTCTGACAGCATGGTAAAATACATGGTTCTGTATGGAGAATAACTCCCCAGAAATATTAGAAGGCTAACCAAACACAGTGCCCTCTGAGACTTGACATACACAAAACTCCTCAGGCTCCCAGCACAGCATCACAGGAACAGCACATAGAAACAACCTTGTACCTGGTCAAATCTTGTAGCAAAGAGATTGAGAGAGGTCACTATTCCGCCATTTGGGCCCAGCCCATATCTGACGCTTCATTTAGGAAAGCAGATGGTTACGCAGACCCCAGAGGTCTTTTTTGACAACTCTGACAACAGATGCACACTGGATACCTTGAGATCGAGAGACAATAGCCCCAATACATGATTACATCTTCTAAGTCATTTAGCAGGGTAGCAAATACTCTTTTACACAAACATGTGCGATTGACAGAAGGAAGAGGGGCTATGTGGCTTCTCCTTGCCATTTTTGCTTTAACTGCACAAGAACCAGTATTGACTCTTAACATATTGTCTTCTCTATCGCTACTCTCAATATCCAAACACGAGGCCAGACATCCTCCTTAGTTAGGCCCTTACAAACAAGACACAGAAACTCCAGTAATGGCTAACAAATGCAGTGAAGCAAACAATGCACTTGCATATTAATTTGAAACTTACATTTAGGATGTTTTGTTGGTAACCCCAAATCAAACAACAGCCAAAATCAAGAATCCTATCCCCCATCACCTTTATTCTTGTCTAAAATATTGAATTTAAGAGTCATACTTGCAAGTCAAAACCAAAGACTGCGTATCGCCTCCATCTGCACAAGCTATTACATAAGAGACGAAGGACCCCCCCAGCCCTCTGGAAGCGCGGCCACTTTAATGTAACGTTACTGCCTTACAATCGCCAACGCTGTGAGCGAGAGCAAACGCTCCAATGTCTCTTGAGATTCAGAGAGACAACGGTGCTTTGATTATGGTCAAATGGAGAAATAGTTTTCTCCATCTACTACAGGCAAGTGGGAATTTCCATATTTGTTTCTGAGAAATAAAATTAGACTAGTTAAAACATGGGGGAAAGGCTGCTGGCTTCCACAAAAAAAAATTTAAAAATAAATAAAAAAAAAAAAAGGAAGATACACGTTCTTTGAAAGAACAACTGGAAAAAAAAGAAAAAAAATCTACGTGGGCAGAGTCCCTATTACTTGTAAAAACTTACTGTTAGGCAGAATAATTTTTAGAAGAGGGTAAAATTACCTAGGAAGTATCAAATCTTGTAGAACACACATTCCTAACATCCCATGCAAGAAATACGCAGTCAAAACCTCTTGATCTTCATGCAACACTCTGCATTACCGCAATCCCCCCCACCTCCTGCTCCTTCATCACAGTGTGCACGTGACAGATTATTTTCAAAAACTTGAAATTTCAAATATCATTATTTAGACAAAAAAGGATACTGTTTCATAACTTCTTTGTACTTCACGGTGTCCCTGATATCTAGGGGAGAAAGACATATAAGCAGTTTTCCAACCCCCAACCGGTCACCAACAAAGCATACCTACCTATCTGCATTACTAGAGATCGAGCGCTGGAACAGACACTCCAGACATTCCTCTGACATCAGCGAAAAAACTTTCGTACCCACACTGTCTTTCTTATCCTTTGGAGAGGCTGGCTGGCTGGCATACTTCACAGAGCGTAAGAGACAGGATTGTCACAAAACTAGGGATTGGTATGCTCTTTGGAACAGCTAAACGTAAGATCTGTTCTACTGCTAAAATATTTTCTCTAAAATTCGTGTCTTTTAAAGTGCTTTAAAGCTATATGTTGGAAGCGTATGTGGATGTAGGGAACCAGATCAAATCTGCTAATACTTTCGTCATCACTGACAAAAAAAAAAAAGGCTCCAAAACCCAAGCACCTCCAATCACACCAGATGATATAAAAAATGTACAAACGCATTAGAAGAATGGCTTTAGTTCTAAAAATACCCATATTAACGACTGTTTGGAGAAAAGAGCTACAATTTTCAAAAAAAAGTCTCCAAGGCCTTCTTGTATTAGAACTTGGACTCTCTTAAGGGAACACAAGCAGCCCAGCTGAACACCTCACGTATCCGCTTCCGCGGAACATATGAAAAGCACTCTCCGCGAGCCGGTTCTGTCTCTATTTATGGCCCTACGTACTTGCTCTCTCCTGGTGGACTCCAGGCCCGGGCCCACCCGTCCCGCAGGGCGCAGCACTCACCGATGTTGGCGGGGAAAGGCAGGTTGTGCACGGCAGGGTCCAGGTTGATCACGTACGGAGGGCAGCGCTGCCCGTGCAGGTGGGCGGCCAGGCGCTGCGGAGACGCGGGAAGGTGTCAGGCCCCGCTGGGCACGAGGGTAGTCCCGGGGGCAGCCGGTGACTCCCCGCGGCCCCTCGCGACCCCTGCGGCCTCCCGAGGCCGCGGCCCCCCTCACCTGCACGAAGGTGGTTTTTCCGGAGCCGGCCATGCCCA
>VZTA01003166.1:134968-165342 GCA_013398855.1 Mohoua ochrocephala | reverse complement strand
GGGAGCGGCCCCTCTCCGCCCGAAGGCCAGGCCGTCCCCCGAGGCCTCGGGCCGGGCCCGGTTTTGTTCGGCCCGGAACCGGGCAGGAACCCGGAGCAGGGCGCTGCTGGCGCCGGCGATGCGCTTTGTTCGAAAGGCCTTCGTTTACAGGAGGACGTAGTTCATGGAGTGTACGGGTAGGAAGGGGAACGTGGGGCTGGAACAGGGAGTTCCCCAAAGGGTACCTGGCCCTCCCGCGCCTCGCGGGGACAGCCGGGGCCCGCAGGATGCCCGGTGTCCCTGCCGGCACCTTCATCACCTCCAGTTGCCTGGAGCCTCCTGTCAGCCTCGTATCAGCCTACTCACCTCGGGGAGTTTCTCTGCTGTGCTTACGCATCGTCTTGCCCGGCTGGATGCTGTAGAGCAGCCCGTCTCCAGCAGCAGCCGTGTTCCAGCTCACCGGAATGGCCCACAGTCCGTGGGCAGACAGAATTCACCACTCTCCATCTTTTCGGGCTCTGGGCCGCTGTTTCACTTTTTCTCACCTGTGCAAGGAAGGTGCCTTTTTTGTTTTCCTTATGTCCAGCCGTTGGGCATTCCTGCATACGTTAGTTCTCTGTTCTTTAGGTAGGAAGTAAACTGTACAAATGAAAAAACATGCAGAACTTAAACACCAGTTTCTATCGGTGTTTCCTTCATAATTGCTGTTATTAACGTCTCAGAAAGGAAAGCCTGACAGATCATTTGCACTCTCCTTTTTTATTGCGGATCCTTAACTGCCGCCAAAGTTCTTCATACTAATCCTCGCTCTTATGCAAAGTTTTTTAGTTATAAAACCCCTATGAATCTTGAAACACGTGCCATGTTTGTCAGGCATTTCTGTTCTTCTAACGGTAGGTTAAGCCAGCGAATTGCAGCAGACTCTGCCTGCCTGTTTATTCATTTTTATCATTGAAACCTCGTAGCCCTGATTTTTTTCTGGCTGCTGCTCAGTGAGGTTTCTCCACAATTCTCATGTGGGGATCTCCCAGATAATGCTGTTGACACTACTGCTTGCGTGTAAATAATACAAACACAAACGTTCAATTGACTTTACTTCCAAAGGAGACAAGATTTGATTGTGAAGTCATTGATCAAGCAGTTGTGAATTTCTCTCCTGCTGCTTCCCTGACATTTCCATGAGGAGACTCTGAGGCTGGAGGCCCAAGGAGAGCCTGACACTCCATAGGCACAGTTTAATCATTCCTGTATTGGTATCAGTGCCTCCTACCCAACTTCTTAACCGGTAGTTGGGGTGTCTCTCACCGTTGATAGTGTGCATCACATTTTTCTGTAAAGAAGACAGGTAATTTAGCCATCGTTTCTTTTTTCTTCTGTTTTCTTTTGTGTGTGTGTGTGTGTTTGGTTGGTTTGTTTTGTTGGATTTTTTTGGTTTTTGTTTTCGGGGGCTTTTGTCGGTCGATCGGTTGTTGTTGGGCTTTTTGGGGGTTTTTTTGGTTCTTCCAGTTTCTTAGCCAGTTCCTGTACATGGCAAAATACTACCTTTGTTCCCTAGGTTACAGTTTTGGTATTATGTATACTTCCACTGGGCAATGATTTTTATTTTCTAGTTGGCATAACTACTATTATTTGTCCTGAGTTTTCTAACGAAGAATGGCATTGAGTCATGGTTAGTATTTGGAAGAAGGTGGTGGTAAGCGATTGTCCACGCGCGAGGAGCAGCGTACGGCAAAAGAGTTGTTCGTACCGACTTGGAAATGTACATTTAGATAGATGTGTTAAATTACGTGTCTTAATAGGAGCATAGCAAGTGATAAGTGACAAAAAAAATCTTTGTTAAATAAGAAAAAGGATTCTGTGATGTGGATAAAGTGAACATCTGGGCAGCTGATGGAGTATGACAAAGTGAGATAAAAAATGAAAAGAGGGCATGAAGGAGACTAGCGACAACATTCTTGGCAGGGTAAATGCAAGAATTACTTCATTAAGGAAAAATAAGTACTATGTAAAAACTAGCAAGTTAGTATCCAAAATATTTGTCATCATGTGGTAAAGTATGGGCAGAAAACATATACGGGTGAATGTACTGGAGGCGAAGAACGCTCCATCACGTCCCATTGCAAGGGGAAAGATTGGCTTTCATATGGGGAATGTGGAGGGACTCGTCCCAGTTTTGATTCCAGTTCCGATCCAGCTGGAGTCGGAAAGGTTAAGCACTTCCGGTTGCAGAAAACGGTGGTTTGTTTTTCAAAGGATGGTGTATGCACATCCTCAAAGTGCGGGTGATTGTGCTTGGCTGCACAGTGAAACATGCTAAAAGAAAACAAATGATGCTGCTAATGTGAATTGTTCTGCCTTGTTAGGACACCAGGACTGGACATCACAGACAGCAGAAGCTCAAGAAGTCCTTGGGAAATAAAAAGTATGTGAATGTTTTTTTGCCTAGTTTGATTGAGGGCAAGAAAAAAGCTGAGAGAATCCTAGTGGAAAACCGTATCTGGTCTTTATATAATATTCTGAATTTTAAGAGCTGCAACAATTTTAATTAGTGTGTTGAGAGTCTCAGCTGACTTCACGTATTGGTTTGTAGGAAAAGTGCTTTTCTGACACTTCAGGGTGTATTAGCTTCCACTTAATTTTCTTAAGGATTTTAACTTTGCGAAGATAAATATTTTAAGTCCAAGACCAAACGGTGCTCCAAAATCTATGTATTTTGGGTGTGACTGCAACTTAAAGACTATAATTTGAGAATTCCTCTCCCCATGCTTCTGCAGTACCTCCTGAAACATACATAGTATGTAATGACCTGACCTGGTGCCATCAGTGCCCCCCCCTTATTAATTCCCGGACTGATGTGTTAAAAGGTGAGCTCCACAGCTCAGAGTATTAATGGAATGGCCATCACAGTCATCACTCAAGTGGTCTAGTCATTTCAGTTGGTAATTGTAGTAGCAATGGGATACATTGCAAAATGTTTCTGTTCCCTTTCTTTCCATTTTACGTAAATGGTATTTGCCCAGAGAATAGATACTCTGCGTTTCTTTGACATCTCATTCGGTTTTCTGTCATGTACGGGAATGTAGATGGCCAGGCATTTCAAGGCCTGAGAGAAATACTTTGGGACGGTGAAACAAAGTTCCCTCTGATCTCTAGGAAAAAAATTCAGTGCTGCTTATTAGTGTAAAGTAGTCTTAATGTAGTGTGATTTGTAGGATATACTGGAAGGTTGTCTTCATTGCTGGAAGACTTGCCAGTTAAAATTCTTACTAGCATTAAATCTTTACTTGTGTAGTGCCAGCCCTGACTGGCATAGAATAGAGACTGAAGGAGACCTTACCCTTTGTGGGGTGAAAAATGTCTCTTTTGTAATGATGGGCTGCAGAAATATTCTTATATTCCAAGGATAAATGTATTTTTTTAAATTGAGATTCGCTTGTGCCTGCTTCTGAAGTTGGAAGTTCGAGGTAGAAGGAATGTTTTTTTCTGTTCCTCTCGAGAGCTTACTAATGTCATTATCAAAAAGATGTATTGAAAAACAACACTGAGGGTGTTTTATCTTGCTGGCACTTTACAGTTCTCAAAACTCAGGAGATTCAGGGAACGGTGAGATTAATTTTTAGAACACTTGGGAAGATGAAAAGCATGTTGTCTGTCACGTTTATTGTGATTGTGTGTATATGCATCCATATACATAGGAATTCAACTTGATGTTTTCCAGGTCTAAGCAACTTGAGGAGGTGGAAACTGCTGTTCTAGGAGTGAACAGTAACTATGATGACACAGTCACCAGCATTTCTTCTGCCTCACCGAAAGGCCCAGTGAACGGGAGTGCAGAGCCCAGAAGCAAGCGGACCATTCGCAGGCCTGCTTACTGGTTGGAAATGAGAGGAATGAAAAACAGTGTTAACAAATCTTCAGAAAAAAAAGGTATTTATCGCTGTTGGTTCAAGGCAAAACCATTTTTCTCTCTGGTTCTTTTGTGAGAGATGAGTTTGCTTCTGAAAGACATGCTGCAGTTCAGCCACAAATTACAGGCTTGCTAGTGCTGCTCATGTATTAGAAGAAATGAACTTCCGCCACTGCACAAATACTGGTACAGTTCTCTGACGTTACGCGGTTCCTTTTGAGTGACTTGTCTGTTAAAATAATCATTCTGTGGCTGAACTCAGTTCTGTCTGTAGAAGAGAGATGTATAAGAGTTGCACCAATCATATCAGAAATACGCTTCAAGAGCTTTAAAAGTATAGCCATCGACACTAAAGATGTGGCATAGGGGACCATTCAGCAGTATTTGGGATTGGACAGCTTTTGTGGTTGGTAGATTATTATTTTTTAAGGATGCCTTTAATTCTTTTATTTTCTCACATTTGTCAGTTATTATTTTCTGATTTGGAATGGTTTGGGTCTTAGGTTGTTGTAGGAACATTCAGATTTGGCCTAGGAGCTGTTTTCCAAACTTCTTGTGTGGAAAGCAGAGAGAGTCAAAACTTCAGAGAGTCAAAACTTCAATCTTCTTGAAGGCACGTTCTTCTTACCTCTAAGTCGGAATCTGTATTCCATTCTGTTATGGAGAGAGGCAAATTCGGTAGCTTGATAGAAGTGAAATTGCTGTAGCTCCACACCCCCAGGTCCAGTCAATCGCAAGACTGAGTATGTGTTCGTGTAGGAACAAACGCAGACGTGCATCATGCGTAAACGGAAGCCACGCAGATCAGCATTCACACAAACATCACCAACAGCCTCCATCCTTAAATACTCAATCTACTCAGTACCTGACCTTTGGATCCCAGTCTCCTCAGTTGCCGGACCATGGATGTACTGGCCCTTGAGGCCCACAGAGCCGTGCCGGTGGCGGGTGAAGACCTCCTTACGGACGGGCTCATGCTCACAGACCCTGCTTGGTGTCGGACATGACAAGATTTGTATACTGACCAGTCACCTATTTACAAGCAGGTGTTCTTTGCTATCCTCTTACACCTCTATTTTCCCACACTTGATCCACCCCAAATTGGGTAATTCTTTCCCTTTCCCTCCCTTTGATACTACTCCTAAACATCCCAGTCTTGTATAATCCTGAATTGTTCTCCACTCAGATCCCATGTGCTATGTAACCCTAGGCATTAACACCATGCTCTCCCTTCTCACTGTTCCCCCCTTCCCCCTTCCAAAGGGTGCTTCAGAGAGGGGTTCCCACTGACTCGTCCTTGTGGGGCTCCTGGGACAGACCCAGGATGAAGCTGTCTGTTTCTTCAAGTCCATAATTGGTGTTCCCTGCCTACCCATTGGGCTTCTGTGCTCATCTGTATTCATGGAGATAAGACTTTGCTAGGCTCGGAAATATTCAGGGCAGGCGTGATATTATTTGGCTTTCTCTGCGCTCCTTGTCGTGTGAGCGCAGGTGAGGTTTTTATGACGTAACCTAGCACCTTCTGTCTCTCTTCCTGAGGATTATTTTTCCAGACCAAGCTGTGGCACTGTTTCTTCCCTACCCGCTGTATCAGAGGATTGCGGGCGGTGGGGTGCCTAAATGTTGCTGAGTTAGAAGGCTGTGTCCAGTTCACTGGTGTCCAGGTGCCTCACAAGAACTACTTTTTTTTTGACTAAATGTTGAATACGAGGATAAGATGAGGCAGCAGTAGACTCAAAGCTGTTATCTAGGCTGAATACCGAGACTGAAGCATATCTGTTCTTGCTTATCAGGAGAAGTACTATTGAAAGGCAAGAGGAAATCTGAGCAAAGGGAAGGCAAAGATGTTAAAGAGTCTCCCAAGAAGAAGCAGAAGATTTCGGGTAATACAAATAACTTGTAATTCCTAATTGCAAGCCTCCAGGTACTTCAGACTTCTCTGCCCAAATGACATCTTCTGGAGTCTTCAAACTCTATTTCTGATTCTGAATGTTTTGTTCTAGGAGACCGTTGACTAGTGTCTGCTTAATCAGTGGGAGGTGATCTAATTTCAGTCTGTCTTAGAAGTCCAACAAAGGGAGGGAGGAAGGGAATTATGGGAAGTATAGGCCAGTCTGCATCATTTCAGTTTCCCAAAAGATTATAGACTAAATAATCAGACGCATTACTTGTAAACATCTGGAGACCGAGCAGCTGGTAGCAGCAATATGGGTTTGTTAGGAAGAAATCCGACCCAAACACTTTTCTTTTGCCACAAAGACCGAAGGGAGAAATGCTTGACGTCATAGGTCTTTCATTCCTTCAAAATGCTTGTCAATCAGTGGTTAGGTGCAAAAGAAGGCGTGCAAGTGGTGAAAGTAGGTGCAGGTGACACAGAAGTGTACATTTGCTGTCCAGTCTTGCAAGGATGAGGTCAGGAAAGCCAAGGCCGGCCCGGAGTTGAATTTGGCAAGGGATGTGCCGAGTACAAGTACATGAACAGCAAAGGGAAGACCAGGGAAGGTGTGAGTGCGCTGCTCATCAGAGGAGGGGAGCTGGTGACAAATGACGCAGAAAAGGCTGAGGTACTCAATGTTTTCTGTGCCTTGATCTTTATCAGTTAAAGGAATCCTTCAGGAATCCCAGGAGTCTGAGACCAGACAGAGGGAAAGTCTGGAACAAGGAAGCCCTACGCTCAGTGAAGGAGGAAAAGGTTAGAGCACTTAAACAAACTGGATTAACCAAATCATTTGCCAATAGTCCCGGTTAAGTGGGAAGGTCTGAGAGGACTGGAGGTTAACCTGTGTGATGCCCTCGTCTGCATGAAGGGTCAGAAGTAGGATCTAGGAAACTACAGACCTATTGCTCTGGCCTTAGTGCCAGGGAAGGTCATGAAGCAGATTATCTTGGGTGCCGTCATGTGGCATCTACAGGACAACCTGGTGATCGGGCCCAGGCACAATGGGTTTAGGAATGGCAGATACTGCTTGACTAACCTGGTGTCTTTCCATGACAAGGTGATGCACTTAACAGATGAGAGAAAGGCTGTGGATGTTATTTACCTGGACTTTAGTAAAGCCTTCTGACACCATTTCCCACATCATTCTTCTGGAGAAACTGGATGCTCATGGCTTGGACAGGTGCACTCTTTGCTGGGTAGAAAATCGGGTGGATGGCTGGGCCTAGAGAGTCGTGGGGAATGGAGTGACATCCATCTGGGGCCGGTCACCAGTCAACTTCCCCAGGGCCCGGTATTGGGCCAGTCCGGTTTAATATCTTTATTGATGATCTAGATGAGGGGATTGAGTGCACCTTCAGTAAGTTTGCAGACGACCTCAGGTGGGGTGGAATGTGGATCTGCCAGAGAGCAGGAAGGCTCTGCAGAGGGATTGGGACAGGCTCGAATAATGGGCCAAGGCCAACAGTGTGAGGGTCAACGAGGCCAAGTGCCAGGTCCTGCCCTTGGGTCACCGTAACCCCATTAAGCGCTCCAGGCTGGGGCAGAGGAGCTGGAAAATGCCCTGGGGACGTTGGTCAACAGTGGCTCAACACAAGCCCAGCTGTGCCCAGGTGGGCAAGAGGCCAGACGGTGGCACCTGGGCTGTCCCAGTGCTGGGGGCAGCTCTGGGCCCCTCCTGACAAGAGAGACCTGGAGGGGCTGAAGTGTGTCCAGGGAAGGGAAAGGAGCTGGGGAAGGGACTGGAGCAGCTGAGGCAGCTGGGCGGGGGGCTCAGCCTGGAGAAAAGGAGGCTCAGGGTAGACCTTCTCACTCTTTACAGCTCCCTGACAGGATGGCGGGGCCAGGTAGGAGTCAGGCTCCGCTTCCACGGAACAGGTGACAGGACAAGGAGAAATGGCCTCAAGTTGCACCAGGTTTAGATGTGATACTGGCAGCAATTTTTTTGCCCCAGAAGGACTGTCCAGCCCTGGCACAGCTGCCCAGAGCAGTGGCGGAGTCCCCGTCTCTGGAGGAATTTGAAAGGCTTGTGGATGTGGCACTTGGGGACGTGGGTTAGCGGTGGCCTCGGCAGTGTTGGGGGAACGGTTGGACTTGATGGTCTTAGAGGGCTTTTCCAACCTAAACAATTTAGGATTCTAAGTCCCGTGGGGCCCGATGGGTTGCACTGAGTGCTGAGAGCTGGCTGATGTAATTGTGAGGCCACTCTTGATTATCTTTGAAAGGTCATGGCGACTGGCAGAGGTTCCTGGAGGCTGGAGGAGAGAAAATATGACTCGTATCTTCAAGGACAGAAAGAAGGAAGATCTGGGGAACTACAGGCCAGTCAACCTCACCTCAGTCCCTGGGAAGCTGATGCAGAGAATCATCCTGGAAAGCATTTCTAAACACATGAAGGACAAGATGGGGATTTGGAGTAGTCAGCGTGAATTCATGCAGGGCAAATCATGCTTTAATCAACCTGATAGCCTTCTACAATGAGGTCACTAGCTTGGTGAAATAGCAGTATAGAATGATGGTTCACGGTCTGTCCCTATATTCAATTCTAACTATTGTTTTTGTCACCGAGGACTTGGAAGTATGTAGACAGCACAAAGCCGAAAGTGACAAGCAAGCGTATTGGAGAAAAGGCTAAAAGCGCAAGTGGTCTTGACAATAGAGAAACAATTTTAAAATAGACCAGAGAAGAGTGTAAAATTAAAGATGATATCGTTTGGGAAGAAATACTATCACAGCCGAAAAACAAAGAACAGCCTCCCAGGAGTCAGTGCTTCAGAAGAGGATTCAAGATCTATAACAGAACAAAAGCTGACTAGGGACCAGCAGTGTCGCAGTTGTTTTTAAGAAGGCAGATGTTAGACTGAGAGCTTTGAGCAGGAATGCAGACTTTGTGAAGTAATTCTTTTGCTCTAACGCAGGGTCACCCATGGAGCGCTGTTTCCAGGAGTAGGCGCTGCAATTCGGGAAGTGTGTGGGCCAGCCGAGGAGGACAGGGAGATGAAAGCAAACAGCATAACCCATACTGAAACAATAAGAGTTTTTTAGTCTAAAGAGGACAGGAATGAGTAGAGAAATGAGACTCTCTATTTTGGTTGTCATCAGATGGACTCAGCCAAACTGTGCACAGAGGATGTTTCAGTGTGAAGAGTTCCCATCGCCTGAGCTTTGTGTATGAACAACCGTAGAGCTTACAAATATTTGGGTGGGGCTAATGCCTGCCACTATAAATAAATTTTGAAAGGGAGAAGGAAACATAATCTTGACGTTGCTTTAAAAAAAAAAAAAAAACATTGAACATTTCTGGATAACTTTGAGACAGCAGACTAAATAGCAGCCTTCTAGCAAAAAAATCTGCTTTTTACTGTAACAAAGCTAGCAGAACTGAATCTTCTGGCTTCTCTTGTTTGTGTTATAACAGGGAAAAAACAGCAAGCTGGAACAAAACAAAACTCTAGACCGAAAGGCCACTGTGCTCAGAAAGAGCCAGAAACCTATGGCACAGGTAAGAAGAGGCAGTTGCTAAGAATTGTTTATGAAGCAGATAAAAGATAAATGTGATTCTAGGATTTGAATCTGAGCAACAGCTGTGTTTCTGGTGTTTCCATTCAGTAGTTCACTTTACTGCTGACAAGGAAGCGCTGGCTGCTGTCCTGGCACTGTGTCACTACTGCAGAGCAGGACTGAAAGGACTGCACACTGCCCGAGTGTAGTTCCACGTGCTCGTGCCATTGCATAATGCAATAGTGAAGGGGGAATCGCTTTTTGAACGGAACAAAAGCCTGTTAAAATAGTTGCATTATTAAACTCGTAAAAATAGGTATAGTTTTTACTCAGCAGAATATATTTGCAGGAAAAACTCTGTAGCTGTTGCTGTCAGATCACCTTTTCTGGGAACCAGAGACCCAAGCAGTCTGTCCTAGAAAAATAAAATTAGCCTTGATTCAGTGAGTGGAATGACTTGGTATTTGTAGATCACAGCACTCATTAAACACCCCAGTTTTCTGCCAAGTGCTGTTTGATTCACAAACTTTTCCCCCAGCCTCCTGGACAGGGACAACCTGGGCCTGTTGTTATTGGGAAAAGGGGAAAGCCTTTGGATCTCGTTATGGTAAGAATTCAGGCAGATGGCTGCTAAACCACTTTCTTCCCAGAACCCATTTCAGTAATTTATAATCCTTGTGGATTATGCCGAATTTTTGCTTGGGATTTCACAAAGAGGCCAGAAACTGGAAACCGTGCCACACGGGGTGCTTTTGCCTGGCTGTTGAGTAACTTGACCTGGTGGTCTGCGACTGCTTTTACTATGAAAACGCTTTTGCCAAAAGAAAAGTTGACTCAGCGTGCTAAAGTAATTGTGCGATAGAACTTCACAAAGGAAAAATGTCCACTGGTCAAGTAGAAGAACACGCCTGACAAGGGAATGGTAGATTAAAGAGTGTTTGTAAAATGCTCTTCGGAAAGGAGCGATGTGTGCCTTTACGTACATGCCTTGATGTGTGACATTACACGCCTAAAGCTGTAAATGAGCTACACCTATTTGAAGTGTAGCTGGACACAAGTTTGGTAGCATGTGACCTGTTTCTTTCTAGGGTTCATTGTGCACATCGAAGGAGGAAAAAAAAGATCTCGTGTTAGCACTTGTATTCTAAACATTGTGTTTTGACAGGTAGTATGGAAGAGCAGTGGTCTTTAGAGATTCAGGACAAAGGCCGAGTTACCTGTCCGACATGCCGGGCTGTGGTGAGAAAGACTGTAGAAGGACTGAAGAAACACATGGTAAATTGCAGGAAGGTAAGAACACGAGAGATGAGCAATGGTTTCTTTACTCCTCTTCAGCTTACCGATAGAAATGCCTGCCCGTTTTGTGTTGTGTTTAAAACCAGCTTCATCTCATCATGATGTCCCTAAGCAAGAGTCCTTCATACATCTGTAAGAACAGTGCTTGGTGCTTCTTGCCTAGCCTTTTGCTGGAGGTTTGGGGTAGTGAACAAAGGTGTAGTTATTTCATTGTTCCACTAAATTTTAGTCTCCATAGAATCTGTTCTTAGAAAACAGTTACCAGGCCCAAATAAATTGTTCTGTTCTCCTGCTCCTTTCCCCCAAAAAGTTTTCCACTGCTTTGGTTCATTTACAGTTACATGTGCCATGTCCTTATTTATTTCTAGGAAATGTTCACGTGCCATCACTGCGGGAAGCAGCTGAAGTCTTTAGCAGGGATGAAATACCACGTCATGGCAGACCATAACAATCAGGTAACACAACTACTGTGCATCGAAAACTCCTACAGACAGAACAGGCTTTGGTCCTTCCCTGGTACACACAGAAACAGAACGTGAAAAAAAAAGAACACTTTTTTCCAAGTGGTGTAGCTGTTCAAATCTAGTCTAACTATTATTTTTCCGGTGAGACTTGACATCTGAAAAACAGTAGAATGTTACCAGACATGGTAGGCATGCTACATCATAGAAAGAGGGGATGAATTTCTGTTTAGGCTAGTAATAAGTCACACATAAAAGGCATTCCCAATCAGAAGGAAAAAGATTAGGCTGCAATTTTCAGTCCTTTGCTAGAAAGCAGGAGGTTTGTCTACATCCAGAGCAGACTAGATTCGAAGTTACAAAGCAGAAGCAGCAGTTAGTTCTTATCTCTCTTTACTGTAAAAATACTGATTCTGCAATCTGCTTTTCCTCTTTGCTCTTACTTTAAAGAAGGCAACGTCTCCTGTTGCAGTTGTGAAGATTTAGAACTTTCGAAAAGGTCATTTGGAAGTTTGGGTAGAGTTCAGATAATTCACTCTGAAATGTTTTGCACAATTCCCAGTACTGCAGTTTCTGAACCTACAGCTGTATTAGTAAATGATGCAGGTCAGGGATCACGTTCTGGCCCTGAGGATCAGGTCTGTCACTCACTTCTAACTTTTTACTCAGTCTAGGTGTAATATTAGGTAACGTAGGACACAATATACAACAACCATCAGAGAGAGAATAAGGAACTTGAGCTGTAGTTTAGCACAGATGAATAACTGTTATAAGCAGTCTGCTTCACTTTAGTCAGGCTAAGTGGAAACGGTAGGACCGGTAAATGCTTAAGACGCATCATTTTCTGTCAGTTTACTCCTTTTAAAGATAATTCCTCTTTGGTTTAACCCCAGCCAGCAGCCAAGCCCCATGCGGCCCCTCGCTCTCTCCCCCACCCACAGGATGGGGGAGAGAATCAAAGAGTAAAAGTGAGAAAACTCATGGGTTGAGATAAAGAGAGTTCAATAGGTAAAGCAAAAACCATGCACGCAAGCAAAGCAAAACAAGGAATTCATTCCCCACTTTGGCAGGCAGGTCCAGGCACCTCCAGGACCACGGGGCTCCATCACGCGTAATAGTGGCTTGGGACAACAAACGCCTTCGCTTCGAACGTCTACCCCCTTCCTCCTTCTTCCCTCAGCTTTATGTGCTGAGCATGATACCGCATGGTCTGGAATATCCTCGAGGTCAGCTGTCCCAGATATGTCCCCTCCCAACTTGCTTGTGCACCCCCAGGCCACTCGCTGGCGGAGCGGTACGAGAAAAGCCCTTAGCGCTGTGCAAGGGCTGCTCAGCAATAGCAAAACCATCTCTATGTCATCGACCCGGTTCTCGGCACAGATCCCAAACGCGGTCCCGTGCCAATTGTCCCCCCCCAGCCAAAACCAGCACAGATATAGAAAGTGATCATTATAGTAAATACACGTCTGTAAAACCGTAAGTTGCGGAGATTTAATTATTTTAGAAGCTATCCTGCCCTGGTGTGTTGAGCAGTGAATTTCCTGTGAGAAGAACTGTAAATGCTGAGCATCCTGTGTTTTTCATTCATCCTTCTGCTGTGCTTTAGCCAGTTGTGAAGGAGGGAGAAGAATTGGATGAGCAGCTTGAGCGAGACCGCCTTCGGAAGGTTTTGAAGCGTATGGGAAAACTAAAGTGTACAAGGGAGGTAAGCTGCATTGTGCAAAGCGTGAATTAAACAGCAGTGGATGCGTAAACATAAAGCACGAGAGTGCTGTTGAGTATGCTCTGGTGCTGGCCAAGATTTGTTTCGAGATCCCAGCTATGCTTTTAAGACAGAGTAGCATAGAATCATAGAATAGTTTGGGTTAAAAGAGACCTTTACTAGCCATTTCAATGCCAATTCTTTGTTGCAGATTTTGTCTGTCTGAATAGACTAACATTAAAATTTTGTACCTGCCTGTCTCTGCTCTGTCGGGAAAAGTGATAGTACTTTGGTCGGCAAACTGTGGATCCTGTACACGCTGGTTGTGTAATCCCTTGAAGAACGGTTTTCTTCCATGTATTTTTCTTCTGTGTTGACAGGGCTGCACAGGCAGCTTCACCAGCATAATGGGATACCTATACCACGTTAAAAAATGTGGGAAGGCTGCTTCCGAGCTGGAGAAAATGGCCATGAAGTGCCATCACTGTGGAAAAGCATACAGATCGAAGGCGGGACTTGTCTACCACCTCCGATCTAAGCACGGGCCGGTGAGTGCACCCTGCAGTGATTATCGGGGAACTGTGATGGGACTTCAGCCACTCAGACTTGAGACATGTTTAGGCTTTTGTCTGCTTCTTTGGTGAGTAATTACAGATCACAAATCTTTGCATTCTCCTGGCCCGGGATTATTTTGTTCGTGATAGTTTCCTTCTAGTAGCAGCTGTTGCTTGTCTGTGACTAGGATGAAGTTTTTAATAGTGAACCAGCATGGCAGCAGTAAATGACCTGACTTTTGGTCCATGAAAGAGTTATGCTAACATAACTCGTGAGATGCTTTCCTTTGCTCTTAAAAGACTCACCATTGGAGCAGAACGGGCAGTGCTGTGCTTGTTGTCCATGAGGGTTTTACAGTGAATGATGGAATACCTTTCAAGACTAGCAACTGCACGAAGCTCTCTGCTTAAGCCTCACTGCTGTGACCCCTGTGAACAGATCTGGGGGTCTGTCTGACTAGTGGGATGCACTTCCGTCCGGTGTCCGTGACAGCGAACTGTAGCTGCTGCAGCGTATTTCTGAGGGATTTGGCAAAACATTTATTCCCAGTATTTAGTGTAACTGAAATAGGAAGTAGTGAAGGAGGCTCACCTTTTCGGGCCTTCATTGCAGGTCACTTTCCTCCATGAGGAGAGAAGAACAGAGAACCTGAAAGAAATGAAACGGGAGCAAAACAACACAGGCAGAGTTCAGCGGAGATCTGCAAAGGTGGCAATCTACTATCTCCACGAGCTGGCTGGAGAAGAGCTGGCCAAAGAGTGGCCCAAAAGAAAAGTTCTGCAGGACTTGATTCCAGATGACCGGAAGGTACAAGGCCTTAAAAATGCTTTATAGGGTTCAAGTTTATACCTGCACATCTGACGAGTCTTGTACCGGCTCCTGCCCCATGTTTATGGTACATGGAAAGCAATATGTTGTGCGGGGGATTGGGTTCTGCCCTCTCTCGTCTTAGATTACAGTATTTCTGCAGCAGCAGCGGTGTAAGTGTTTTGTTCAGGTAAGCTGTAATGACTGTGAAGTCCTATTGCTGGAATTCGCAGTGGGCACAAGGAACGTGGGCAGTTACGGGCGTGATGTTGCTCACAGGTGATAGGCTCAAGATCACTCCTGCCATGCTGTGAGTGAGGCCCCAGCAATCCTTCCAGTATCTCATACATGCTGTGGTATTTCACAGTGTTTTAGACTTCAGAATTTCCAGGAGCATCTTTTAGGCTGTGAGTGAAACCCAAGGGAAAACGATGCTTTATGATTTCAGCGGGGTAAGTGCATTTAGAGGAATTGTTGTAGTCAAGGCAGTGGAAAGTTTCAGATTCTGATATTGTGGGGGTTTTCCAGACTCGGTTATGTTTCTAGAGAGTCGGTGAGACAGGAAAAGATTGATTGTTGGGAGTTTGCCTGCTAGAGTAGGAGAAGAGGTAGCACTTCTCTCTCAGCCTGGAAGAGGAAGGGACTTGCTTGGCATTCTATGTAGCCAGCATTACTTCCCGCTCTCGATTCCATCTTTTTCTCAGCTGAAATACACTCGTCCTGGACTGCCCACGTTTAGTCAAGATGTGCTGTGCAAATGGAAAACGGAGATAAAGATGTACCGAAGAGTCCACTGCCCAAATCAGGTAATCCTTAACTGTTTCTGAAGCCTCAGAGGGGACAGATTTCAGGTCTGTATGAGCCAATGGCTTCCCACAACCTTGAAACTGCAGTTGGTCTCTCTGTGGGAGACAAATCCTGCTCCATCTCAATATGGTTGTTTAGTGTAATCAAGACCCTGTTTACTCTTGGGGATGTCTGGGGATGCTCCTTTTGTCCTTTGCATCAAAATGCCCCAGGGATGATCCTTTTGGGAACGTATGTGAACACTTGAGAGCCAGTAACCTGGTGTCAGGCTGGTACAGTTTTCTCATCCAGGTGGGCAGTTGGTCCATTTGGAGGTTTGAATAGTGGAAAAATGACAGGCCTCTGCCTTTCTATCTAAATCTAATCATAGAAGGAAGGAGTAGAGGTGGAAATACAAGAGTAAAGAGACACTGTCTGGCACATCACTTAAGTTTTCTTCATTGCGCTAGAGCAGCTTTAAGCCCTGCCCAACCTGGCCTTGAGCATTTCCAGGGATGGGGCAGCCACAGCTTCTCTGGGCAACCTCTGCCAGGGCCTCACCATTCTGACAGGGAAGAATTCCTTCCCGGTATCCCATCTAGCCCTGCCCTCTGGCAGTGGGAAGCCATTCCCCCTTGTCCTGTCATTCCAGGTCTTTGTCCAAAGTCCCTCTCCAGCTCTCTCGGACCCCTTTAGGCACGGGAAAGCTTAGCTTCTTACGGTACCTTACAGCAATCACCAGTCAGATCCAGTGAGAAAAAATGGCCCCATTAGTGGAGGTGATGGGGGACATCTCCGTGTGACGCATGCCGTCGGAGAGCCAAGGGTCAGTGGCAGCTGCCCTCTGGGTTTGGTGAATAGACGATGCCTTCCTCCTGCCCTACCCTACCCCACCCCCAGCACTCTCTCCCCAGTATTCAGGCTAGCATTGTTTTCGAGTATCAGAATTGCAGCACCATCTTGTATGCGGTGCTGTCTCCAGAGAGCAGCTGTCCTGTGTCACCAACCAGTAACCCAGCAGCATGTCTTGCTCCTGCCTCCTGTTCCGGGACCTGGGCGGAGGGCTGAGCACAGTGCGGTACCTCAAGACTGATGCCTGAACCTCCCCATGGGACAGGCCTGTAAAGCTGCCCTTTAACTGAGACCAGGGATGTTGTATGGTGTACTCCTGCACTGTGCCACTAGAGACATGAGCAGTGCAGGAGGGAGAAGTGTCTTGTACCTGCCCCTGTGTGCTCTGTTTGAAATTTTTCTCTGTTGCACTTGAGGCAGAAAGCAAACTATCATTTTAGTCAGGCTGTTGATAGAGCGTGAGCGTAACTGTTGCAGGAGTCTCTTTAATATGTCTAAGTGTGCTCAGAAACTGGAAATATAAATACTGAGCTTAATGAAAACTTAACTCTTCTACTGGTCTTTTTACCAGAACCTTTCTGGCTTTGTAGGATTGGTATCTGCCTCCCTCTACCTCTCTTTTGTGCTTTCGGGATTGCCCTCCAGACATAATAATGCTTTATTGTCCAGGAAGAAGTGATTTCTTGCTAGCATGTTGTTGACATGCTTTTTTTTTTTTTTTTTACTGTTTCAGGGTTGTGAATCTGTGTATGGCAGTGTCTCAGGACTCAAATCTCACCTTGGCACATGTACCTTGGTTGGTAGCCTTCCTCTTAATAGCCCCACTATCCCTGTCCCTCTGATAACCCTTTGTTCAAGCTCTTGTCTTGTCATCTGCTAATCTGAGATCCTCACAAGTTCGTGGATTCATAGAATGGTTTGGGTTGGAGGGGACCTTAAAGATCATCTCATTCCAACCCCCAATTTAGGTGCTCCCCTATGTGCTAAGGAGGTTGCCGTTGCAAACAGTACTTGAGACCAGGAGGAAGCACCTTAATGGTATTCTTTTTAATGGCACGGCAGTTCTACCTGTACATTCGCAACTACAAGAGCAGTTTTTCCAGGTGCACTGCTGGAGACCTTATGGCATCTCAGAGAGCAGTCCTGTGCTTCGTGGGCACAACTGCTCGCTCATGTCAGTGCTCCTGTAGCTAAAGCTTTGTCTAGTATGGATGAGAGTTTCTAGTTTTTATTGCTGGGTTCTATCTGAGCAAGATTCAAATGAGATATATAGGTTTATCAGCCTCCTGGTCCAGCAACTCTTGACGGATTTTGTTTGTTTTGATGCCAGGGAGACTTTGTGGCTGGTAAATACAAGTGTCTCCTGTGTGAGAAGGAATTCATTTCGGAGAGTGGGGTCAAGTATCACATCAACTCTGTGCACGCTGAGGTAAGGCAGACAGAGTGGAACCTCAAACGCCAGGCTATTGGAGGTGGGGAGAGTGTCTTAAGAAGAAAATGCTGGATGTGTGCCCTGCTCACTGTTGGGAACAGGTTCCCTGAACTTAGCTGGTCTTACGTGTTAGTCTGGGGAGCAAGTGTTGAGTCATGTCACATGCCTTGTCCCAAGCTGCTGCTGCTCTGTTCAGCTCTGCAGCATTTCCTGTGCCTTTAACTAGGCAAATGTCAAATCAAATCTGAATCCTCTGAGACAGAGTGACACCTGAGGAGACACATCAAAGAACAGAGCATTGTTAGGCAGTTGCCTTTCCAGATCTCACATTTCAGGGAAACTTTGTCCCACAAGGCAGCTAGGTTGTAAGCCCTGATAGGCTTTATTTGGTATTTCCACCACCATCAGTACCAACCTGTTGCCTTCTAAACCTGCAGGACTGGTTTGATGTGAATACAACGACCACCAAAAGCTTTGAGAAGCTAATGAAAATTCGCCAAAGGGAAGAGCAAAGGAAGCAACGGAAGAAACGTCCTTTGACCAGGGGCAAAAAGAAGAGAGCTGGCACTCTGGCTGCCAAGAAGCTCCCCACTGTTGGAGTTGAAAAAATGAGGAGAAGTAAGAGAGGTTGTCCACAGCGAGTGGACAACGAGAGTGCGAGCAGTGAGGAAGGGGCACCCCAAGTTGCACAGAGAGCTGAAGTTCCAAAAACCAGCCGCAAGCGAGGCCGAAGTAAATCCCTAGAAGATGAGAAGGAGTAATTCTAAAGCTTTTCAGTTACAAGCCCCACTTCTGTCAGGCTCATAACCCACAGCACTAATATAAGCAACTGGATGTCTCTGGGACTGTGACTCAATTCTGCGGGTGACTTTGATACTGAAACTTCTGCATCTGGTCAGTCGTGAGGAATACAAACCAAAGCTGTGGCGCAGAGGCTGCTTCTCCTGGTGTAGTTCCTTTGGACAGTGGCACTAACGGTGTACCCAGTGTGATTCCTGCTCTGGTTGCAGTCTCAGTTTGGTCATACTAGCTGCTTGTTTAGTGGTTTCTCGTACAGCAAGTGTCTGTTTTGTCATCTTCCTCTGATGGGTGAGATCAGGGTTCTTTTTTACAGTTCTTCCCATAAGGGACTGACTAGCACAATGTTTAGGTCTTTTCAAGGGGGAAATCCTTTCTTGCACAGAATGCACACAAACTAAACATGAAAACAGTGCTGTGCAGAATGCAAAGACTCCGGCTTGCCCTGTCACGCTCCTGTCTGTTGTCAGCAAGGCTGCCACAAAAGAGACCTTCTCAGTGTTTGCCGTAGCCTGTTGCACAAGGCTCTATTTCATACACTGGTGTTTAGGCTCAGCACCGGACAGCAGCGCGTCTACTTGGAAGGGATGGGACGTCATTATTACCCTTGTCAGGAACCCACTGTTCCCCTGGCATCTGTCTCCTGTAATGCTGGACATTAAAGATATGTAGAAAGTCTTCCAGTGCAGCAAGGAGTGTATGCTCTCCAAGCCCTTTGGAGATTCACTGGCCTTTCAGAGCCCCCAGTAACCAATGTACTGAGATGGCCTTTGTGTGCCCTCTGAGGCCCGCTCGTTTCGTACTCGCCTGGGAAACATACTGCAAGACAGTGCATACCTACACGAGCAGCCTGCTAGTGCTGGGACCAGGTTCCATGGAGCTGCCTTGCCAGCCTGTGGTTCTTTGTCATGCCAGTGCTCCCACAGTGTCCTTTTTCCCTGCTCAGCAGATACCACCTTCGTTGTCTTACATAACCTGCTTCTTTTCAGTATCACCTCTCTGTGCAAATGAGGTATATTAGCAGTGGCTTCCCTGTGTAGAAAAGGCTAAAAGAAGAGGGGTCACTATTTTAAGTCATGTGTTGGTACTGTCTCTGGATCATAAGGAATAATATCTTCCTGTGCTCCATAAATCATATAATGTTAAGGGATTGGAATGGACCTTAAAGATCATTTAGTCTCATCCCCCGCTGCCACAAGTCCCACTAGAACAGGTTGCTCAAGGCCTTATCCAACCTGGCTTTGAACACTGCCAGGGTTGGGGCATCCACAACCTCCCTGGGCAACCTGTTACCGGTGTCTAAATGCAGCGGATGTCATAGAAGCTAGCAGGAAGCAGCAGCACAGGCAGTCCTGCTTTTCAAAGAATGGATTCTCCAGAATCTCTGTTATCCAAAGACCCACTGTACCAGAAAATTGCAAAATTTGCACTGTCTGACACAGTTGCTGGTGCTGAAATTCACAGGGAAGCCATTGCAGTGCCTGGAGAACAGGCAGGGGTTTGTACATGTGTGTTAGTACCAGCATGATCACATTGTTCTTGACAAGGGGGAGTACTGTAGGGCCAAGCTGGTCTCAAGAACTGCCTTTGGAACGAGGTGCTACTGCCAGTGCTGTGCTGAAAGCAGACGTGTGGACAAGTCTGCAGTGAGATGGGCAAGATCAAAAGACAACAAAATAAAATGTCACCAGTGCGAGAATGTGGTTTCTTGTTTGTTTGGTGTGTGGTGTTCTTGGTACCATCCCTCCTTGCACAACACTCCCCAGCCTGCCTATGGGGTCGTCCTGCATGCTCTGGTGCTGTTCAGTTGTCTTCACGGTTTCTCCTCAGAACTCCACAGCGCTGTACTTTGAGCAAACGTTCACTACCTTCCCACTCAGCACAATAAACCCAGGAATTAAAGAAGGTTTTTCATAGTGGTTTTCAGTCTAGAGTCCCATTTTCTGTCATTTATGAGTTACTAACTAGACCTGCTCTCCAGACACGGATACTTCGTGACCACCTGGGTTTTGCAGTTACTTCCGTAAAGTACTCCTCCACATAACGTGGCATGTGGGAAAAAAGCATTCTCCAACAATCCATCCATGTCCATCAGCATTACAGCAGATTGTTTGCTGGATCGGCTCAAGCTGGTATGAGGTGGTGGCATTGCTGCCAGTCCGCTGCTTGTGAGGAGAGAGGTCTGTCCTGGAGCGCCTCCATCCTGCTGTAGCGGGGCTAAGGCAGCCGTGCTCCACTGCTCTGAGGGCAAGGAATTTAGCAGAGGGGCAGAATCCCCTCCCTCACCTGCTGTCCACACTGCTGGAGATGCAGCCCCAGATACTGGTGGTTTCTGGGCTGCCGGTGCACAGGGCCAGGTTGTGTCCAATTTTGTTATCCCTAGGACCTTGTCCACCGGGCCACTCTCCATCCATGGATTCCCCAGATTCTTCTGGATGACATCCCTCCCCTCCAGCAAATCAATTGCACCGGGCAGCTTGGATGAAGACACTGCATAGCGTGGGCAACAGACCCTGGAGGAATGCTGTCCACTGCCTCAGCAAACTGGTCCTTGCTGTTACCAATTCTACTTGAGCGAGTACATATTTAGAAAGAGATCCGGTTTTGAAGGAATCAGAAGTGATAAAAGAGACCAGCTAGACACTCAATACTTGTTGCAGTGATTCATTGTACTAAGAATGCTGTGTCTTCTCATCGGAACTTGTTTTCATTTCAGCCTCTGTATCCCATACTGCTGAGTCCTGGTAACTGAAATAGCTTTATGGTATCAGAAATTTCTTCCTGCATATTCATAGTCATAATTAACTCCATACGTAATTTGTTGTATGAGCTAAAGAGGCTTGCTAGTCTCAGTCAAAGCAAGTTTTTCTCTTTTTTATTTTTCTGTTGTGCATTGTTCTTTGCTGACATGTTACATATTGATTGGTGCATTTTTCACTTTTTAAGTCCAGAGAGATGAACCAGGAGCCAGCTGCAGTATTCTGTAACAGTCTGGTTTATGTAAGATACCATGATAACCTTGCTGTGCTCTCACCTATCTCTTTTTGTCCTCGACTCCCTCACTACGCTGTTGATGCTCACTTTTACCCTCTTAAGCACATTTTTGAGTTGTTTTGCAAATGCCTCTGAGGACGCATTTCTTTTGTTTCTAGAAACTCAACAGGGTTTAAGGCCAGACGGCACAGGATGGACGCATTCTGAAACATTGTGGTGTATTTCACAGAACTACTACAGCAGAGACCTTAATGACTATGTTTTGTACAGTAACTTTTCCAGAAAGCTTGGTTACATAACCAAATTTTCATTGCTTTAATTTGTCATCGGCTTTTTTAATCTGCAGATTTTCTTTGCAATTGTTATATCATTTCATTAACATTCTTGATAAAGATGTCAAATAGCTGCAGACTCTGGGATTCTCTAGGACAAATCCTTATTTACGATTACTTAAGCATTTAATGTATTCCACCAATGCTTGTATTACATGTGGGGCCAAGAACAAGGCCTTAGAGAAATTTATGATGTCAACAGCTACTTTTACCAACGTGGACTTGTAATTAATTAAAGAATAATGTCTACAGAAAACTCTTCTCTGTGAAACCACATTGGTTGGGTCTTACTTATGATGCCTCTTAATGTCAATTGTTGGTGTGTCTGGGAGATTTCAGAGTAAGTTGTACTTACACTCATCACACAGCTTGTCTTCTTTGAAGTACTGGCACGCTTGAGTTTTGCTTTGGGGGCGTGGAGGAGTTTTTTTGGAGGAGGAGAGAGAATATATTTTGGTTTGGGAGTTGTTCAGTTGTTATGTTTTGTTTTGTTTTTTCTTAATCCTCAAGCGTTTCCCCATTGTTCCAAGATTTGTTCAAAGTCATTAATAATTCAGTAATTTTCAGAAGATCACTTACCATCCTTCCCTGCACGTTAGGCAATGCAATAGCTTTAGAAAGGTTTAAGCTCTTTTAATAATGCCGAAATGTCAAAAAGATGGAGCTGTTCTGTTGAGAGGAAACTGACACGGGATGCACTTCACACAGAGACATCCACTTTCAGTTTGTCATTCCTGCCTGCATGGAACAGTCTGATGCTGAGTGTGGCATGTGAGAATGAAATCATTGCAGTCGTACACTTAGCTCTATCACTATATCAGGTTGGGGTACATCCCATTAGTTTGTTATATCTCTATTGGTCAGGACACTGCACCTGTGCCAGGCGAGCTCTTCCCCTGCTTCGCTTTCCTTGGAGTGACATTACCTATAAATCAAATGTTTCCCTGTGCAGCTGCAGGTGTTTGGGAGCAGAGCCAGGGCCTGGGACCAGCTCCTGGAGCAGTCTGGTCCCCGGTGCTTGCTCAGTGACCTTCATGGCAAGTGGAGGGTTAATGTCATCCTGGGATGCTGTGTGACTTCGATGCTGGTAATGAAACCAGCACTGAGCATGACATTATTTCTTGAAGTGTTGCTTGACTCTGAAAGCCAGCTGCCTTCAAAATTAAGTAGGTCAATCTCATCATTAAAATACAGTGGAATGAGAGTGAGATTGGAGGGGGTGGTGGTTATATCGGACAGCTCTGCTGAGACATTAATTAGTGCAGTGTCCTCTTTTATGCATGCTGTATCAGGTCCAAAAACCCGTCTGAATTACGCTCAAAGGTCTTCTAAATCAGAGGCTTTTGTTTTCAAAAAGTGCAGTTGCGTTTCAGAAGCAAAGCCTCTGTCTGTCTTTGGAAGCAGGTAACAAAAGCCAGGTAGTTGCTCAAACACAGCCTGCATTGAACCATAGAATGACCATAACCAGAGACACGGTCCCAGTGACTGCCTGGGGAGACAGAGCCAAATTAAAGGTTAGGAAAATCACAGCCAGTGCTGTCAGCTTTTTTTCCCAGTTCTTCCTCATGGCCAAGGAGGCTCTTCGTCCTCTGCGCCGCTGCAGCGTGGGCTGGTCCCTCATCTGCCGTTGGCTGGCCCTGCTCCCACCTGGGCCACAGCCCAAGCTCTGCCACAGGCAGTCGGTGCTGCCACGGGCCAGGATGGGCAGTGCCGTTTTTGTGGACTTGGTAAAGAGGTAAACCTCAAAAGAAGACTCTTCCACACATAGAATCATAGAATGCTTTGGGTTGGAATGGACCTTTAAATGTCAACTAGGCCGAGGCCTCGCCATGAGCAGGATTGTCTTCTACTAGATTGGGTTGCTCAGAACCCCATCCAACCTGATCTTGAATGCTTCCAAGGATGGGACACTCACCACCTCTCTGGGCAGCCTGTATGTGTGTCTGGCCACACGCATTGTGAAAAACTTCTTCCTTACATCTAATCTAAATTGACTCTCCTTCAGTTTAAACCATCGCTCCTTGACCTATTGCACCAGGCCCTACTAAACAGTCCATCCCCATCATTCTTGTACGCTTCCTTTAGGCACTGGAGGGGCTCTAAGGTCTCCCCAGAGCCTTCTCTTCTCCAGACTCAACACCACCAGCTCTCCCAGCCTGTCTCCAGAGCAGAAGGGCTCCAGCCCTCAGAGCATCTTCACGGCCTCCTCTGCTCTCGCCCCAGCAGCTCCATGTACTTCCTGTGCTGAGAACCTCAGAGCAGAATATCTTCAATTGGATTTTGCTGCAGCTGCAATTGGAACTTCCAAAAAAATTTGTCAAGGCCCTGGACCTCTTTAAAAAGCAAGACTGCCATGCATTAAACAGGATGGTTGTCTTGTTGACGGCTGGAGGAAGCATTTGGAGGAGACATTTGGCATTTTCGGGGGAGTGAGGCCACTGGGGGAATCCTGCAGGGATCCACATTAACACTGGACTGTTCGAAATGTTTCCCTCATGACACGGGAAGTAAATGGGCAGGGACTAAGGTCAGGTTTGAGGATTACACGGAGCAGTAAAAATTAAAAAGTAACCACAAAGAAGTGCTGAAGCATCTTAGAATACTGAGTGCTTGGAAAATGAAATGGCAGATGAAATTCAGTATTATAAAATGAAAGGGCCCCAAAAACATCTATCTATTGCCCTTGCAGCCCTTCAAAGATGGTTTGCATTGGTGTTCAAGATGGGGATATCCTGAAAGCCTGCAGGATTACTTCACAGCTTCTTAGTGCTGAACTCTTTCCTCTTCAAAACATCTTGCCATGCTACATCAAATACCATCTTTCAAGATAGACTCCGACCACCCTGGCCCTGGCCCCTGCCTCAGAACTGCTGCGGTGCAGAGTACAGGCAAAGCAGGGAGGACGCTTCCAGCCTACGTGCACTGGCTCCAGGTGCTGCATCAGAGCCCACCTGCCCGCTGTAGGGACAGGTCACATCGCTGACACAAGTGGCTGGCTCGAAGGTCTGAGGCCGATCTGCACGGCTCCCTCCAGATGGGGTGGCTGGGTCCGTGCCACCCAAAAAAGGTCTGGTCTCTGATGTCCCTGGCCACCTCTCATCACCAGCCACTTTGATGCAAGGACAACTGCAGAACAGGCCCTGAGCAGGAGAGGGAGGTTCCATGGCACCACACCACTGCCAGGCCTGGTGCACACATGTGGCTCTCCATCGCGCGGGCTGCCCAGTCAGTGCCTTGTCTCACTGTCCCACGTCCCTGACAGCTCCCTGTCCTGTGCCATGGAGATACAGGCGTCACACAGGTTTCCCCTCCTTCCCACGCCACTTTGGCTCTGCACCTGGCCTTGTGGAGCACTGCACAGTGGTGCAGGTGGGCTCAGCACTGCACTAAGCAGAGACGTGTGGCAGAGCCAGGCTGGCTGGCAAGCACATACTCTCCCCTTTCTCCAGGAACTTCATCTCTGCTCCCAAATTATGGGAACGGTCACACAGTCGGCACAATCAAACACAAGGAGCAGTTCCCAGTGCCAGTGATGCAGATGGCAAATTGCTGGCCTTGTCAGAAGCAACGCCAGGGAGAGGGTGTCAGGAGAATAGCAGCAAGACAGCCCTTGAAGTGGAGGAGTGGCTGGAAGCTAAATCAACATTCCCCAGTCTCACACTGAGAGGATGATCGGCCCTGGTCTCCACGTGGGCCAGGCCAACGCGGACTGACGTTCTACCCCAGACATGGAACAGGCCATTCCAGTCTCTGCAGCAGCCATGTATATGCTTGGCAGCTGTCAGGCATCTAAAGAGAAGCTGTCAGCACATCCCCCTCAGTTTCATAGTTTCTAGGCTAAACAACCCGGGCTAATTTAGGCTTTCACCATAAGCTGCTTTGCCTAAAACTCCCTCTCAAGGGAGTTGTATTGGGTTTTCATGGCAGGGTTTTGGTAGTGGGGGAGTTACAGGGACGGCTTCTGTGAGAAGCTTCTAGAAGCTTCCCCCATGTCCAGCAGAGCCAAAGCCAGCTGACCCCAAGACAGACCTGCCATTGGCCAAGGCAGAGCCCATCAGCAATGGTGGCAGTACCTCTGGGATTTAAGAAGGGAAAAAACTGTGCACAGCATCAGCCAGAGAGAGGAGTGAGGGTATGTGAGAGCACTAGCCCTGCAGCCCCCCAGGCCAATGCAGAAGGAATGAGAGAAGGTGGGCCAAGCGCTGGAGCAGGGATTCCTTTGCAGCCTGTGGGGTCCAGGGATAGCAGGGGCCCACCTACAGCCCACGAAGATCCACGCGGGAGCAGAGATCCACCTGTAGCCACCAGAGGTCCATCCGGGAGCAGAGACCCACCCGCAGCCCACGGAGGAGCCCATGTGAGAGCAGAGGAAGAGTGTGAGGACCCTCCCGCTGAGGAGGAAGTAGTGGCAGAGACATGCTGTGATGAATTGATCCCATTCCCTGTCCCACTGCCCTGCTGAGGGGGAGGAGGGAGAGAACTGGGGAGTGAAGCTAAGCTGGGGAAGAAAGGAGGGGTGGTGAGAAGATGGTTTTACGATTTGGTTTTATTTTTCATTACCCTGCTTTGATTTGATTGGCAATAAATTAAACTAATTTCCCAAAATTGAGTCTGTTTCGCCCATGACAGTAACTGGTGAGTGAGCTGTCCCTGGCCTTATCCCCATCCATGTGTGTTTCATTATATATTCTCTTCCCTGCCCAGTTGAAGGGGGGGAGTGACGGGGCAGCTTTGATGGGCACCTGGTATCCAGCCAGGGTCATCGCAGTGAGTTTTCCAGCCAGGCCCAGGTGAGTTTTCTCCCTCCCTGAAGCCCAAGCCCCTGGCTGGACACCAAACCCAGAAGAGATACCAGTACTAAGAGGCAGAAGATCAGGCATCAGAGCCAGAGCAGGTTTCTGGCAGGCTGTATGCCCATTACAGAGGGGCACGACACCCCCTTCTGCATGGCAGCTGGTCGCTTTAGAGCAGCGTCTGCCTTGGGGTGCAGTATTTGCCCAGTGCTCCCATTCTCTTGATGAAGAGGGTTAGCTTTCCTGCCTCACGTTCAGTGCTTTGTGCTTTTATCCGAGCAACAACAAATAAACTTCGTTCCCGGGATGGGCTTTGATAGAGCTGCTCATCAACTTCCATCAGTTGTGTGTTCGCTGACCATGACAGTGCTGAATACTTTTGCTGTTGATAGACCTGTCAGATCACTTTTCAGCTTTACCAGGCTCTTGGCTTTGGTGGCTTCATGTGGCGTAAATGATCTGGGAAAGGGCTGAGTGGTAACACTATTATGACTATATTGACACACAGGAAACCCACATCTCAAACACCATATGCTGTCTAGTTGTCCCATATTAAAAGGGTAAAAAAGAAATGATCAGCTGCGAAAGATGACCAGGGTCTGCTGTGTTGCAGATGGTGCAGTGCAGCTAGATAGCAAACTGTTATTACTTGTTTCTTACAATAGAAGCTAGGAAGCGCCAGAAGAAGTAATTGGGCATCTGGTCTAAATGCAACAGAATAAATTACTTTTCACATGGCACATAATTACACAGCAAAACTCTTGACTTCACAATACCCTGTGATAATAAGAAGTATAAATGCCTGTTCTTGGGCAGCACTGAATTCCCCAAATCCAATTATGCAGCAGATGGTAAAAAGATGCCATCACAAAATAAATAAACACAAAAGGAGGATCAGGAATTGTTAATGATTAGTGGGTATTAATGATTAGCAGATTGACTTTCCACATTTCATAAGGTTCATGAAGTCTTGATAAAGTGCTGATATCCATAGCCTGGGGACAGGTCTGAGCCTGTTCCTTGGGTGAGGACAATAGGGGACTTTCCTGTAGCAGCTTTATCGAAAATGTCTGTGTTTTGCTGTACCTTTGCCCTCCATTATTATCATCACAGGGAATCAGTGTGTTAATTCCACTTCCATGGGAGAGAAATGGAGGATACAGCAGCCAGCACACAGACATGACTATGTGGATGGGAATGAACCCTCACAACAACTTTGGACGTTTCCTTTCCGTGAGGATGGAGACAGCTAATGTGAAGCAGCAGCCATGGAAGCCCCCGTGAGAGGACATGGTGGCAGGCATGGGGCTGGTTGGGAGACAGGGTCTGGGGGTGCAGGGGCAGGTCTGGCATTCACACCCTGCCCAGCCCTCCTCTAGGCCAGCCAGCAGCTGGTTGAAGGGCAATGCTCACCTGGAAAAGGCCATCTGAGTCACGGCTTCAGTTGCCGGCTGCTTCCATAGGCACGGCTAGGTCACAGCTGGCCATGGGAGGCTCTGGAGCAGGAAAAGGGAGCAGCCAGAATATGGGGGAAATGATTGCATGAGTGTTGTGTCCCAGGAGGGGAACAGTCACAGAGGTCCAGGACCCTGAGGTCCAGGACCCCCAGGTCAGGACCCAGCTATTGCAGGTCGTGTCATGCTTTCATAAATCTGTGAATGCTCACCTCACACTAGTTAGAAGCTAACTAAGGCTTAGATTAGGGACAAAAAATCAATGCATCCTTTGTGGGTTTCATTTAATCAATAACATTTATACACTACGAAGTATGGGGCAGATTCTGCACAGGCATATCATCAATCCAAACCTTTCCCAGTTGCAGAGGTCAGTTCCTGATGTGCTGGGAATCCTTGCTGGTGTATTCCTTCCTCTACTCATCAGGGTGATGTGATGCAGGTACAGGAGGCTCCTGCATCATGGGCAGGACATTCTCTTGCTACCAGCACCTCTCCCAGAACCTCACATTTGCTAGGGGCAGGCTGGGACTTTGGAACCCGCGGGCCAGGCTGTAGAGGTGAGGATGGGATCTCGAGGCTGCTGCTGGATTTCCCCACTGAATTCCAAGTACAAGGCACTGCAAAGCATGTAATACAATTTAGATGCATTAGTTCCTGATTTGTGATTGCAAATTGAATTTTGCCTGGCCAAAACCCCAAATACTCAAATGATAATTAAATGTATGTGAAGAGTTTGCACTCTCAGTATTTATTATTTATAGACTGAACCCACAAATGCAAATGCCATCACCTGTCCCAAAGCACACCATGCTCCCTGCGCACGGTCACTGAATTCCCAGGATTGTCCTAAGTGGCACAGCATGTCCTTTCCCATGGCCAGCACTGATCTGGAAGGTGCGTGAAGCCTGGGAATGCCAGCCAGCCAACAGCAATGCCTAGGGTGATCAGATACAAAATTCCCCAATCACAGCATAATTCTCGCCCTGCACAAGCAATAGGGCTGCAGCCTGGAGCATAGGGAAAGGATGTAGAAACCGAATCGCTTTTAAGTAGTTTGGGAGAAGGATGCAGAATAAACTGTCCCACAGTGCTAATGGCCACCTGTTTCTGCTATCAAAAAAAATGGCATTGCTCACTGATACCTAACACTGACAGCACTGAGCTTTTCAGATAACGTTTCTAAGCACTCCTGTGCGGGCCAGAGTAGTGCTGGGCAAGCCAGGGATCCTTGGCTGGTGGCAAAGACAAGCTATGGAGCAGTCAACATTAACACCAACAGCTAGCTCTGCAATAACTAAGTGGTTCTCACAGCGAGCAAGTGAGAATGGACCTTGCAGAGAAAGACGTAAGTAACTGGCAAACTGTTCCTGTAAAACCTCTTGCAGTCACACTTTTACAGTTGCCAGCTCTAGCCCTGGTTTTCCTGAAGTTCCCTCCCCATAATGCAGACAGAGGGAGAAGGAGCTTTGAAACAGCACTCTGCTGGGAAAGCAATATCAGGCTCACCCTCCTCCTCACCACTGTGGACTGCAGCAGCAATGAAGCTCAGCACAGGAAAGAGGCAGGCTCCTGATCTGCCAAGAGCATCTGAAAAGCAGCGTTGAACAACCTAGACGGGACCATTTTGATCACCTAACCTGCCATGCAGCTGCAAAGTTAACATAAATTCTGACAGGCTTCAGTTTCCACTTAGCTGGAACTTGTCTTTTGCACACAGGCACTGCAGATTAAATCCTTTGCATGGCAATGTGACTACCTTGGTCTTCCACAGCTCTCCCCAAAGCACAGACCAATTCTCCTATAACTAGGAAAGACATTTTGAAGTGACCAAGCAAAGACTTTTAGGGGCTCTAGGGCACTGAACTATGGATGTCTGTGCCCACATGTCTGCACACATGCAAGCACTGATGTACTTTTGCTGTGGGCTGACCTCATCCAGGGCATGGTCTAAGTTGCCATCTGGCTCCAGCTATGCTACACAGCAGGACAACGTAGGCTGCAGCCAAGGACATCAGCTGGACAGAGAGGAGCCACAGGAGTCCCCGAGTCTGCCCAAAACCACAGCTAGGCTGAGCCACCTTAGCAGCCCCTTGGAACCATAGATTCCATCTTGGCTTGACTCCTCCTTTCAGTCTGCATCGCTCACAGAAAGTAGTAGGTAAGGTAATAGCTGTAAGGTAATAGAGGATGATTTGGATTCATTTCCTTATTTCTCCACCACTTCATTAGGCACACCCAGTGCTGCCTTTCCTGGGGATGGGGCAGAGCCCATGCCTGTGTCTTCACGCACACATGTAGGAGGACCCTGGAGGGTCAGAGCACCCCCAGCTGCAGAGGAGCCGTGGGACTGTGCTGGGGGCACCAGCCCAAATGTCGGCATCTGTCAGCGACCAAAAGTCGTGACACCAGTGCTGCTCGCTGCCACGTGCGTGACCGTGGGCCCACGGCCCAGGACACGTGCCTGCATGTGGAGCTTCCCGTGCTGGGGAGAGGGGGCGCTGGGGGTTACTGGGGGTACAGCATGGAAACGGTTGGCGCTGGGGGCTACTGGGGGCGCAGCACGGAGAGGGTGGGCGCTCGGGGTTACTGGGGGTGCAGCCTCCGGCGGGGCGTTGGAGGTTGCCGGAGAACGATATCGGGAGCGGCACTGGTGGTTCCGGGGAGCCGGTAACAGGGTGGGGCCGGTACTGGCGGTTTGGGGGTACGGCTCGGGGGGCTGGGGGCGGTGCCGGCCGTTCCGGGGCACGGCTGAGAGGCGGCGCCGGAGCCGCCGCGGTGTCGGAGCC
>VZTA01003166.1:115111-134437 GCA_013398855.1 Mohoua ochrocephala | reverse complement strand
GGGGCGCGGGTAGCAGTGGGTGCTCTGCGCCCCGCGGAGCGCGGCCCCCGCGTCCCGTCCCGCCCCGAGGGAGCTCCTGCCCCGGGCAGGGACACTCAGGGCTGCGGCGGGCTGGGGCCGGCCCGGTGACGGGCATCCTGTCCCTTCCTGCCGGTGTTCGCCGGGACATCGAGCTCAGTGCACCCGAGGCGCCGCTGTCCTTGTGTCCTTTGACTCGCCGGGATGGCCCGCTGTCAGCAGCCGCTTCCTGCTGTCTGTTTGCCCCGCGACAGGTTACTGAGATATTAAATCGAATTGCGAGTACCAGACGTGTTCTGCTACATTCTGCCGTGTTGCAAAACACGTACTGACGGATTCAGGAAGAGATGCAGTCGGAGTGTTAAAAAGGGGCCACTTATTTTTAGATGTGCAGTCTGGTGCTTACTCCCTGCTGCAGCAGTAAGTTGGGCAAACATCTGGGTGCCCTTGAGCAGCAGCCCCAAGGGCATGGGCCAGGGGGCAGGGGTGGTCCACTCTCCGGATCACAGCAGGATGGGGATGGCACCGGTGGAGCTGTGCCCCGTCCCTCTGCAGCACCACATCTGCCAGCATCCCTCGTGAAGGGTATCTGTCTGGCCCCTTTGCTGACCCATGGAGCCGGGATGCATGGCATATCTGGTCCCATGTCCAGCCGCCCACCGGCCATCCTTCCCACTGTCCACCGCCCATCCCTGCTACTGCTCACCAGATATCCCTCCCACTGCCCTCTGGCCATTCCTTCAACTGCCCACTGGCCATGCCTCCCAGTGTCCAGGCACAGGCTGCAGTGCTGCCGGCTCCTGTGCGCAGCCCAGCTCTTCCCACCCCTTAATCAGGCCCAAAGGAGCACACTGCTGTACAGACAGGACAAAACCTGTGCCAGGCCTTAAATAAGTGACTGTGCTTTCTGTGGCGGCGCCCCTTTTGTAATATGGCTTTAATAAAAAGTGAAGCCGGATCATTTATAAGTGATGTAGAATCATTAGCAGTTAATGCATTGAGCTAAACAGCGGCACACTTTTCCCAGAGAGCTCAGCAGCCTCTTGACGTTATAGCCAGAATGTGTTGGCTTCAGAGAGCACGCTTTTTGGAGCCCTTGCATTCACAGACCTTTATGGCAACAGCTCTGGCACGAAGCTGCCCTGGTCTCAGCTGCAGAGCAGGCTGGACAGTATTAGATGCAATGTGGGGATTCTACACAAAGCTTTGTCCTTTTGAGGTCTTGTAACATCTTTGAGGTCTCATCTTGAATTTCATAGAAACCTGGAATGGTGTGGTTTGGAAGGGACCTTAAAGCCCATCTCATTCCACCCCCCTGGTATGGGCAACGACACCTTCCACTAGACGCATTTGCTCCAAGACCTGACCAACCCGGCCTTGAGCACCTCCAGGGACGGGGCAGCCACAGCTTCTCTGGACAACCTGTGCCAAGGCCTCACCACCCTCACAGGGAAGAATTCCTTCCCAGTAGCCCATCTAACCCTGCCCTCTGGCAGTGGGAAGCCATCCCTTCCTTGTCCTGTCACTTTGTCCAAAGCCCCTCTCCAGCTCTTTTGGAGGCCCTTTAGGCACTGGAAGGGGCTCCAATATCTTACCAGAGCATTCTCTCCAGGCTGAACAACCTCAGCTCTCCCAGCCTGTCTCCAGAGCAGAGGTGATTGGGATTAAACATTGCTCTGTGTATCTAGGGTGAACTTCTCAAGTTTTGACTTCTGAGGCTTCTTGTCTTGTCTCTTCCTGGCAGGTGTGCAAATCCCATGTGCTCAGAAATGTATTTTCTGCAGTTCATTCAGCATCAAACTAACTGATCGAGGAACACTGGTGTTTCTAATGCAGAACTGTAGCCTGGACACCAGGTCTCCTGTCACACAGGCTCAGGGCTGCTGGCCTGGAGTCTGCACCAAGTGTGCTTAGGATGCGTGAGGTCGGGTGCACTGACAAGCCATGTGCATTGTGACTCCGCTATGCCCCAGTGTCCTCTCACCCTTCTACTGCCAGTGAGTTACAGTCCCCGCACAGGGCCTGTGCAAGCTCTGGCTGAATACAGCTGGAACGCTTGTCAGCCCTGTGTGGACTCGGCAGCATGGCTTGTGAATTGGTGCGGTGCCTTTGTTCTCAAATCATCAAGTGACTCAGTCCCAGGGCAGTGTCTCAGCATCCCCAGCCTGAAAACCTCAGCTGGGACAGGCTGGGCGCCTCACAGAAGCCTAGAAAATTCTTGAGCAGAGGTGGACAGCTGCTACAAACTCCTTCTACAAACTTCTGTGTCGCAGAGATGTCAGACCCTGTCTTTAATTTCTTCGCGTACACTTAAAGGTTGGTAGTCAAACCGCCCCCATTGTGCATATTCAGGACTTTTTAAATTCTGTTAGATGTAAAAAAACCACCTAATTCATTACTGTGGGTGTATCCTGTGAAGCACCATGTCCTGTTCTTGTCCCGAAGCCAGCTGGCAGGGTCTGGTCATATCCGTGGTATTAAACTCATGAGTTCCAAAGAGGGAGGCACATCAGTGCTACCTGTGAGGAATGGTTTTCTGGCTTGTCCTAGCTCCGAAGCCGTGCCCAAGAGTGGTTTGGGCACATATTGGCTGGTGCGGACCAAATCAGTTCTTGGACCGCTCTCCACCACTGGATTCTTGGGCTGTTCTGACCCCATTGTTTGCTAGCACAAACCTAGCTAGCTACTTAACTAGTGGTAACCTAGGACAGCTGTTCTTATGCTTGAAGACAAGCAGAAACATGCAGCCCTCCATACACCCACACTTTGAAATGCCTGTGTCTGGGACAGCGCAAGGGAGCAGTTGTTTGCTGGCTGACAGGGTGTTAGCTGAGCAGCTGACTTGACACCAGCCATGGCTGGAGCGGAAAACCAGACCAGGCTGGAAAATGGCCCAGTGGAAAAGGACCTGGGGGTGCTGGTTGACAGCAGTTAAACATGATCCGGCCCAGAAGGCTAAGAGCATCCTGGCTTGTGTCAGCAATAGTGTGGCAGCAGGACCAGGGCAGTGATTTTCCCCCTGTCCTGGACACTGCTGAGGCACCTCGAATCCTGGCATCAGTTTTGCGCTGCTCACAACAAGAAAGACATTGAGGAGCTGGAGTGTGTCCAGGGAAGGGAACGGAGCTGGGGAAGTGACTGGAGCACAAGATGGGTGGCTGAGGGAGCTGAGGGAACTCAGACTGGATGAAAGGAGGTTCAGGGGAGACCTTCTCACTCTTTACAGCTCCCTGACAGGATGGCGGGGCCAGGTAGGAGTCGGGCTCCGCTTCCAGGGAACAGGTGACAGGACAAGGGGAGATGGCCTCAAGTTGCGCCAGTGGGGGTTCAGCTTGGGTATTAGGAAACAATTTCTTCGCTGAAGGAGTGGTTAAGTATTGGATAGGCTGCCCAGGACAGTGGTGGATTCACCATCCCTGGAAGCGTTCAAGAAATGACTGGACATGACGCTTTGCGATATGGTTTAGTGGGCATGGGGTTATTTGGTCAAAGGTTGGAGTTGATGATCTTGGAGGTCTTTTCCAACCACAATGATTCTATAATTTCATCTGCAGGAAGCTCAGCTCCTGTGCCGACAGAGTACCTGCACCCCGGGCAATGGACAGGGCTGGGTCTGTGGCTTTATTCAGCCTGTTTTGCTGTTGGCTTGTAGGCGAGCAGGGTGTGCATGCGGACAAGGCTTAGAGACTCCCTCCCTCTCATAGGTTAGTGATGAACCAGATCCCCACGGGCAAAACTCTACAGAGACACACTCTCTTGTGGGATAAAGGATGTCCGAGTGTATCTTTGAATCCTTTCCAGTTTTCCAGACTCCTTTTATGAAGGAGAAAAACAGAACCCTGTGGTGTCCTTGTCTCTGGTGACCCTCTCTCCTGGTGGTGCGTCAAACTTCTGGAGACACACTCAGTCTCGGGGTCTCTCTTAGAACATGTTTTCTGGGCTCTCCTCTCTGTTTTAATTGCCCTTGGCAGACCACAACCCTGAATTTCTCAGAGTGGGAACCACCGCCTTCCTCTGGTTTGAGCTGAAGCTGGGTATATTCAGATGTGAATGAATGCACTTAAACAGCTGGCCCGCAAGAATCACCTTTCCTTGTCACTCTTAACTGGGGTTGTTGTTGGTGTCACGGTTGTCCTTTCTCTTGTTCTCAGGTGCCCCCTGGAACTCTTTTTCTGAACAAATCACAGGACTGACCTTGTGCTACACAGGCAGCTTGTAGAAAGGGCACTGACACGTATGTGGGGAGTGAGAACACACAAACAGCAGCCTCAATGTCTTTCATGTGCTCCTGTGTCTTAACTTCCAGACAAAAATTGGCTTTGTGTGCAGGACTGTGTGAGATCCTGCTATGCTCTTAGTGCTGGGAAATCTCAAAGTGGCAGTGGTGCAGACCATGGGTCAGTCAGGTCCACTTTCCGTAGAACAGCAATGGCCAAGCATTGCTGCCAGCTTTGCAGCCAATGGCCATTGATGCAGCGATGCCACGGCAGATGCGGCGCTTCATCACTGCACTGCCGGTGATGCCTAAGATTTTTAGCTTTTTATATTTTTCATATATTTGTGGCTTTGTAGATTGTTAATGCATGGTTGTAGCTTTTAGTACTTTTCCTATCTTTCTTCCCTACGTTTAGGAACAATAAACTAACCTTATAAACACATTCCTAAAAATCTTGTTTAGTCTTATTCCAAGAAGAGAACCAGCTACAAGGACGTTCTGTTTTCCAACTCGAATCCGGACCAGGCATTACAAAAGTGGGGCAAAAGAAACTTCTGGACTGCTTCCAGTGGGGCAGGACCCCAGGAATTATTACCTAACCGACTAACCTTTTAATTGGACAGTATATGATAAGTAGACTAATTGACTAACCTTACAAAAATTGTAGCATTACTATACCAAATACGATTTTCACCATATTGTGTACCTGAAAGCTTTCAAGTAAAGGTTTTCTTTTATATTCATTCTGACATTGTTGGGAAGATCTATTCTGTTTTCTAGGCATCACTGGCACAGCCAGCTCTGCCTTCGGCATTGGCCTTTCCTCCATGCCCTGGAGCAAGGAGTAATGCCAGGCAGAGGAGATAGCCAGATGGAGTCGTAGAGTGTGTTTATTCCAAGGTGCCCCATTTTTCTGTCACAATGAATATATATCATTGCTGTGTCTGGGCCGCTTCCTACGCAGTTCTGGGTGGTGTGCCCTGCATTTGTGGTGTGCCCATCCATGGGGCAACCCCCCAGGGCTCTGTGCCCGCATACTCCTCATGCACACAGCGGGCAGCTGCCTGCCAGCCCAGGAAGCACCGTGCTATGCGTGTGTTGCTGCTGGCAGGGCTCAGGCTTGTCCATCTGCTGTGCCACTCATCTCCTGGGGACGGTTTACCAAGGAAGGCGCTCCCGTAGCCCTAGCCACCATGCTGCCATTGGCAGGTGTCGGAGAGGTCCCATGGTGATGTGCAGGGCTGAGTGCCTGTTCTGAGACATCTTCTTTTGCCTCTTTCCTGTGCCTCGCCTCGCTCCATGCCTGGGTCACCCAGACAGGCCACCGTCCCCTGTCAACGTGACTGTGACGCAGCTGAAGGCAAACTCTGCCACAGTGTCCTGGGATGTACCAGAAGGAGACGTGGTCATCGGCTATGCCATTCTTCAGCAGGTATCCAGGATCTGTCCCCAGGGGGCTGGGGACACTGACTACCGGCAAGCTCCTATATCGGTGCTTTTGCCGCAGTCCGGGGCTCCTCTGGCACCTGCCCGAGGACATCGCTGCTGCTGAGCAGCCCTTGCCAGGGTGCCCCATGTGAGCCATCCGTCCTGGTGGGAGGTAGAAGACTGTGGGCTGCATTGAGGGTAGTCCCTCCGATAGCTTCCCTGGGATTTCTCTACGTAAGGATGGTGCTTCAGCCATGACATAACCCTTTTTGCTTGCCTTGCTCTGCCTATGCAGCCCTGGGTGACGGTGGCTTCTCCAGGGAGGTGCCTGGCTCTCAGGCCACACAGGGATGCTGAATAGGCAGTGTTGGCCAGTCTGGCCCACCCTGGGGTGGATGGTTGCCTGGGAAGGGAGGAGTGAGGGCATAGCCCTGCAGCTGGGGGCCTGTGCCTGGTGGAGCTGGAAGCAGCCTCCCAGGGGTGACAGCTCTTCCCTCTGGCAGAGGCAGGATGGGCAGATGCAGCGCTTCATCCGGGAGGTGAACACCACCAACCGTGCCTGTGTGCTGTGGGACCTGGCAGAGGATGCTGACTACATCATCCAGGTGCAGAGCATTGGCCTGTATGGGGAGAGCCAGGCTAGCAAGCGTGTCCACTTCCGCACCCTGAAGGAGACCGACCGCTTGCCTTCCAACAGCTCCAACCAAGGTGAGGCACCTCCTTCCAGCTAGCCCAGGTGCTGCTGTTGGGGCCATACCTGGAGGCCTGTCCAGCAGTCGGGCAAGGATTCAGCAACCAGTGAGGAAGGTGCTGCCCTGAGCAGCAGGCTGCTGTTGTGTCCGCTATGTGTCCACGATAATGTCCCTGAGCTGTGGTTTGCAGCCTTCCTATCCCAGGTCTTGGCACCTATTCAGCTAGGCAGACTGGCCAGGACAGCTGCTGAGGCCTGCCCAGCTGCTGCCCATCGGAAGCCAGTACTGAACAGACTCTCAGATCTTACAGTCTGCAGGCTACCAAAGGACAAATGACAGAGCCCCATGGTCTCCTTTACTACTCCTGTCTGTGTTGCCTTGGGGTTGCCTACATGCTGGTCCATGAGAGGTAATCCAGGAATCCAAGAGAGATGCTGCCCATAAGAGGGCATGGGAGTCTGTCTCCAGCACTAACCATGAGCGGGGCCTTGAGTATGGCAGGGCAAGCAGATGGCTGACTTTCCCCAGAACTTCTGTGTTTAACTGACCTGACCTGCCCTGGTCACTGTGTAGAGAGAGACCTTACTGATTACTGGCATGCATTACAGTCCCTACATGAACCCAAACAAGCTGTTGGAATCCCTGACTACCTTTGTAGCGAGGATGGTTTATCTGACACAGGAAAGCCACAGGATGCATGTCCTCTACCCGCACAGAATGTCATCCCCCACCCTTCCTTGTTTGGGGGAGGTGGGCTTCTCTCCTTTGGAGTTTCTCAAATCCTCCAGTGTTGCTGTAGTGGGAGGGTATCTGCTGCCAGCTTGGGGGGGGGGGCTCTCTTCTCTGCAGGTGACATCACCATGGAAGGGCTGGACAAAGACCGGCAGCTGCAGACAGGCGAGATTATTATCATTGTGGCTGTGCTGCTCATGTGGGCAGGTGAGTGCCACAAGCAGCGTTCTGGCGGGCTGGGGCAAAGGTACAATCCATGGTTCACAAAGAGGATGTGGCTCAAGAGAGTGCAGAGGCACATTGGTGAGGGTCTGGCACCCTTTCCTAGTAAGTCCGTTGAGTCTCTGTAGGAGCTGGAGCCAGTGGGGTAAAAGGAGCAACCACAGCCACTGCTCAGCAGTAATGGCCGGGAGTATGTGGAAGAGCAGGAGACAGAATGGGACCTGGAATTACAGGGTGGGAACGTCCCAGCTGACAGTGACGATTGTGTTGCTTGGGCCTTAGATGTCATGACTGATAACACTGCTGCACTAGCTGGTAGAGGCTGTGCCTCAGTTTGCTAAAGCTGTAAAGTGGGTGATTTGCTCCTGTAGAGCACAATTAAAGCCGGTGCTCCAGCAGGCAGCAGGTTGCCCTGGGAGCGTGGGAGCCTAGGAGGTAAGTCAGCAGGTCACATGCAGCTGCTGTGAATGGGAAGTCTTCCTGCTCCCTTCCCAGTAAATGTGGATTTTGTAGCGGCATCTTGCAGAAATTTCTCCTTGTCCTGGCCTTGACACTTTTCTAGTGCACTGGAAGAAAATACAAGACTGCCGGTAGTTTACACCTGGCATGGGTTGATGTGTCAGGATGCCAGCTGGGAGGAGTCAGGCCCAGTCTGTGTGTGTCTGTGTGTTATCACACACACTCTGGGGGTTGAGTCCAGCATGGTCACACTTGGGGGCATCGCTCCAGACTCCTGTATCCGGGGTTCCCAGGTGTGGGACATGCTGCATGAGGTGCGTGCTGTGAAACCATAACAGAGTGACTGACCCCACAGCCAGTTTGCACAGACAAAGACAAGGGCTGGCTTTTGTGAGGGTCACAAGCACAAGCTCAGTAACTTTAATGCCTTGCTGGAGGCACTCCAAAACCCACGCAGCTGCCCACTGACCTCACTGTCCCTCTTTGAGTGCCTCGGCATCTGCCTTTGGTGAGTGCTGAGCACCTCACGTGAGGCCCAATGGCCTTAGCCACATCCATGCCTGTCTGCCCAAGGAAACTGGCCTGGCCACACATGCAGAGGTACCTGGGGTGGTGCAAGCAGATGCATGCGGGGGTGTGGGTGTGCAGCACCCCGAGGAGCCCTGGGCACAACTGCTCTGCAGCTGGGATGCTGTGGGGAGGGGAGACAGAGGCAGCCACTGTGAGGGAGTCCTTCATCCAGTCTGTCTTTCGGCAGCGGTGATCGCCCTGTTCTGCAGACAATATGACATCATCAAGGATAATGACTCCAACAACAACAAGGAGAAGACAAAGCCGTCCTCAGAGCATAGCACGCCAGAGCGACCGAGTGGAGGGCTGCTGCGGAGCAAGGTGAGTGGGGAGGGCTGGCAGGAGGGATGGCATGTGGCGTCTGCTGGGGCTTGCAGCCTGGACAGATTCTGGCTCTCTCCAGAAATGGAAACGCCCCAGCTTGTGCTCTCACCCCAAAGTCTGAGGGCTTTTAGGGTGCAGTGAGCCCTGGTCTCTGGGGCAGCGTGTGTGCCCCATGGGTGATTGCAGGAGAAACATTGGAAGAGATGACAGGATATAACAGCTGGGATAGCTCCTGCATTGCAGGGTGGTATCTGACCTCTGACTGTAATAGACCCTTCATCATGCCCTTCCAAGGCTGCACCTCTCCTGCACTGATGAACAGGTCTGGCTCCTGCCTGTTCAGGCAGGAGTGGACATGGCTAGGCAGCTGTTCTCGTGGTTCCTGCACTGGTCTGTCACTGCTCACTTTCTGCCTTCACTGCAGCTGGCTCCAGGTCATCACCACACAAGTCATTCCAGAGCCCCTTCCTCACCCTGATGGAAGTGCTGTGCCAGGCTATGGATGGGGAGGGAGCAGTACCTTCATCTGGCTGTTCCCTCAGCACCTGACATTTCTCCCTTTGTTACCTGCCAAAGACAGTGATTTATAGTCCTGATGCTCTAATGGGACCGTATGTTAGGTTTTCGCTTGTGTCTCATCTGCCGCCTCTGTCAAGGGTGGGAACTCCCCTCACTGTGTTGCCTGACTGCCCCACTGATACCACATCTTGGTTTCCAGCAGATGTCAGGAGCAGAAACTTCTTGTTTGGACTTCAAGGCCCCAGTTCCCCTCCTCCAGATTTTTCAGCTTGCTGATTACTCCTTGCCAAAGAGATCCCTCCTCTTGGATCCCTACTCCAAACTGACCCTGCTCTGCTGAGGTCTGCTGGTCTTGATGCCTGCCACAGCCTGAGGGGCTCTGACATGGGGTCTGTTCCCAGGGGTGCAGCAAAGCAGGGTCTTAAAGCAGATTTTTCTCTCATAGAAGAAATCTCCCTCGGTCAATATCATCGAGGTGTAAGTGCAGCACCAGCTCTGCCGTCTGGGATCTTGGGTGTCCTGCCAGAGCCAAAGCAGGCCTTGGAAGAAGAGGCAGCACCAGGCGCCCAGCCTGGAACTCAGCATGCGACGATCCACGTATCAGAACTCCCGCTTTCCTGAGGGCACGTGTCTGGGGATGTGCATGGAGCCAGCTCCCAAGCCATGCATGCAGAGCGTGGCCCTGCCCATCCCACACACCTGGCCCCCCTCCCCTCCCGGTGCGAAGCATGAAGTTGAGGACGGGTGGGGGGCCACACCACCGGCTACACAGTCGGGGGGAGCCAAGGGGAGCTGAGGGGCTGATGCACTGGCCTGAGGGGAGGCCATGTCCCTGTGCACCAGCTTGGCCAAAGCCCTGGGTGCAGCTGTGGCACTGGATGCCTGCCCAGCATCAGGGGGCAGACCTTGCTCTCGGCTGCCTGTTTGGCCTTGGGGGTTGGTTGCAGAGAGCAGGAGCTGCTCCCCCCAGCGCCCTGGGGCTGAGGGAACAGGGCAGTGCAGGCATTGCCCCAGCACTGCCAGGAGAGCTGTGGCCAGGTGTAGGAGGGTTTGTCTGTGGGGCTGGGCCCAGTCAGCACAGGGGACGAGTGGATTGCTGCTAAGAACAGGGCTCCACTGCACCCTGTCATGGCTGTGCAGGGGCTTCAAATTCTCTGTCGACTGCAGAGGACAAAGACACAAGGGACAATGAGGAGCTAGTGCTGTCACAGTGCCTGGCCAGCCTGCAGAGCCTGCAGCCAGGGCAGGGAGTACTGGTGGGAGCCCCCACAGGGCTGGGGGAGTGGGCAGTGTCAGGGCATGGCTGTGGCTGTGCTGTGTCCCCAGTAGAGCTCAGTGCTGGCACGTTCAGGCTGTTTGAGGGGAGCTGCCAAGCACTTTTGGAGCAGAACCAGTGCCTGTGCTGCCTGGAGGAGACAATGTGGTGAGGCCTGCGAGGTCTCAGTTGGAGGGAATGGGGTGAGACAAGGAGGCTCCCTGCTGCCCTGGCTGCTGCTCTCCCTCCATGCTCTGCTCTGCAGCCTGCCACATCCAGGCTCTGCAGCCCTGGACTCAAGCATCACAGGATCCAGCGTCTTCCAGGAATAAATCTCCCAGTAAAAGCACTTTCAGGACTTTGCCTTCCAGGTGCTGCTCAGCTCCTGCTGCAGGACTAGGCGGGGAAGGGACGGGATAAGCAACTCCTGTGGCAGGGTCTTTTCAATAAAAGCATCCTGGCTGAAAGGCAGCATCAGAGCTGCAGGTCTCTGTGTGTGTTCTTGAATGCATGCGTGCTGGTCCATAGGAGATCTGTTCCTGCATGCTGTGCAAGAGCTGGAAGTCCTCCACGGTCACCTCGCACCCCTCTGGCCCTTGAGGGAGAGCTGGTGCTGCGAGCTGGGCCACGTGGTGCTGCTGGACCAGCTGCAGGCTGTCCCACTGAGGGTGACATCGTGGCTGCTTCTCTGCAGAGAGCAGAGGCATCCCAGCAGCAGGGCCAAGAAAGGGGACAAGGTCTGACCCTGACAGACTGCTGGCCGCTCAAGTGAGGAGAGGGGTACATGAGGAGTAAAAGCCCCATGGCAGTGAGATGCAACTGCTGCTGGGCTGTAACCTGGGCTGCAGGGAGCATGGCCACAGCTCCAGAGACACAAACACCTTGTGTTTTGCCTGCTAGACTTTTGTTTTTTCCAAGGAGGTACATTAGAAAAAACTAGGGCTGTCAGGGAAATACAAGAGTTTTAAGGATGTTCTAGTGCCCTGGAAAATATTTAAAAGTTCTGTCTTGGAAGGTCATAGCAGACATGCCTGCTATCGTGAGATTTTTCGCCAGGCCAGAGGCACACACAAAGAATCAAAGGATCAGACTGTGTAGCAGAGGTGAGGAACTAGGGAAGGCACGAAAAAAAAGTCAAAATGCAGAGGTTGTGACCAAATAAAAAAACCAACACAAAAGTCTGACATTAAATGTAAAATCGGGGTTGTTGTTGAGGAAAAAAACCCTTTCCCTCTGCAAAAAACCAAACCAAACCAAACCCCAAGCCACCACTTCTTCTCAGACCATGGCGGTGCAGGAGGGCAGGGAACTGCGGAGATGAGTGCTGGAAGCTGAGGGCCTGACAATGACCTGCTCACCCTAACAACAGTTACATGTTGCTCTGTACTCCCAGCTGAGGGAGAAAAGGCATGAAACCACATTCAATATGCACAACCACAAGTGAAAAAAACCAAGCACAGCTCCTGACTGATCCATGGCACCCCAGGCATCCCCATTGCCTATGGCACTTGCTGGGAGACTGGCCCTGCCACCCCAGCTGCAGCCAGCGATTGGTGCCCAGCTGGGCTCTCAGTGCCACCAGCCTGAGAAGGGCAGCTGTGCGGAGATGTGACAGGAACCCAGCAGCGAGGGCCTCGGCCAGAACACGGCTGCAAGCTGTCAACTGCCAGAGAAACCAGACATCCTGGTGGCTGCAGCCTCCCCTGCTCCGTCTAGGGAAGGAAACCAAGTGCATGGCTTGCCTCTGTAGAGCACAGCTGGGGTGCAGCAGGGTAGAGACACTTCAGAGCAGCTGGCACACAAGGGCTTGTGTCTGCCCTGGCCTCAGCATGGTCAGCGTCAGCTCCCATCAGTACAGGTGACATTCACAGGTGCTCAAGACACCAGTACAGCACAGCCTGAACCTGCTCCTCCCAAGTCACAAAGGCACCCTGGGCCCTGGCAGCCTTCAGCACAGGAGGAACAGCTCCCTCAGGGCTTGCAGCCGAGGAAGATGTGGGAGTTCCAGGCTCCATGAGTTTGGGGCACAGCAACCCTCACCACAGGCAGTGCAGCAGACACAGTACCCTACATGCTTATGCATGGTGCCCATCCAGCACTCAAACCCAAATGACAACAGTAAAAAACTCAGTTTATTTCTCTATAAAGGCAGAGCTTTCCTTTAAAAACCAGGTCGTTTCACTCATGAGAGGGTATGGGGCTGAACTGCAGGGGCAAGGCCTTCATCACGCACTGCTCCAGGCCAAGAGCTATTGCTCCCTGAGGGTGTACACTGCCTGCATCAGGCAGGCTCAGAGCACGCTGGGTGGTCCTGCGTGGCCTGGGAGTGAGCAGAGTGAGGAGCATGGGTCCCCCAGCCCAAGCTGGGAGCAGCTGCAGCTCGAGGTGGTTCATGCAGGCGGCACAGGACAAGGAGCAGGTGTTGCAGCCTGTGCACTCCGTGGCAGCAGTGCCAGCAGCCCCCGTGCCAGGAGGGCAGTGCCAGGGCAGGGGCAGGCACTGGCTGGCCCAGGTGCAGGCACAGGGTGAATCCTGAGTGGCTGGTCCGTTGTTGCAGAGATTTGGCTTAGCCCAGGGAAGTCTTGGGGCCAGCAGTCCTGGGGCCAGTGCTGGGGGAGTCTCCAACCCCTCCCAGCACCTTCCAGCTGCCCGGGGGCGGTCCCAGGCGGTAGCACAGTAGCTGTGCTGTAGGAGAGCTCGATTGGGGCACAAGAGGTGTTAATTCTGAAAAGTGAGAGAAAGGAAGACATGGACCATAAGGCGTATGGCTGGGAGCCCAGCACAGCCTGCGAGGGGAGGCGGACGTTCCCAGGAGAGCATCAGCCTCCCCTTGCCTTACAGAGGACATGTGGCGGGGATGAGCCAGTGCAGCACTGAAGGAACTTACCTGCTGGGCTGTGGGCTCCCCTCCCCAGCTCCTCCATGCTGCTTTGGAAGAGAACACAGCATCCATCATACCCCAAGCATGGCCTCCTGAGACACGTGGCATGCTCATGACCCTGACAAGGCAGGAACGGCGCAGCAGCACCAGGCACTGGGAGTGCAGAAGGCCCTAAGCCCCCTTGCTACCAAACTCCCTCCCCAGGCCAGCCTGTCCCGAGATTGCAAAGCCGAATCTCCTTCCCATCAGGAGCCCCGTGTCCAAAGGGGTGGTGCTTCATTGGGCTACACATACAGCACCGGTTCCCGGGTGACACCGGCTCAGCCCAAGCGCAGACCTGCCAGACCCCAGCTGGGTGCCCGCTGCCATGTATATGGAGAGCAGCCACGATGGAATGGGCCTCTCAGGCCAACCACCAGCACTTCTGCAGACCTGCAGGTTAATCATCTGCTGCTGGACTGTTCCATCAGCTCCTCCCCAGCACAGGACACACACCATCAAGCTCAGCCCAGAGCCCCAGTCCATGCAGAAGTCAGCATGACCAGGCCTCCATCCTGGTCCAACCCCCAGGGAAATCAGTGGGAGAAGAGGCACAACTCTTGAGTTCCATTTGAGAGGCCTGTCTGGACAGGCTGGCCTCAGCAAAGACTGGCAGAAACAGAGTAAGAAACATCTCTGGGTGCATCCTGGGGGGGTCATCATCTGTCCCCCACATCTCTGCTGCAAAAGCTGGACTGCATGGTCTGTCCCTCCACCACTCAACCCTCTGTTCACTTGAGCTCTCAGCTGACAGTGGCAGAGAAAGAACAGGAAGCTTCCCCCTCGGTTCCATGCAGCTCTCCTCCATGGTCCCACCACACCCGTGGCCCCAGCAGCTCCCCTTGCATGGGGCAGAGAGAAGGAAACAAGACAGGGTTCATCAGAGAGATCCCTGAATACAAGCAGCAGCTCACCACCTACCCAGATAAGGTTTCACTGACATTATCATCTTCCTCCTCCTCCTCCTCCTCCTCCTCCTGGCAAGCAAACAAACAAAAACCCACCATGACATCTCACTGCATGGGCAGGTCTCTGCCAGGAGCGAGGCTGGGCTGCTCAGAACCCATCTGGCCCCTTCACAAGACAGTCACTCCCCAGGCACAGTACAAAGGCTTCCCACAGGCAGTGGGGAAAAGACTGGAGTGCTAGGCTGCCAGAACCCTCTGGGCTTGGGCACGCCAGGACAGACAGGCCATAGCTCATTCCATATCCCCTCCAGGAGCAAAGCCCCAAATGCAAGCTGTGAGCGTGGACCGTGCTGACAGAGCTGCTGACACAGTGCACCTCTGCCCAAGGACAGTGGTGGGTGGGCACACCCTGCAGCTGGAGGGGCAGGCAGAGACTACCGGGAGCAGGCTGCACGCAGGTACAACCCCAAGCACTGCCAGGCTGGACTCACACTGGAAGCATGAGGCCAAGGACCAAGCATCCAGAAGCTCCCAGGCAGGGACACGGTGAGACCAGCATGACAATGCTCCAATTGCTGTGGCCATGCAGGAGGTGCAGTGCAGATGGGCTGGGCTGAGCCTTAGCCCAGGCTGGCAGGATGATGATCCAAGGGTCCTCTCCTTCAGAGGCAGCTCTCACCCCAGCCATGAAACCAGGTGTGCAGCCCAGGTCCTAGGTCCCTGTGTGACAGGGCCAGCAGAACAGGGCTGAGGCTGCAGCAGGGCTGGGCCCGACAGCAGAGCTCCTGGAGCACAGACACTAAGGAACTGTACCTGCTGCGTGAGCCACACAGCACAGTGCACCTCCTCACATCAGGCTGCCAGGTGCGATGGGGGCTGTGCAGGTATCAACAGGGTTCTGGGAGGACAGGAGCAGGGAGCTGCAGAAGGGTCACTCTGTCCCTGCCCTAATTCCAGACAGCCCTGGGCATGGACCTGACTTGCACATACTGTACCCCAAACTGGTGTCTGAAGGGAGCGCTCCCTGGGGGGGCTGGCTCACGGGGTCTGCCGGGCTCACTGCTCTCCAAGACACATGAAGGGTGAAGGGGCTGATCCTGCCTAGAGCCTGGGACAGGGCAAAAGCAGCAGAGTTAGTGCCTGCAACCTGCAGAAAGCCCAGCTGGGAATGTACAGGCAGGACTGTGGGTGAGGAACCGGGAATCCCTGCTGTGCTGGCGGGAGGGTGCAAACAAGGGTGAGGGGTCACTGCTCAGGGCAGGTACCACCAGGCCCTGAGCTGGGCTACAGCTCAGCAATGCACAGCAGTTCAGCACAGAGAGCAGGTACACCTCCCACCCCACCCCAGCCAGAGATCGGGGAGTGGCAGAGAACACAACCACAAGGACAACACTCTCCCTGCCTGGTGCGTTTCACCAGCCAGGCAGCAAGCCATCTCCCCCTCTGCACAGCCCGGGACAGGGTCCTGCACCAGAGACACTGATCCCAGGGCTATGCAGAGGGACACATCTGAGAAATTCGTCCTACCTGCATGTGTTGCTTCCCAGAGATCCAGCGCCATCTGAAAGGCCTGGGCCACAGTCAGAGTCACAGCCTGGGCCTGCGTACATGAAAGAGAGGGAATGCCTGCTTCCATCTGGGCCCTCAATCCAGGATAACCTCACTGCCTTGAAATCTGAGACCCCCAGCATCCCCTGCTGCCTTTCCCTGCAGAACACACAGATGGAAGGCCAGAGCTCAGTTCTGTGTCTGTCTCCCCCTGGGGGCCAGCCACCCCCAAGAGCAGACCCTCAGGAGCTGGGACAGGAAATCCCCCTTTGCTCACTCCCTGCCTCTGCAGCACACGAGCACACCTGCTGGTGTGCTGGCTGCAAATCCAGCTGAGGTTCGCAGAGGTAACGGCCTTCTCTCGCTGAAGGGAAAGAAAGCAGGCCCTTGCTCCCACCCATACCTCATGGAGCCAAGAGCAGAAGGCAAGTGCTTACAATCTTCTTCTTGGGTGAGAGGAAGGCATGGCACTCCAGTGCCCCGCTCTCCTGGCTCTGGGCAACGTAAGCAAAGACTTTGTTCTGCAGCTTGTCTGTTGTGCAGTAGGAGATCCTGTGGGCAGAGAGGAGCTGTCAGGATAATCCGGGACCCCGGCACGGGGCTTCTGCTGCACTCCCAGCACATCAGCAAGCACTGCTGACAACCTGAGGCTTTCACCTGCCCAAGCTGACCACACAGACCAAACCCCCAGCAAGGGCCAGATAGGCTGCCTGGCACCTGCAGCAGGTAAGAGATCACTGCATCCACAGGCGCTCCCTCCTGTGCCGTCCCAGTGTGCCCTGTAGTTTTCTGACGGCCAGCTCAACCCAGCGTGTGAACTCAAGCATTGGGACAAGAGGCACACAGAAGGGTAGGTGATTGCCTCCAAGGACACAGCTGGAGGCCACGCAGAGGGATGGTCTGACCTGGCACATGAGCTCCGGTGCTGAGACCTACATTTTGCAGCAAAGAGATGTCCTGTCTCTGCTTCCCATCTAGCCACCAGACTGCACACTTACTGCCCTCACACCCAGCACCCGCAGACACCCAACCCAGCCAAAGGACAAGTGGCAGCAGGAGAAATCAACATCAGCTCTCACAGCAACTGCCTTTAGCCCGCCCAAGGAAGCTGCAGTTTCTGGCATCCTGCAGCCAGAAGGGTGGTCCCGTGGCAGTGGAGGCAGACACGCAGTCCTAAGTTTGCCCTGTGGGGCTTTCCAATCACGAGCCTCAAAATCCTGCTGACTGCCAGAAGAGACAAGCAGGGCACAGGGAGATGATGGTTGGGCTGATGAACTCAAGGCCACCCAGGACCCTGCCTACACTCAGCCTCAGGCAGTGCTGGGGGCACAGCAGAGAGGGGGTACAGGCCTCAGGGAGCCAAGGAAAGACCTAAGTTTGAAGGTACTGCTGACAGAAGGCCCAGCCCTCCCTGGCTGCTCAAATTCCCATCGGTCTTCAGCTGGCTGCTGGGGAACACCCAGCCCACGCCCATGACATGCCCACCTGTAGATGGAGATGTTCTCCACCATCTCCTTAGTGTCTGCGTCCTGCAGCGAGATGCCCCTCGGAGACACTGTCAGAATCACCTTCTGAAACTTGCGAGCTCCGACCCGTGCCTGGCAGTGGAAAGACACCAGCAATCTCTGCAAATCTGGCAAGGGTCTTCACCTCACCCCCTTGCAGGAAGGAGCCCCGCAGATGCTGTACAGTATCACTCACTTGGATACTTGCTGTAGGGATGGGACAGCAGAGTCTGGCCATCAGGCATGCCCTGCACAGAACACTCTTCGAATCTGTTCACAGTACTGCCACACACAGAGGATGGGATAGACCCCACCTCCCCCAGTATTCCACCCTCCTCTCCGTTACGTGGCAGGCACAGCCTCCGCTCCCGGCCAGGTTCAGGTGTGGGAGCAGGTGGCTGGGGCTATCCTGCAGGAAGGCAGCTTCCCCACGGCACACAGGGCAGACACCAGTAGCCTCCTGCATGCCACCCTCCTCTTGGGAAGGGCACAGTCCCTCACGAGGAGCTCAGAGCTAGGACACAGACACCTCCCAGAGTCCAGGGGCTGGGCTCTGACCTCAGCACACCAGGGCCCCAGGATTGGGTCTCACCGTGGCCACGATCCTGCGGATGGCGGCAGCAGCCATGTCTTCTCCTTTTGGTTTTTCTACCAGCGTCATGCCCAGATACTTGAGGGTGAAGCACATCCCCTCAAGCAGTGGCTCCTGCATATCGGCCCAGCTCTCAGGAAGCTCTGCAAAGACAAAAGCCCTTAGAAGCCATGTGCCAGCAGCCCCACAGCTAGTCCCGGCAGAGCCACCCCATGCATGGCTCCCAGCAGCAGTGTTGCTCCCTGCCCCCAGCCGGACACTCTCCTGGCTCTGTGACACTCTCATAAGAGGAACAGAAGGAGTGGGCAGTTCACCCTTGAAGCTTTAGTCCTCTAGCCCTGGAAGTCCAGGCTCCGTCAGCACAGACAGACAGCTCCTGCATATCTGCACAGGGCTGAGGATGCTGCAGTCCTCATTGCTGTCCGCAAAAACCTTGCATTCCTGGGTCTCATCTCTTTCATTCTCTGTGGTGCATTCATCTCAGCCACCTGAGCTGCTGGCACACCTGAAGAGCAGCAGCATTTACTGCCACGCTCAGATCAAAATGCCCAGGTTTCCCCAGTGTAAGCAAAGCCAAACCCCTTGGCATCTCATTTGCAGCAGCGGGCTGCCAGGGCAGGGGCAGCTTAGTCAGAACTTGTGATCCAAGCTGGGGTCACTGGGAAGCAACTGCACCACAGAGATGCTTTGTTAAGAAAGAGATGAGAATTGCCAAGGTATGTAATGTTCACGCTAAGCTAATACTTTTCAGGGTTATTTTCACCTCTTCCCTGGGATTTGCTCCCTGAGCATTACTGGCACACTTGCAGAAGGGTCCAACTCATAATTGGAATAATCTGAACCCACAGGGAAATCAGGAGACTTTATTTGCACAGCATACTCTTGCACGAGCGACAATTATCAGGGAGCCTGCCTGGTGCCATGCAGGCAGGTCCAGTGACCTCCACCCCGGGCAGTAGAACCCTGTGTCACTCCAAACTCTGAGGACGGTCCATGTATACCAGGGCTGCCAGGGCGAACGCTGCTGCTTCAGAAAAGCCTTGGGCAGCCGACTGAGAACAGCTAGACGTGGCCCTCCTGTGCCACAGGGTGCCTGCGGGGTCGTGGAATCGTAGAGAGGTTTGGGTGGGAAAAGACGTTAAAGCTCATCCAGTTCCACTCCCCTTCCACAGGCAGGGACACCTTCCACTAGACCAGGTTGCTCCAAGCCCCGTCCAGCCTAGCCCTGAATACTTCCGGGGATGGGTCGGTCTCGGATCCCGCCGTGCCGCAGACAGCACGGGCTGGCCTGGCACACTTGCAGAGGACCAGGCGCGGCGGCCCGAGGGGCCGCGGAGGTCCGCGACCCGCGGAGGCCGGGGAGGTCCCCGGTGCAGTCCAACGTGTTCCAGCGCCTGGCGCGGCCGCCCGGGCCCGTC
>VZTA01003166.1:76303-114529 GCA_013398855.1 Mohoua ochrocephala | reverse complement strand
TGCAGCTGCGGCACGTGCGGACCCTACTGGCCCCGCAGGTCGGGCCGGGCTGGGCTTGGGGGGGATCGGACCGCGGGGGAGCGGGCCGGCCCAGGCCGGGTTGTAGGGAGCGGCCCTGACCGGTCTGGGGGGCGTAGCGGCGACGCTGAGGCTGACGTGTGACTGCCGAGCTGTGTGCGCCCACTGAGCTGCATGTGCCCACTGGGGCTGTTGTGTGCCCGCAGGACGGGACGGCGCGGGTGACCTGCATGGCCTGGTCCGCCAGCAGTGCCCGGTTTGCCGTGTGCACCGCGGAGCGCGTGGTGCTGCTCTACGACGAGCAGGGCGAGCGGCGTGACAAGTTCTCCACCAAACCGGCAGACGCCAAGGTGAGCGGAGCCGGGCCGGGGCCGGGGCCGGGGCATGGGCCGGGCAGCGCTGGGGCAGCCGACCTTCCCGCGGTCACACCGATCGTCTCCGCAGTACGGCAGGAAGAGCTACGTGGTCAAAGGCATGGCCTTCTCCCCGGACTCCACCAAACTGGCCATCGGGCAGACGGACAACATTGTGTACGTGTACAGGATCGGCGAGGAGTGGTGAGTCTGCGGTGGGGTCCAACATGCTCCATTCCGCTCTGCCATGGGCTCCCTTAGCCTGATCCTCGCCCTGGCACACGCTGCAGCGCCCGTCACCTGACCCGCAGGGAGTCACACAGGTGTCCATGGGGAGCAGCAGGTGAGGTTTCCTCGGCAGGGCCCTTGTGGAGCCCTGGCTGTGCATGCAGCTAGCTGGAGCCTGTGTTGCCATCGTGTGTCACAGCTGTGGAGCCGTGGCACACAGCTGCCCCACTGCAGCCTCATTTGCTGGCAGGAGTTATGCTAACGGCGCTCAGAAAGGCACTTCACCAGAATTTTGGAAGCTCAGAAGACGGGGGTCTTTTTGATTTTTTGCCTAAAGTTATGATAGACAAGCAGCATTGCAAAACTTCAATGGACTCTGTTTGGCAATATCAAACCAGACTGCGTATAAACAGTAGGGTGACCAGAATGTGCAGTGTTGCCGATAGTAACTTTTGTTTATATTTTTCTGCAGGGGTGACAAGAAGGTGATATGCAACAAGTTCATCCAAACGGTGAGACCCAGACTTCTGTTTGACTCCGTTTTCTCTGGCATATGTAGGAAAAGACAATGAGAGGTCTCTCTGCTCATACTCACAGATGTACTTGGCCAAACTGTGCTTAACCTTTAAAGATCCTAAGAGAATCTCTAAATTTTGAGGCAGGTATTGCTCATCAAGCTTCAGAGGTGCTCTTATGCCTGGGTACAACTCAGTAAATTGTTGAACGATCAATGCAATCAGTTACAAAACTTTGGGGACTACTTCAGGCATCAGTGGACAGACTATTTTAAGGGAGTTGAAAGGGAAAAATACGAGACACTCAGAGCCCGACTATTTTTCACAGGTTGGCAACTCTAAACTCCAAGATGCCTTATTAAATAAAATGTAAAGCGTGGAGAATTCAAACTGTGCAATTTCCACATGCTCAATTGCCTCAGGTTTGTGATTTCAGTCAGGTTTGCTCCTTGGCCGCCTTCGTGTGTCAGAGAACAATCTGCCCAGTAGGTGTTTGCCAGGGGTTGCCCTGAGATCTGTCTGGAAAAGGCAAAGGTGTTACGAATTCCTCGCACAGAAAGCCATCAGAGTGAGAAAATACAGTGCACTGATTACTTCTGCCTTCAGAGGCAAAAGTCCAGCAGCTGCCCAAGGCTTTCCAGGCAAGTGCCATCACACCAGGACCCCCATATTCTCTGTGTCACCGAGAAAGTTCTCTGCAGGGTAGGAGGACTCATCCTCCATGGCCAAATCCGCAGAAGACTCTGACAGAGCTGCTCCTGATGGAGTTGTTGGAGTCTCTGTGCCAGGCTTTCTCAAGCTGTCTCTCAGGTGAAGGGCAGCCTCAGCCTCTGGGTTGAAAGCTTACGTCTCAGAGTTGGGTCATGGCCTACCACCACTGTGGCTGCTCTGACTGCTCCGGGGAGCCCAGGGAATTCTGTGTCTCTGGCAACAGGAAAGCTGCCAGTCAGCCTCTGTTTCTCTATGGTTGAGCTGCTGCACTGAGCGGTCATGAGGATAGAGTGTCACAAGGAAAAGAGAGCAACAGGGGCTTGATGTCCATTTGTCCCTTTCCTGAACAGGGTGGCTATCCCAGGTGTGGGCACCTTTAGCCTCGCTGGAGAGCTCTTTCCTTGTGTACTGCTAGCTGCCGGCCTCTCCAGCTGTCAGCCCGGTGGGGGGCCCGCTCGCCTCTCACAAGCTCGGATGCTGTGCATGGCACATGTACGGGTTTTTGTATTTTTAATGTAGAAATTCAGTCATTTTTTTCTCTCATTCTCTCATTTCTCCATGCCTTTTCTGCCATTTGTAACACGATAAAGCCTTCCTTTTTTCTGGTGCTATATGTCTGGGGTTTTACCACCGTGTCTGGCTTTCTCCTGTAACTAAATATTGTTATTTGCAAATTTTTGATACGTTCAGTCAATATGAGAGATCATTTATTGAGCCCTTTCCCTCTCCTGCCCCTGGGCACTCTTACGCACACAGCGATCACAGTGTGTGATCACACTGGCAAGCCAAGCCTCCTGCTCGAGAGCCAGGAGGACAAGCAATGAGCAGATCACCACTGTGTGAGACTTATTGCCAAGCTTTTGTTGTGTTAGACTGGAAAACAAGAGTCTGTCAGATAAGGAGGGAAATACACAAATTCCTGGGAAACAGGGCTAATGAAAATGGGTCTTGGTCATTGGTTGGACATTTTAATTATGAACAGTTTGGTTACCTTGGGACATTTTATTGTCTGAGTGTAGCTATGTCTGCTGATATGAATGATCAGAGCAGGGATGGAAGATGAGACGAATGAATGAGGGTGTATATGTATCTTAAGCAGTCCCAGATGCTTAAAATGGGACAGAGAGCCAGTGAGGCTGGTGCTGGTGGCACGGTGCCAAACACCAGCCTTCTTACGGACTAGAGTTCTGCGGGGTAGAGGTGAAGGACTTTCATAAACTTTCTTGGCCCTCTCTTACAGTTGGGTTTTGTGGTCAGCTTTATTCGTCCTGACCCCACCTCAGATTTTGAGAATACCTTTGGTTTGGATTTAATGAGCCTGTTTCTACCTGACCTACTTGGTAGCATCTAATAACCATCTTACTCATCAATGAAAAAATAAAGGCTATTTCTTATTCATCAAATGAAGATCCAACGGACAAGTATTCTCCTCGCTATTACAGAAGTTGGCACAGTCAGATTATTTTTATATTTTATACTTGTTGCAAAAGAACCTTTTAAAACAGTCATGATTTTATACATTCACCAATAGCATGTGGCAAGCCAAGCACCTGCTCAGTAAGTAATGCTCTCAAAAGAGCTCTAAACTGAACACATCCGTATAACTTTGTTGACCTCCCATAGTCCTCCTGAGCTCAATTACTTTGCCCCAGCTCTAGTTTAAGCTTCAGCATGGAGTAAGGCTGGTCCAGTATCTTCAGCTACTGTAAGTCTTGTCCAAATGCCTCATTTCTCCTGCCTGAGTAGTGTCTGTTCATGAACTATTTTATGTGGCAAAGGGCAGGAAGCTGAGTAGGATGGAGCTCTTATCTCTCTCTTTGCCTCCTCCTTTGCAGAGTGCTGTGACCTGCTTATTGTGGCCAGCAGAGAATGTCATTGTCTTTGGTCTTGCTGAAGGGAAGGTAGAGAAACTTGTTATTTGCGTGACTTTCTTTCCCTTGCTGGGTCTGCCAGGGTCTGCAAGCGGCTGGGCTGCGGGGTAAGAGCTGTCACTGGGTGCCACGGTAATAGCAACAGAGGGATTACACCATGGACTTGAATTTTCTGGTTCCCAGTTAGTCCCTGGAGTTTTCTGCTGGATCATTTGGCTCTTTCTCCAAGCCTTTTTAGAAATGTGGAAATGTGACTCCAACTTTTCCGCTTCTAAGGAAAAGGAGCTTCCTGTGATTTCTTTCACTGTTCATGGACTGGGAAACCTCTGGGAATGTTACTTACGCTGGGGGAGATCCACATTCTACGGACAAAAGCAACATGGATCATTTTCTCTTTCTCAGGTTCGTTTAGCAAATACGAAGAACAACAAGTCTTCCACCATTTATGGGACAGATTCCTACGTGGTCTCACTAACTTCCAAGTGAGTATGGCATTGCTTTGGCCTGCCCTGCTTTGGCTCAGTCTCGCACCTGCTGCTGGCTTGGCATAACTGGGGCCAGTGTGGGAGGTTGCCAGTATCCTTTTGCTGTCAGTTACTTGTCAAGATAATAACATACTGTGCTCTCCAGAAGGAATTCCTTCCTAAAATCTGGTACCTGGTTGCGCCACACTGGCAGTCTGGTTGTTCCTCAAACACAGTTGAGGATGAAAGTCTCCATGAGCTTACTTATATGCATTGATGTATTTGAATCTGTGACTTTACAAGGATTACATTTGTCAGCTTCATCTAGCTAATAACTAACATTAATCATGTTTAAGGGCTAAAAAAAGTAAGAACGTTCTGCCGGATAAAACTCCTGACAAGGCTATAATTAGGAAAATAACCACAAAGTGCAATATAAAGTTATTTTAATTAATAAGATTTCATTTTAATTACTTTAGTATACTTTACCTAAAAGGAATTAAGATGTGTCATGGTCCTAGGAGTGGAATTTTCACTAAATGCTGTCATTCTGGTGACAGATACATGATTGCTGGATTGCTACAGTGTCCATAGAATTTGTATTCTGGTCTTGAATCTTCTAACCTTCATTAAAAAGTGTTTTTCTGGGTACATGATCTTCGGGCTGTTTCTTCTTCCGTGCTCTCTTCTCCCTGCTTGTGTCCGGAAGTACAAGACATCGATGTTATAAAAAATGGACTCTAGGCCGGGAGTTTTTGCCCAGATGTTTTTTGTCTACATTCCATTTCTTTTAGGGATTCCCAGTATCATAATATCCAGCCTCACTTCTGGAACAGTTCCAGTGCAAGAGCTGTTTGATACACCTTGCTGTAAGCACTTGTGAGCAGAGTCATTATTCCACTGAAGGTCACTTAGCTTCTCTGGGTTTTAGTAATACAGAAAGTTGTTTATTGTGATTTTACATGATGAAGATACTTAAGTGGTCACTCTCCTTTCCACTCTCGGTTCTTACGTCTGCTTTGTTTTTACAGACACTGGCACAGGTACTCGATATTTTTCTTGTCTTTGGAGAAGGTTCCTTTGGTGAGGAACATCGGTGATGATCCTGGGAATGGCTGCTCTGGGCAGGGATATGAATATAAAAGTGCAAGTCTTACTGCAACATTGCATCATCCTGTCTGTGTTTTTCTACAGTGTGTCGGGGAAGGGAATCCTGTCTGGCCATGCAGATGGAACCATAGTGCGCTTCTTCTTTGATGATGAGGGCTCAGGTGAATCACAGGTATCAAAGATCCTTTTTAAGTGAGCAAAATTCCTGTTTGCACAGCCTGCGTCCCAGCTCAAGAGCTCTGGAGAGGGATCAGGCTGTGGAGGGAGTGCAAGTCTGGAGAGAAGTTGCAGGCTGTGCTTGCTAGCAAAGGTTTTGGGAAGCATTGATGGAGGCAGAACAGCGACTAGATGCTTTGGACTACACTGAGGGCGGTGGTAAGGGGGGAATTAATGTTTTTGTGTATGAGGCATGAGGCTGTTCAGGTGTCTGGAGAGATCTGATGTTCAAGTGCCCAGGAGAATGATGCTCCAAGAGATAGGGTTCCATGGAATGGCTACCGTTGTCTCCACGCTAAGCAGTGTGTAGTTACCACAGTTAATGTTGAATCTCAGCTCACATTTTGTCCTTGGACACCCAGCATTTCTTCTGAGCCTCCTGCTCCTCTGTGCCAGGAGTCTCTCTGTGCTTCAGGCTGTGGTGAAGGGGATGCTGTTCTCAGATCTTTTTCTCCAGCTGAAGCAGTTTGAGCATGCTCTCTGCCGTGGTATCCTGAGGGTCCATCTATACTTTGCTGTGTTGGGAGTTCAATCCCAGTCTAGTTAATGGTATGAGTCTTCTTACTGGCATCAGTATTCTTCTCTCACAGTTAAATGAATGTAATAGTTGGTACATCTCTCGGTTCTGGTTTCTGTCTTCCTACAGACTGGGCAGGCAGACAAAGCTGCCCCCATGAACTGGGCTTTACAGAAGGTCCCATACTGGTCCCACTGGGATAGCTGAGTACAGAGGCCAGCTAGGGGCTGGAGCCATTCACATGTTCCGAGTGTTCTTGTCTGTTGTAGGGTAAGTTGGCGGTGCATCCCTGTCCTCCTTATGCCCTCGCCTGGGCTTCCAACAGCATTGTGGCTGCAGGCTGTGACAAGAAGATTGTCGCTTATGGGAAGGAAGGCAGCGTGATTCAAACTTTTGACTACAGCCGGGACTCGTCGGAGAAGGAATTCACCACAGCAACCACCAGTCCCAGTGGCCAGTCCATTGTTATTGGCAGCTATGACAGGTACCACGTACCTGATGGAGAATTCTCCTCTTTATAGTCCTTCCTTTGTCAGCCATACACAGTTCTTCATGTCTCTCTTACCTCCCCTCTCTCACAGGTTACGGGTTCTGAACTGGAGCCCACGCCGCAGTGCCTGGGAGGAAGGCAAGCCCAAAGAAATAGCTCACCTATACACCATCACAGCTTTGGCGTGGAAGAAGGATGGCTCACGGATCTGTGCGGTTTGTATCATCGGTCAGGAGGCCTGAGCCCTCAAGTCCCACACCAGGGTCAGCCTTATGCACGTTTGTGCGTGGAAACAAAGTGGTGTGGTACAGGGAGGGCTTTGAACGCGGTCATACTGATGTGGTGGCACCATCACCCAGGGGTGCGGTGCAGATGCTGAGGCCAAGACCTTATGCTAGGGAACTGCTGCGGTCGGGTGTGCAAGCGCGAAGCTGTAAAACCTTGTGGCTGTTGGCGTGATGGCTCACTGGTTGCAGCAGCCCTTCTCTTTTCTCAGAAGCGTGATGAGGTCGGCATAGCTTCTCCAGAGCAGTCTCAGGAGAATTCTTTCCTCTGGGCACCCGTGAGAAGCAGTATACGAACTGACCCGCGAGCTACCCTCTGTGTTTCTGTGCTGTGTTTTCATTTCAGCGTTCTCTTTCTTCTACTTTCAGCCATTGGGCCTTAATCTGCCTTTCTCTAAAGTCAGATAATTCTTTAAATCTCTTTAAATTAATCTTTCTGCATATTTTTCTGTAGTAAGTTGAATAACTCAAAACACTTAAATTATTTAGGAAAGATGTTATTTACGACTTTTCTTTAATAGTTTTTGCATATTTTTGTGTTCAACAATCAAGAATCCTTGAAATTTTTTCAGACCAAGAATTATTGAACATGTGAACAAATACTTTCAGAGAAGGGGAAAGGGCTAAGGGATAGGAGATCAGTGGAAAGAATGGGGATGTTAGAAAGAAAGAAAGAAAGAAAGGTGAAAGGATTCTGCCGGAAGGGAGGAGAGATTGGGAGGCTGGGAGAGGGAGAAGTGGGAAACTGAGAAGAACAATGGGAAAAATGAGGATAAAGGTGGTTTTTAACCCCACCTCCTCCTGTCCCAGATTCATGCCAGCGTTTGGTAATCTCCGTTTTTCTGAGAATGGCTCAATCTTTCTGTTGTCTCAAGAAAGTCAAAATAGGGCTGGTCCTCCTGCGTCTGGGTGCTTGAACCTTGTTCTCCAGAACAGCTGGGGCCGGTGTGTTTGTGTCTGACCTCTGATCCTCTTCATGTAAGCAAGGTCTGGAATATCTCTCCTTAACAGAGTTCACTGACCGCACGATGTGGTTTTGTCCCCAGGGTACGCTGTGTGGAGGAGTTGAACAGTTTGACTGCTGCCTTCGCAGAACCATTTACAAAAATAAATTTGAAATGACATATGTGGGACCAAGCCAGGTAAGAGAATATCTAATGAGGTATGAAATTCCTGATGAAAATGGGATGTTTGCCAGAACTAGACATGTTTGGAGTTCTGCACCTATGGTTTGCTCATACCAACTTGTCAAGAAAGGCATAGGGGATATGCCAGGGACAGGGCTAAGGTTGGGTGGGAATTGGCTAGGATAAAAGACCATAGAGTTAATTTCCTACCTTGTGAATTTCTGTGAGGTACCTCCATGTCAAGTGCAGACTCCTAAAGGGATTTAAATTCCGCCAAATTTACCTTGTTCAAAATGAGGCAGTAAGGGTGAGCTGGCAGCCTGGGCACCCCTGTGCAGTCAGGGAAGAGAGTACAGGACTCTTCCAAGGGGGCTTATCCTTGAGGGCCTAAGTGGGCCTCCATTTAGGCTAGTTACTTGTAAATGGCAAAAGTAAGAATCCCGCGCGTCTACCACAGCTGTCATCCCATGCAAAAGGAATGGTAAGGTTTTTTTTAAAAAAAAAAGGGAAATGATGTGAGGGGATATCTAAATATCCTAGTATCATCTGTTGCCTCATCTTCCACGGGGTGAGAAGTCTGCGCTGTTCCTCTGTGCATGGCCTCATATTGCTTTTTCTCACTTTCTCTAGGTCATTGTGAAGAACCTCTCAACAGGAACTCGAGTTGTGTTGAAATCCCAGTATGGTTACGAGATTGATGATGTGAAGATCTTGGGGAAGGACAGATACCTGGTGGCCCATACCTCAGACACGTTACTGCTGGGTAACGTCAGCTCCAACAAGCTCAGTGAGGTACTGGAAAATCTGGCATTTCTGGAGTGTCAAATGCCTAATTTCATAACTCAGAGGATATGATTTCTGCATGGGAACAATACCTCTATTTTCAAAGAATCATAGAATAATTCAGGTCGGAAGGGGCCTTGAGAGGTCTCTTATCAAACTTACTGCCCCAAGGAAAGTCGATATTACATTCAGATGTTGTTGCTCGGGGCCCACGGCTTCCGTAGTCCCCTGTTCCAATGCTTTACTGTACTCATGGAGGAAAGCCTTTTTCCTAAGTCTTGTTGGTATTTAGACTGCTGTTTTATGACCACTTTTCATCCTTTCACTCCATGTCTGCCAAAAAAAGCCTGGCATCACTGTATTAGAAGTTTCCTAAGCCTTTCCTTCTCCAGGCTGAAGAAGCCAAATTCCTTTAGCCTCTCTTCACAGCGTAAGTGCTTCACTCCCGACCATCTTGATGGCAGTCTGCTGAACTTGCTCCGGTTTATCAGTCTTTCTTGTACTTGGGGGCCCAAATCTGGATGTTTTACATATATACATTCCAGAGGCGAATGTACAAATCTTAGCGTGTTTAAAAGAAACAAAATAAAAAACCATCAGAAAACCGTTCATACCTGCATCCCACAGCTTATGCCAGTGCCATTTCTGGTACCAGACAACTCACACAAAATTGTCCATCCCCTGAGCCTCACAGTGCACTGAGTGCTGAGCCCACGTGCTGAGCCTGGAGAATGTGGGCAATAGGCTAATGTCTGATAAAAGCATTAAATAGGCTTCAAGGACACATTTGCTTTGTTCACAGAGGCATCACCTGATGGTGAGCTAATCAATCTGTCTTGGAGCAGGAGCTCTGACTTGAGATTTGAGCTGGAGAATGCTGATAGTTGGTAATATAGCTGAGAATTTGGCCAGAATGAAGCTCCCAGGTTTCTCTACATCTTACTGCACGGAGTTTTTCTTTCAATTGCACAGCTATACTCACTTCTCAGAAAGAACAGGGCTGTGAGGTGTCCATTTGCTCTCTTGCTGTCTCACTGGAGTTCCGTTGAAGCGGTAACTTGGAGTTCATACTCCGTGAGGGAAGAGGACTGCTGTAGCCTTGGCTTTCAGTTTTCTGCTTCTCTGGCCACTTGTCTGTTGTTACTACAGTGGCTACTGTTATCCAGTGCTCTACTCAAATTTCCAATCAGTTTTTCCCCCACTGGCACTCTGCTGATCAGACATTGCTAGCATGACCCTAAAAAAAAAAAAGGTTTCAGCTGCATGTGGTGCGGAGATTCTGCTCCCACCAGCGGTAGCAGTGATTCTGTGGCTATGATTAACAGAGGCAAAGGAGCCGTTTGTGTGCTTTTTGTAATAAAGCTGGTCTGGGGAAGGTGGAGAAGGGCCTGTGAAGGAAAAGGGTAGAGGGAGTACCTTGGTCACATAAAGGCCTCTTGTTCGGAAGGCAGTAATATAATATACAAAGGGGGCTGGAGTCTGAAGCTGAGTCTAAAGAAAGGAGAGGAACATGTGGAATTTGCAAGCTGGGAATGACTGAAAGACAGTGTTGGCAGCTGAAGTGATGGAAAACAATCCCTCGTGCAGTGTAACTCTTGCTGTCTGTTGTGGAAGCCGAAAGCTGGACAGTGGACCCCAGCGTCTGCAGGCTGGTCCTGGTGGAGCTATCAGCCTGTCAGCCTCACCCCGTGCCATTGCTTTGCAGGTGGCCTGGCAAGGATCTGGGGGGAATGAGAAGTTCTTCTTCGACAACGAGAACGTAAGTAGGATGGGACAGAATGCTCCCCATGAATGGTGTGTAAAGCTGTGAGTGCACCCGCAAGAAAGGTGTCACCCGTGCTTCTGGAAAACCCTGTTTCTCAGCAGTTTCCTGGATTTAATCTCTTCATGCAGATCCCAATCTGCTTCCTCCCTGTACTTGCCTTTTCCACATGCCGGGCACAGAACAAACTCAGTGTGTGGACTGACAAGTTAAATGAGTCATAACCCTGACGGAGAGAGAAGGAATAAAGAGCAATGGCCAGAGAAGGTGTTAGAGATACAGAATACAGCTGTCATGGGGAGAGCCTGACTCCTGCAGGACTGATAGGCCCACAGTTAAAATCCCCAATCTTGAGGAAAAGCTGTCAGTCACAACAAGAAGCCAAGGACAGCTCCTTAGTCATCCCAGAGTATTTGAATTTAGATTTGCGTGCAGCAGAGTTCTTTTCTGTACCCCTCACTGGCAGGTGTGAGTGTTTATGTCGCTTTACTCTAAGAGTGTATTCCCCTCTTACCATCAGGTCTGCATGATTTTTAATGCTGGAGAGCTGACACTGGTGGAATATGGAAGCAATGACATTCTGGGGTCTGTCCGCACAGAGTTTGTGAACCCTCATCTGGTCAGGTAATGATTACATCTGCCTCTGTAACCAGCACAGGCATTTAGTAAAGTGAGCTCAGACAGATAACCTTGGAAGTGTCCCACTCTGTAGAATGCAGCCCCCAGACACCTACTTCTCACGGTGACCGGTGATGGGTTTAGTTGCCAGGTTATTGGCTGTCAAGTTTTAGAAGCACAAGAGCCTCTTTTCCTCTCATCTTAGTGCAGCCTCCCATGGCTATTGCTGAAGAGAGACCTCCTTTGCATGTTCTCAGGCAACTCTGCATCCAGCTGGTCCTGGTACAGCATCATTAGGGACTCAGTTGCCAGCAGGACCTCCTCTGTCCCTCTAAAATTCTGTACCCCTTGTTCTGATTCGGGAGAAGGGAGGATCACGGGCTGCTCAGAGCAATGTAACTAACGTGTAATTGGGAACCCCTACTCCAGAGGGGTAGCTTCTGGGGGGAAGCCACGGATCAGAAAGGTTTGTTCTCACTTGAGGCAGCTATAGGTACTGGGCAAGTGTCACAGGTCAGAGAACTGCCAGAGGCTCCATGTGCTCAGGGAAACTGCAGGGAAGTCAGGGAGGGACTATGTGATTCAAATGTGAACTTTGAGAGTAGTGAAAGTAACAGTCATTCCTTTCAAATCACAGTGTCCGTATCAATGAGAGACAGCAGCGAGGCGTGGATGAGAACAAGAGACTGGCTTACCTGATAGACATCAAGACTATAGCAACAGGTGACTGTAACCCTCCCTCCCCTTCCCTGTATTTTGCTAGCCTTCCTGATTCCTTTTCATTGTTTGTGCCAGGCAGCCCATCCCTGAAGGTCCTCTGTGCATTTCCTCTACCAAGCAGCAGATTCTTGAAGTTCCCCTTTGCATGCCCTCTGCCTAGCAGCCGTCCACTGGAGACCAGGCTGTCTTACTTTCGGCAGGACGCTGCCTGTTACGGACACAGCCGTGGGTGTCTGTGACTGTGTCCTGGACCCAGACTCTTGTGTTGCCTGCACTGCCCATGAGCTGGGCATGCTCACAGACAGTAGGAGAGAGTTGCTGCTGCTGCTGAGAAGGCATCAAAATAAAATGTCACTGCTGTTTGGTGTTCATGTCACAGTGTCTTTGCTGAGGGTCTTGCCCTCAATAGGTCTCAGGCATCTGATTCCCCTGGCACAGCTTTGAATGTTGAGCACTTTGAGGTACATCAGGTACTTACACAGTTTCCTTTCTTTCCTTCCCAAGTGGACCTTGTTGGTGGCTACAACGCTGGCACAATCAGTCATGACAGCAAGATCGATTGGCTGGAGCTGAATGAAACAGGCCGCAAACTGCTCTTCAGGGACAAGAAGATGAGGGTGAGGCGGGCACCTCAGGCCATGTGGCAGGATGGCATGTGTGGGGAGAGGTAGAGACAGATATGCCCGAATGGAGGGAGGGAGGTGAGAAACACTTCTGAAATGCTCCTGATTTTTTGCTTACTGCTCCTTTGAGGAAGATTGACCGTGTCCAGATTGCATGAGCTGGCAGTGTTGCATTCTTGAGTCATAGCTAATGCTGAACTTAGTTCCTAGACGTCTTGCTTCATCTCATCACATCTGAAAATGAAAATCGTGGACTCTTCTGCGGTACATATGTCTATGATATTCAAAAAGTCATGTCAGTCAGGTGAAGCCCCAGTGACTGGAAAAAGGGAGACATTGTACCCATCTTTAAAAAGAGTAGGAAGGAGGACCCTGGGAACTACTGACCTGGGAGCCTCACCTCTGGGGCTCGGAAGATGACAGAACAGATCCCCCTAGAAGCAGTGCTAAGGCACATGGGGAACAGGGAGGTGATTCAGGACGACCAGGGGAGGTGATTCGGGACAGCCAGCATGGCTTCACCAACAGCAAGTCCTGCCTGACCAACCCGGTGGCCTTCTCTGATGGAGAGACTCCATCAGCGGGCAAGGGAAGGGCTACGGGTGTCATTTATCTAGACTTCTGTAAAGCCTTTCACACACAACATCCTTCTCTCTAAACTGGAGAGAGATGGATTTGATGGGTGGACTGTTTGCTGGATAAGGAATTGAGTGAGCAGTTGCATCCAGAGGGAAGCGGTCAACGGCTCAGTGCCCCGGTGGACATCAGTGACAAGTAGTGCCCCTCAGGGGTCTGTATTGGGACAGCGTTATTTTATATCTTCATTAATGATACAGATGAAGGGATTGAGTACACCCTCAGCAAGCTTGCAGATGACACCAAGCTGAGGGTGGAATGACACACCCGAAGGACAGGGCCGTCCAGAGGAACCTGGACAAGCTCCAGAACTGCGCCCGTGGGAATCTCATGAGATGTAAGAAGGCCAAGCATAAGTCGTGTGCTGGGGTCCCTAATCCCACAGTGAGGGCAGCAGGAGAGGGTGGATTCTATTCCTCTGTCCTGTTCAGGTGAGACCCCATCTGTCGTGCTGCTCCCAGCTGTAGGGTCCCAGCACAGGACGGACACGGAGCTGCTGGAGCAAGTCCAGAGAAGGCCACAGAGATGGTCAGAGGCCTGGAACGCCTCTTCTATGAGGAAAGGCTGAAAGAATTGCGGTTGTTCATCCTGGAGAAGAGAAGGCTCCAGGGAGACCTTAAAGCTTCTTCCAGTGCCTAAAGGGCCTCCAAAAGAGCTGGAGAGGGGCTTTGGACAAGAGCCTGGAGTGAGAGGGCAAGGGGGAATGGCTTCCCACTGCCAGAGGGCAGGGTTAGATGGGATATTGGGAAGAAATTCTTCCCTGTGAGGGTGGGGAGGCCCTGGCACAGGTCGCCCAGGGAAGCGGTGGCTGCCTCATCCTTGGAAGCGTTCAAGGCCGGGTTGGACAGGACTTGGAGCAACCTGGTCTAGTGGAACGTGTCCCTGCCTGTGGCAGGGGGTTGGAACAAGATGACTTTTAAGGTTCCTTCCAACCCAAACCATTCTGGGATTCTATGATTTCTCCATCCATTTTGGTACAGACTGAAACAGAGACTTTCTTGTTCTCTTTTGATAGGTGTGTCATGAGACTAGCACAGTTCTCTCTTCTTTTTCTCATCTTGTCCTGGGCGAGGACAAGAACAAGTCTGGGACTTTTCAGTCACAAGACATCTTATATATAACAAAGTTATGCCATGTGTCAGGTTACACCTTCCAAACTGTTATGTTTGTTTTTGGGCAGCGTGTTCTACAAGCAACCAACCTCTCACCTTATTGGCAGCAGTCCTTGCAGTAGGACTGTGCCGGGGATGGACAGTTCAGCCCAAAATTGCAGAGGAAGGCCCTTCTTGGTCCTTTAGTTTGTTTCCACGAAGGACTTTAGAGCTCATTTTCCCATTCCAGCTCTGCAGCTGAGAGGGAACTGAAAATAGCACGAGGCACATTCTGGTTTATATATGCCTGCGCCAAGCTGTAAGGGAGGCAGGAGCATGCTGCTTAAAATGCAGCAAGGGTTTAAAAAGGTCTTATAGCAATGTGTAAATAGGTATGAGATTTTAGGATGTGTGTCTTGGAAAAAGTCTGTTTCCTGATGGGTAATGTCTGTTTACAAGATGCCTGCTCAGATGCTCCTGCGATGTTCGTGTGAGCTAGCAGCCCAGCCGCAAGTCCAGCTGAGCCTGTTCTTCTCCCCCACCTCCAGCTGCAGCTCTATGACATTGAAAGCAGCACCAAGACGACCATTCTGAACTATTGCTCCTACGTGCAGTGGGTCCCGGGCAGTGACGTGGTGGTCGCTCAGAACAGAAACAGTCTCTGCATTTGGTACAACATCGATGCTCCAGAGCGAGTCACCATGTTTCCTCTGAAGGTAAAACTCTGGAGACTTTGATTGCCTCCTGCAGTTTCTTTTACTTCTTCCTCATGTGTGTGGGAGTAGCAAGGGTGGTATGGCAGAAGGGACACAGAAGGGAACTGTTGGTTTCTTATGGACAAAATATGATCTTATTTGTCAACTTTGTGGCAGACATTTCTGGCAGAAGATGGAGCAAGGAGCTGCTTCATGGCTCAGTGAAGCTCATTCAGAAGAACCATGACTGGCAGAGCTGTTGCGGTGCTGCCCTCACATCACTGCAACCCCACATACTTCAGGTGAACAGGGGAGTATTGACAGCTGGTACTCTTTCTAGGGGGATATCGTAGGCTTGGAAAGGAACGATGGAAAGACTGAAGTGATAGTATCTGAAGGGGTGAACACTGTGTCCTACACCCTGGATGAAGGCCTCATAGAGTTTGGAACTGCCGTCGATGATGGGGATTATCACAGGTAAGTGCTGGATACACCAATGGGGATGGCAGGTAGGTCATACCACATGCCAGACACCCGAGAATCAATGATCCATGAACGGCAGCGGCACAGCTTTCCAGAGTTGAACTTCAGACTCTCGGCATGATGTTGGTGCCAGGTCTGGCTATAATGAACATCAGAGTCCTTCAGGAGAGAATATTCAGCTTTTGCCTCCTTGCAGCTTTGTGGTTTCAAACTCAGAGAGAGACTGGCCAGTCTCGTCCCACAGACACCAACAGGGCTTGGCTGAAGGTAGTTGTCAATTAATTGCAGTGAATAAGAGTGTCTCCAGAGCAGCCAGATGTGAAGTGGTGCTTGGGTGCTTTTACTGCTGCCCTTCCAGGGATGGTGGCAGTATTATGGAAATATCCAGGAGCTGCGCTGAGTAAAAACTGACTGCCTGAAGTGGTCATGGCAGCCACCTGGGTACTGCTGACACTGTTACAGGGCTTTTAAAAGTGACCAGGGGAGAAAACTTCACATGTTCATAGCACTGTTGCATCTTCAGAGACTTTTTCAGCAGAGACTTGTATCAGACACAGCACTTTAGGCTTGTCCCACACTGCTACAGCCTTCTGCTGATCATCTGCCTCTAAGTACCTTAGCCCAGGTAGGAATAACCGAGATCTCTGAATTTTCCCTTGCTCTGTCAGGCTCTGTGTTACACTGTCCTCTTCAGAGCTGGGCACAGCCAGCTGGCTTTGTTTTCAGTGCCGGTCTGGTTACGAAGCTCCTGTCTCACAGTCTGGGATTTTCCTCAGAGAGCTCTTCTGTCACTGAAAGTCTGCAAATCTCTCTGTCTCAAGGGCTACTGCATTTTTGGAGACACTGGAAATGTCCACCGAGACTGAAGCCATGTGGAAGACTCTCAGCAGACTGGCTTTGGAAGCGAGACAGCTGCACATTGCAGAGAGGTACGTCACATCTTCATGGCTTCAACATGCTCTTTGCCGAATCCCAGAAACCAGGGTCCAGCTAAAAATGTGGCTCTGCGTATGGTCTGGAAGATTCACTGCATTGGAGACTTACGTGTTCTCTTTGCCGGGCAATGACTTTGCCTTTTCATCCCAGCCGGTAATGCCAGAACCAAGGGTGGGAAGACATCTCTCTGCAGCATAAATTTTTGTTGATGGTAGCCCAGAGCTATGTATAGCAAGGACTCAGAGAGTTGACAGACATGAACAAGCTCGAGGCACCGCTGAAGCCTGGAGAGGTGAAACATGAGCCTTGGTCATGCTCCTGGATTCTCCCATGGAGCAGGGCTAGAGGGTACATCTGAACATAGGTCTTGGCAAAATCCTTCTTTTGAAGTAGGGCTACCCCGTGTCTCCCATTGTCGAGCTGGGTCTGCTGCCCGGGTTCTGATTTTCTTTTCTTGGACCGAGAGTGGGCAACAAAACCCAGTTATTGACTAACTGCTTTGCATTTTCCAGGTGCTTTGCAGCTCTGGGAAACATGGCAAAGGCTCGATTTCTGCATGAAACCAATGCCATTGCTGACCAGGCAGCTCAGGAGCACGTAAGTCAAGCTTTTCCTGCTCTGCAGGGCATCAGTTTTCCTGTAAACACTCACATGCACATTATCTTCTGTGTCCTTGCCCACCAGTGTCATGCTACAGACCAGTACCTCGTAGAAACTGCTGACATTGTCTTCCATCCACAGCTGCCGGGTGCCTCTCAAGGCTGGCCATTTTATACTGTCCTGGCTTGTCACTGTTATGATTCTCAGCTGTCTTTCGTTTCTGTAATGACCCAGCCTCCACCTGCAGTCCCCTCCATGTTCCATTCTAGAGCCTGTCCTTTCCCTCAGCAAACTGAACTTGCTGCTGTTGTCTGCAGGGCGGGGATGGCACAGACCATTACCTGGTGCGGGCCCGCTTGGCCATGCTAGACAAGAACTACAAGCTGGCAGAGATGATCTTCCTGGAACAAGTGAGTAAAGGAACGAGGAGTGTTCCTGGGTGGGGAGGTGTGTGCCCTACGCTGTAAGAGGAAAGGAAGATGTTGCTTGTTCCTAGGAGAAGACTTTTCTCTGTGAAGTAGAAGGAGGTGTTCCTTGTTCTGAGGTGTAGGATTACCCTGAGATGCATGAAGAGTGTGAGGGAGGATGTATGTCCAAGTAATGGAGACAGTACACTTTTTCAAGTGTTTTCCGCACATCTAACCCTGCCCACTGTGAGAGCTCCGTGGCCATGTGTCTGCTCCTAACCTGGAGCCTTCAGGTTAATGCTTTGCTTTCTGACACAGAATGCCACAGAGGAGGCCATGGACATGTACCAGGAGCTGCACATGTGGGATGAATGCATTGTGGTGGCCAAGGCCAAGGTACGGAATATTACTGCACTGGGCTGTGGGCTGGTCTTGCTTGGTAAATCTTCTGGTTGGGAGTCCGTTCAGGGTCTGTGTTCTTTTCACCTGCCCTACCTTGCTTCTGTTTAGAAGGGCTCCAAGTAGAAGGGAAGGTTGCACTGGTGTAAGAACAGACCTGGATGAATAGGGAGAAAAGCGACTGAGATTGGTTTAGGAGTATCTGTGGCTTCAAAAAAGAATGGATAGTGCCATGGTACACAGGGCTGGCATTGTCGTTTCTGATAACTGGACAACAAGAGGCCTGGTGCTATGACCAGATGTCCAGAGCCTGCAGGATGAGCTGGACAATATCTCATCCTACCCAGGTCAACCAGTTCTGTGTTTCTCCATAGGGACACCCAATGCTGGAGAAGTTGCGTCGGGGTTACTACCAGTGGCTGCTGGATACCCAGCAGGAAGAGAAGGCTGGGGAGGTCCAAGAGGGACAGGGCGACTACCTGGCAGCCATCAGCTTATATCTGCGGGCAGGGCTACCAGCCAAAGCAGCACGGCTAGCCATGAACAGGGATGAGCTGCTCACCAATGGAGATGTCATTGATAAGATCTCCACGGCACTGATCAGAGGGGAACTGTATGAACAGGTGAATGGCCCTTCCCATTGGGCTTTCTCCTTAGGGGCATCAGGGCCCTTACTCCGTCCTCTGCACCTATGAGACACAGGGGGACTGAGCCGGAAGGTAGCAGAGGTAATTCCGTGTTGCTAAGTTTGCAGTTAACATTTATGAGGAAATCCTCACTGTATCCATTGTACATGGGTGAGGTCTAGAATTACTGTTATTAGTCAGGGAAAAGACCACATCTGACTGGCAACATGTCTCCAGAATATAGAATGTCAGTAATAGTTAAGGAGGCCCTTAGGAAGATGGGAATCAACAGGAACAGAATCGTGAATCAAACCGAAATCTTGGTTTCACTGTGGAAATGTCAGTGCTTCCTCATATCGGAATAAAATACGACGTAAGGTTAGTCTAAATGGAAAAGTTAAGGAAGCAAAACAAAGGAGTTGAAGACTGTCTGTAGAGCCATGAGTATCATAAAGAAGGGATATGATTATTCTCTGTGTCTAATAACACCAAAAATTGATAACTTATTATTAGGTGACAGTTTTAAAACCAAAGGGTGTTTTTCCCACAGCACATAATCATGTTAATGTAAGAAAGCAGTGCTGAGTCTGCCCAGTGCTCAGTATCCTGGCCAACTGGCCTCTGGCAGGTGCTTAAGAAAGGAGAATAATAAACAGGGCAGGCAAATACAGGGTGGCACTTCCCCTAGTGTGTTTTCGTGGTTTGCAGCCTGCAATGTACCTGAACAGTTCTACTTCTGTGTTTAAGAGCTCTTGACAGATTTTACTTCCATAGGCTTGTCAAATTATTGCTTGAACCACAGGTAGATTTTAAGTTACAATTTTGGCTGTGAGTTACCCAGCTCAGTTAGATGTTGTGTGAAAAAAACCATTGCTTTTTTTTTAGCTTGTTTTATGTCTCCTTTATAAATTATCTTTCTCTAGTCTCAATTTAATTTCAGCATTTTCTGGCCATTTCATTTCGACCCAAGAGAACTTTGTGCTTTTCCAAACCTGTCGTTTTTTCTTAAGCTTTCAGTTGAGAGAATAACTGGAGCTCCCAGCTACTGGATGTTGTTACCAAAAGTATAAATAGTCCAAAAGTGATTAGACAAATAATGGAGGTAGAGTCTGTCAAAAGCCATTAAATATGATGATGTGAGGGCATCATGACACAAACTCAGGCAGCTTCTACTGTGCAGGTTTTCAGAGATGGACAGATAGAGGAAAGGCTGGTATATACTTGCTCTGTTATTACAGTCCTTCTCTAGATGTGTGGTCTTGCCACCATTCAAATACTGAAGGGAATGAGCCTTTGGTCTACCAGGATGGCTGTGCTGGGGTCAATCAGCAGAGAGGATAATGGTCTTGGCACATGCCGTCTTTCCTAGAAGTTCCTTAATCCCCATGCACTTGGTTAGTTGGGAAGGCAGAGCTGGTGCAGGAGTGTGTGTGGAACTGGTAGGGTATGATGATGTGGGGGTAGTGGCTCTGGAAACTGGCAGCTTGTATTTGTCCTTAGGCTGGAGACCTGTTCGAGAAGGTTGGGAACCCACGGAAGGCTCTGGAGTGCTATGGCAAGGGCAGCGCCTTCTTGAAAGGTAGTGTGCTCAGTATATTCCTCCCCTTCATCTCCAGCAGGAACCTGGGTACTCTGGCCTGGTGGCAACATGAAATATTGCCCTGGAGCCTGGAGATGCCTGGATGCTCTGCAGCTTCCACCTATCATATCATTCAGTGTATTTTCACTATAGCTGTACTTGCACATGCAGTTCCAGGAGAGTGTCTTCTTCCCAAGCCCTTGACCTTGCTGACTGCACCAGCATGGATTCGACACAGCTCTCCACAGGGTCTGGGTTGTGGGGTAACCCATTGGAGCTGGAGTGGCTTGGACAGTCACCATTCCCCTCCTTCTGTGCCAGATCCAAGGCCCATGTTTGCCCCACAGTTCTGCTTCCCTGCTGGCCTCAGCATGACAGCTCTTGTGTCCCCTTACAGCTGTGGAGCTGGCTCGCCTGGCATTTCCTGCAGAAGTTGTAAAGCTGGAGGAGGCCTGGGGAGACCATCTGGTGCAGCAGAAACAGCTGGATGCTGCTATTAACCATTACATCGAAGCCAGGTGGGAGCAGGGGAAGGCCGTATAACCGGCGGGATACTGGCAGGGTATGAAGTTGATACCTTTGCCTCTATCAGCAGGGGGTTTGCCTGAGTGAACTCCCACTACCCCGCTTAGCGGTACCCCGGTCGCTGGTGTGCGCCAGCCACTGATGCCTTCCCACATCTTTCCCGAGGTCTTACAGTGCTGATTGCTCTTCCCTGCTGTCCCAGTTCTTTCATCCCCCTTAGCGCTGCCAGTTATTGAGCTCCTTTATGCTGTTCTAACTCAGGAAGCTGAATCAAGCAGCAGAGCGCTCTAGTCTCCCTGGTATAGTGTAGCTGGAGGAGATGCTTGCTGCCAGTCTCTGAAGACTGATGGGTTTGGTTCTAGGTGCTCAATTAAGGCCATTGAGGCAGCTTTGGGAGCCCGGCAGTGGAAGAAGGCCATCTACATTTTGGACTTGCAGGACAAACAGACAGCAGCCAAGTATTACCTCAAGATTGCCCAGCACTATGCAGCTTTACAGGAGTATCAGGTGAGGCCACAGACTGCAGTCACCACTGCTCTGTGCGTCCCTTGGATATATTGAGTGTGGCCTCTTCCTGGCAGGTTGCAGAGGAGCTATACATCAAAGGAGGCCAGACCAAGGATGCCATTGACATGTACACGCAGGCCGGGCTCTGGGAACAGGCTCACAAGGTAGAGTCAGAAGCCAAAGCTTCTGGGAACCTCACCCCACTTGGTGAGATGTGTCTTCCATCAGGAAGTGATAGTGCCTTGTGCACCAATACCTGATCAGCCAGTACACTTCCCAAATATGCATGCAGGGCCATCCAGTAGCCAGCAAGAAATCCGTTCCCAATATTCGCATCCTGACCGTGGCCTTCATTCTCTCAGAGCCCCATGTGGGTGCACCTCTGGCACAAATGGCCCTCTCCAAGAGCTGGTCCTGTGTGCTTTGTGACAGTGACAAGTGACTGCGCATTCTTTGCAGAGCACATAGCGTGGATACCTGTTTGTCAGATGGGAAGGAAACTGGTTTTCCCCTTCTCCTTCACTGCCACGTGTCAGGAAATTGCTGTTCATTTTCTCCCCTGCGTGTTCCTTTTGGCAGCTGGCACTCAAGTGTATGAGCCAGGAGGACGTGACTGTGCTGTACATAACCCAGGCCCAGGAGATGGAGAGGCAGGGCAAGTACAAAGAAGCAGAGAGGTGAGTTTCTTCCAGTACTGGTAGCAGTCCAAGACTGAACTCTGAAAAATTGGCCCTTTCCTGGGTTAGGAGTAGAATTTGGGATTGGGGTTTGGAACAGTCAGAGGAACTTTCTCCACACGCAGAGAACTAAAGCTGATATTTCAGGATGCGGAAAGATTTCAGGGGCTGGTCATGTCCTTGGCTGAGCCGTTTGGATATGCTTGTGTTCCCAGGCTGTACATCACTGTGAATGAACCCGATTTGGCCATCACCATGTACAAGAAGTGTAAGATGTATGATGAGATGGTTTGCCTAGTAGCCAAATACCACAAGGACTTACTCGGAGATACTCACCTGCACCTGGGCAAGGTGAGTGCATCTCATGGCAAGGGATCAGCTACACCAAGCAGGGGCAAGATTGTTGTTACGAATGAGTATTTGAGATCGCTTTAAAAATCAGTGGCAAGGGTATGAGCAAAAGTCAGGTTTAATATTAAGCGACAAAGCACAACGAGTTCGTTGTCAAGATTCACTCTACTACTTACAGGACAGCTAAGACACAACAAGGGAAAACAAGCAACAACAAAACCAAACAAAATCCAGGCAATCGAAACAGAAATGAACTGAGAACTATCTGGGGAGGGGAGGGGAGGGGGGTGTGTGTGTATGTGTGTGTGTTTAGGTACACGTGACAAAAGTCAGCATGGGCAAGGATAAAAAGGAATACATCCTAAAAGCTTAACAGCACTCAAACTTAACAGTACTTTAACTTAACTTACACCTTAAGCCTAACAATTTAACATAGGAAAACATTTAACTTACACCTAACTTAATTTATAGCTTAACCTTAACAATCTAACAGAGGAATAACACTTAACAGCCTTTAGCCTAACTTACAACTTCAAAGTTGTATTTAGCAACTCAGTAGAAGGGTAACACATAGCAACACTTAGCTTGTAACTTATGTTTAACAACTTAGCAAAAGAACACCACTTAGCAGCATTTAAGTAAGTTTATAACTTAACCTTACTTACAGGCCTAACTTACTTAGATGTTTAAGTACCTTGGATATCTAAGAAAGCAGCATTTCTCCTAGATTTGCTGTAGCATATACGCACGTTTATGCACCCAGACAGAAAGAGTCAGTGCCTACAAGGTACCTGTGAAAAATTCCCCCAAGAGGTCAATACTCACTTCACATGCTTTTGCATCTCCCGATGGGCGAAGGATCGGGCCTCGAGGAGTGAGGGTATCAGCCCAGGACACGTCGTTTTTCAGTGATCCTCCAAGAATAGCAAACCTGAGAGTTTACGGGCTCCCACTCAGAGGGAGATCGCTGGTCGCAGCCTGCTGCGGTCCAGGAGAGCTCAAAAGGGTCTCATTTTGGACTGCTGTTTATAAGGCTGCAAGAGAGTGGGCTTTAGTCATAACAATGTTTCATCCTGGCCACTTCGAAACTGTGAGAACAGGAATGTTGTGCCATTCAGGCAAGAGGAATATTTTCCAAGGCTGGTCATAAGGAAAACAGAAACTCATTAGACAACAGCAGTTCCTGGGAGCAGACAGTGTTTCTGATAAGCTCAGGAAGAGCTGAGCCCAGGTGCTGTTTTAAAAGCCAAGGCCTAATAAGCATTTCTCAGATCACACTGCAGCCTAGAAAGGAGGAGGGGAGAATGCACCACCACAAGTGTCACTATCTCATTGCCTCTGACTGCAGGAGCTGGAGGCAGAGGGGCGCTTGCAGGAGGCTGAGTACCACTACCTGGAAGCCAAAGACTGGAAGACCACAGTGAACATGTACAGAGTGAATGACATGTGGGAAGAAGCATACAGGGTAATAATCATTCACATCTCCTTGGGCAGGGGTCAGGTTCTGGCTGTGGGATCCTGGTGGGAACTGCTTTGTCTCTGTTCACTGCAAGATCAGAACATTTGGTGCACACTACTCAGCCTCAGAACTGCCCCAGCCCTGGAGGCCTATGGGCCTCCCACTCTGCAGCATTGCAGTCCAAAAGCAGGGTTTGACCCTTGGCCTTTCTGCTGGGCTGCCTTCCTCCAGGCGCTGCTCTGCCCCTGATCACTGCATCCTGTTGTACCTCAGAGGTGTTGCTCTTGCCACAGCCCCCCCGGCACTTCTCTCCTCAGTGTGGCCATGGAATGCTGGGGTCACTTCTGCTGTCCAAACAGTGATGTGGGCTGTGCTGAGGCAGCAGCTGTTCTGCTCCACCATATATGCCTTTGTCTTACTCTCCCACTCACCAGTCCGGTGGTGGTCACAGAAGGGTTCCTCAGGAGGAAACAGATGGTTTTGGTGCTCATTCGTGCTGGCAAGCAACACGTGAGAGGGGCTCAATCCACTGAAGGTGAAACAGATACGCTGGGTTCTTCCTTTTCTTTGGACAGGTGGCCAAGGCACACGGGGGTGCCAACTCCCATAAGCATGTGGCCTATCTGTGGGCGAAGAGCCTGGGTGGAGAGGCAGCCGTAAAACTCCTCAGCAAATTTGGACTTCTGGAGATGGCTATTGACCATGCAACAGACAGCGGGTATGCAGGTGCCTCCGCCCAACACTTCCCTCCCCTCTGCCTAACCAGAGAAAAAATGAGTGGGCCAAGGTAACTGTGTGCATGTGGTAGCTGCAGGTCCAGAAAATGACATGTCTTCCCACCCCACCATACTTCACACAGGCCTTCCATGTCCTCGACGCATCCCACTTCCCATCTTTGTGTCAGTCTCTCAAATGCGAAGTCTGAGCTGGGCAGGCAAATGCAGTTTGTCTGTTAACCTCTGCAGGGGAAGGCTTGTGAGAGGCTCTGAGCATGAGAGGAGGTACTCCTCGTGTCATCATAAGTAACTGTCTGCCACAAAAGCTTTGGCCCTGCTGTGCAGCTGGCCAGGTGTCTGCCTGTATGGCCATTCATTACTGCTGTTCCCGAGGTTCCCACATCTCTCAACTTCTGCCTTGGGCTCTAACAGCAGGTGTGAAGGAGCTGAATTTCGTTAGTGGGGACTCTCAAAGCTCCTGGTCAGGAACAGGAGGAATGGGCAGTGCCAATTCACGTGGGACCCCCTGTATTCCCCTCTCTCCTCTCCCAATGTCTTGTGCTCTGCTTGATGTCTTGTTCTTGATGAAGGCCTACTCTAACAGCACAGAGTCCTCTCTTTTCGTCGCAGGGTCTTTGAATTTGCTTTTGAACTGGCCCGCCTCTCCATGAAGCAGAAGATGCCAGACATCCACTTAAAGTATGCCATGTTCCTAGAAGATGAGGTAATTTTCCCCCTGGAATAGGTGCAAGTTCTCTGGTCCCTCAGGTAACTGAGCGGTTGTCCCTGGGCTGCTGCAGCCGTCACAGTTCTGGCTGCAGTCACTGCATATCCAAAAGGCTCCATGATGACAGCCCCAAGCTCCACACACCTTTGTTTCATAAATCCTCCCTGCCTTGCGGTAAGTAGAGGACGTCATGTGATGGTACCAGAACAGAAAGGTGTGCAAACAAATCACTTCCTCTCTTCTAGGGCAAATTTGAAGAGGCTGAAGGAGAATTCATTAAAGCTGGGAAGCCCAAAGAAGCCGTGCTGATGTATGTGTCCTCCACATCCTGTCCTGCTGCATCTGCTCTCTCCATGCAATGCCAGCCTGGTTGCCTCTCCAGCACTGGGCTGCTCCTTGTCATCCCTGTTGTTACATCTCACGTCCGTGTTACATCTCATCCCCCCAGGTTTGTGCATAACCAGAACTGGGACGCTGCGCAGCGAGTGGCTGAGGCTCATGACCCAGACAGCGTGGCTGATGTGCTTGTTGGACAGGCACAGTTTGCCTTTGAGCAGAGGGAGTTCCAGAAGGCGGAGGCCTTCCTCCTGCGAGCACAGAGACCTGAGCTGGCCATAAAGTACTATAAGGTGAGCGCAGTCTGTAGCAACATCGTTGCCTTCCTCACTGGACAAGAACCCAGTTTAGATGAAGGAGTGAAATTCACCTCCCAGCTCTCCCTGTCAGCTTAGTAGCCAAAGAGAAACCATTTACTCAGGGTTTCTAGAGGAACTTAATTGTGGCCTGAAGATTGAACCAGTGGATTTTCACATCATAGCTTTGCGCTCTCACAGTTCCTGGAGGATGTATCCTGCCAGAATATGGGTGGTCCTCGGGGTAGCACAAGTGGGTGCATTTGGAGACTTAAGTGCTCATTCCACTGAGGCACCTGGAATGGATGAGCATGTTCCCCTGAGGTAGTCAGAGCAGGTGGGTAGACATAGGTGCCATTTTGGGGGAGGAAAGAATTGGGTGGTGCTACTGTGGTTATTTCTTCTAGTCGGTTCTCTGGCAAGATGGCACGAGGGGATAGATGCGTTATGTGGTGGCAGGAGTGTGGGGGATCCTGGTGAAAACTTCTCCCCATTGTGCCCGTGCAGGAGGCCGGCATGTGGAGCGAGGCCCTGCGGATCTGCAAGGAATACATGCCGAGTCGACTGGGAGAGCTACAGGAGGAGTGTGGCAGAGAGGCTGGCAAGAAGGGTTCCAGGTAAGGAGTGCTGTGGTCAGGCCGCAGGAAATAGCCCGGTAGCTCTTCCCCATGGCTGTTTTGCTGATGCCTTACAGAGACAGCCTGATGGGATCCCTGACACCCACTCGTTTCCTTCTTGAGGACTCCGGACTTCTTACTGCATAGGTTTCCTATCGTCCTTCCCTATTGCTTTGGGAGGCTTTTTTCTGCCGTCCAAGGTCTCCCAGATGGCTTCTTGCCGCACTTACAAATCTCCATGGTCTCCTGTACTGCCATTGCATCTCCCCAGGGTCTTTGGTCAGTTCTCTCCTCAGCACTGTTCATGTTCTCTGTCACATGCTCCGCGCTGTCTGAGGTCTCTGCTTACCTGTGGTGTGCACCTCCCTGCCCACATCCTCCACACTGTCTACAGGATCTCTGGCAGCATCCCAGTCCTGCTCACAGCCTGCATTCCTCCCTGCAGCGGAACTGAAGGGCTGCTGGAGCAGGCACGGGAGTGGGAGCAGGCTGGGGAATACGCCAGGGCAGTGGACTGCTACCTGAAGGTGCGGGATCCCAGCAACAGTATCCTGGTGGAGAAGTGCTTACTGAAGGTACCATCAGGGGCTATGATTCCCTTCACCTGCTCTTCTGCCTGGAAGCTCTTCCACAACCTGAGTGCACCTCAGAGATCCCTGTCGCTGCAGGGCACAGGAGAGGCCGCAGGCTGCAGTGACTGCAGGGCTGAAAGCCTTCATAGCCTTGAGCCATGACAGGCTGTGCTTATCCTGCGTGGTGCTGCCTCCCTTGCTCTGGCACCATTGCCTGTGGCAGGCCCGTGCCTGTGTGCCCACAGCTCCCTGCACTGAAGAGCTGCACTTTATGACTCAGCCCTTGCTAGAGGAGCACCTTCTTGTTCTCTGTGCCACCAGCCTTTGTGTTGTGTTCTTGCTCATACTTCCCACTCACACCCATGTCCTTGTACCAGCTTCAACAACAATTATGTCCTTGTCTGATCTTCTCCTGTGTGTGAAAGTAGCTGGGCTTTGCTCCTCTGACTTGTCAAAACGACCTGCCATTTCTTCTCCCCTTCTCCCATCGTTCAAGTGCTTCCAACTGTCAGTCTTTTAGCTGGGACTGAGCACTTCCCAGCTTCATCCCTCTCTCCCCCCGTTTTTATCAGTTGAGCTGCTGACAATTTCTCTTCATAGGCTGCTGAGTTGGCTGTGAAATTCTTGGATCAGTCACGGAGCGTGGAGGTGACACGGACTGTGGCTCCTCAGCTGGTGGCCATGAAGAAATACAGCATGGTGAGGGCTGGCTCCTGCCCCCAGACTGCTGAAGAAGTAGTGACATTGGAAGGGAGAGCTCTATCCAAGGGAAGGAGGTCAAGTCACATCCTGGGGTGATGGGTGGATGTATGGCCTTATCTAGAGTTAGGCCGTGCAGAGTCTTCAAGGAGGATGAAAGAGGGCAATGAATCAAGTCCCGGAATAGTGTGAGAGAGCCAGGCCTAGGAAGGAGGCAGGAAGCAGAGGAGAGGCTTATCTTTTGGGAGGAGACTTTCTGTTGTGTCTGCGTGGTGGTCCAGCACCAGCTTCAGCCTGGGATACAGGGAACCTGTGGGGTTTTGTCTCCCATGGAACTGTCTCTGGCCCTGCAGGCAGCTGAGCTCTACCTAAACTTGGACCTCATCCGAGAAGCTATCGATGCCTTCATTGAAGGGGAGGAGTGGAGCAAAGCCAAGCACATGGCCAAGGAGTTCGACCCCAAGTATGCCCTGACCTTTGCAAACTATACCCTCCTTATTCCCCCTCCCACCCCCAGATGATCCCTCGTCCTGTCTTGTACTGTCCTGTTGCCCCTAGGTTTCCTGGATTCTCCCCACAGCGGCCTTCCCAAGCTCGACAGGGTACATTCTCCACAGCTATCCTTCCCAAGCCATTTAACATTCTGACACTTTCCTATTGCCACACATCCCACAGAAATTGTTATCCCCTTTTGTTTCATCCCTATCCCTATCTCCCTTTCCCTTGCCATAATTCTGTGCATGCACTTCCTTCTGAAGGCCCTTGTTCTCCTCACATATTGTATTGCGAAGAGCTGCTTAGACCCTTTCCTTCCCCGTCCATCTGTGCACCAGCAGCCTGCTAGCAAGACGTGGCACAGCTGGGAGTCTTCTAGTTCCGAGGTTGAATCCAGCCTCTGCACTGATGCAAGACACTAGTCTTGCTGCCTTTTGGGATTCTTTCTACCCACAGGTCAGAGGAGTACGTGGACCAGCGTTATAAGGAGTATTTAAAAAAACAAGGAAAGGTGGATTCGGTACGTATTTGAGATGTCTCGCAGGCTAGGGAGTGATGTCAGGACCTGTGCAGATCCTTGAGGCCTTTCTCATGGGCCTTTTGCCTCACTATGAGTACGACTGAAAAGTCTGTATGTGCCTGTGAGCCATGGCTACTGCATGCCAGACCACAGAATCATAGAAGGGTTTGGGTGGGAAAGGACCTTAAAGTTTATCTCAAGCTCATCTCATTCCACCTCCTGCTTTGGGCAGGGACACCTTCCACTAGATTGGGTTGCTCCAAGCACGCATTGCTGGGTCACGTCCAATTTGTTGTCCACCAACCCACCCCAAGTCCTTCTCCTCTGGGCTGCTCTCCATCCATTCTCCACCCAGGCTGTATCTGTGCATGAGGTTGCTCCAACCCAGGTGCAACACCTGTCACTTGGCCTTGTTGACCTTCGTAAGGTTCACACGGGCCAAGTTATTCAACCTGACCAGGTCCCTCTCAATGGAAGATGGGTTACACGGGCTCTGTGATTTCAAGCCGTGGAGGGGAAGAGACTGTGTGTCTGGGGAAAAAAAGACATGGGTGACCTGATGCCTGCCTGAATGTCAGTAGGGAACCTGGCCTGCACAGTGAATTTATGGCTGCTTCCATCCTCAGCTGGTGGGAATTGATGTCATGGCGGCTCTGGATATATATGCAAAGCAGGAGCAGTGGGAAAAGTGCCTGGAGGTCGCAGCTAAGCAGGTGAGTGCTTGTGTGAGCCCTCAGGGACAGACCTGGGGTCCTGGCACCCTGGAGTGGGTGGGCAGCATGGAGAGCCACTGCAGGGGCTCAGGAAGCACCACACCACTGTCCCCATTGTGGCCAGTCAGGCTGAGTGGGGAAGTGTTAGAACCTGGAAGCATGTTGTGTTTAAATTTTGTGATTAATGGAGCATTGGAAGAAGCTAAATGAGTTGTTTGGGCTGGAAGTAATTGGTACCATGGAAACAGGGATTTGTAGAAGAAAGCCTTCTTTCTCTATGTTCTTGAGAGCAGTGGTGTCAGTCAGAATGAGACATCCTAGTCAGGAAAGCAAATTTGACATTTCTTCAGTTTTACTGACCTGAAACTAACAAAATTACCTCAGCAGAGTAATAAAAATGGAGAAAAGCAAAATGAAACTGTTCTACAGTGCTCTTTCAAGGCAGTAACAGGAGAAGAAAGCTCTCGATTACCAGGATCTACTTTGAGGGATGGTTTGTATTCAGTGGTTATTGATTGGTGATTGGTTATTGAATGGTTATTGGTTCAATGGTTGTCGATAATGGAGGTAACCAAGGGCAGGCAGTTCTTTGGAGGTATTGGTTCAGATTGAATAACAGGGCAGCCTTGGCAACAGCACCTGCAGTTAGTGGGGACATCACAACTTATCACTCAGGCCAGCACTGAAGCCTTCGAAAAGCACTGGGAATGTCTGGAACTGTGATTTTATAACTTTGGTTCCAGTAGCTTACGTTTGGGTTCTACTAGAGTGAACTTGATGTCTGCTAGACTTGGGCTTCTCTGCGATACAGATGGTCTCTGTTGTAGTCAGTGTTCTCTTGGGAAGCTCCCCTACCGATAGGCTGTTTATCAGGAGCCACAGAGAATAACTGCACACTCCATTTAATGGGAAAGACTCAATCAGTTTATTGTATTGGGCACCACAGGGCCACATTGAGTCTAAGAAGATCTTGGTGTCTGCTCCTGCCTCTAAGAGAGCATTAGCGTGACCCTTTTCCGTAATCAGTGCAGAACATAATCACTTTGACTCGGCTGTTCTACAGTGATTATACAGCAAAAGTGTTACATTTATCAAAACAGGTCACATACCAGACTTAATCTTTATCCCAAGCTATACTGAACATGGTGCTTCACCAGCACCCCATCTGGGTGTTCGAGTTCTAGACATCTCCTGGTCTTTTTTTCTGCATAATAAACTTGCTGCCATTGCTCGGGTTTTAACAGGATTGCACATTTTGTGCCATTTTCTTCCTCTCTTTACTATATTTATGCATGCGTGAAAGCAGTTCTTTTCTCACTTGAATTCCTGTGAGGCCAACAGCAGTCCTCAGCAGAGTCTATGGGGTCAGCACAGGTACAAGCAGCACTCTAAGGGGGTCTGCAGTCCTGGAGCTGTGACAGTGTGTGGATAATGAACTAGAGCAGCTTTGTAAATTACAAACATCTTCACTCCACACAGGGTTTTAGTTACTTTCTTTGTTAGACTAAGGGCTGCTTTACAGTTGGTAGTCTTGTTGACACACAGTAGAGGTGCTGCATCCTTCAGATGCTTGGCAGTATTCCTTTGGCAAGTGGTGAACAGTTGGAAAACAGCTGAATTTGCATGTGCGGAGGATCAGGACAGCGTCAGCTAGCCAAGATAAAGGTGTCGATCGGGCCCAAATCGAAACCCAGGTGTGCTTAGGGCAGTCTGGCTCTGATTACCTGTTTCGCCCTTTGGGACTCAGGTGTGTGGGGTTGTGCACGCACGGCCGAATCCGTCCCCACCAAGTGGCAAGTCTTCAGTTTATGAGTCTCATGCTGCTGCTTTCCATGTGTCTTCTCCAGAGCTATAAAGTCCTGCACAAGTACGTCGCTCTGTACGCAACACACCTGATCTGTGAGGGCAGCTGGGATAAAGCCCTGCGCCTGTACGTCCACCATGGAGCACCTGCCAACTCACAGGTAATGAGGGCAGCACGACATCCCAAGGCGAGCTGTCCCAGTGTGCTGTGATCTGCTGCATGAGTCAGGCTCCCAGTCAGAACTGGGATTGCCTGGTGTTCAGCATGTCCAGCCCTGCAGTGGATTCTTCCAGAGGGCTGAGGGAAATCTCCTGGCTTGTTCTCCATGGGAAGGAGCAGGGGAAGTTGAGTGTTTGTGTTTGTTTTGAACACCTTGAGCACCAAGTTCAGAACAAAAGGAACCATTTGCCTCTCCAAGAGCACTGGCTGCAGGAAGCATCCTTCCGTCCTTTCCTGTTTCCCTGCCTTGTCCCCAGCACCCCTTCCAGCCAGTGATCTGCAGCACTGCCACTCTGGGAGCCATTTTCTTGGCCTGTGCTTGGCAGCAGGAGAGCTCTAGAGTCTGCTGACTCCCTGTCTGTCTCCTTCCACACCTCTCTCCTTTTTGTTGCAGAATTTCAACATTTATAAGCGTCTCTTTGTGGAGATGGTGAATGCGTCTGGCATGAACTGTGCCGAGGCATACTCCAGCTGGGCTGACCTGCGGGATATGCTCCTCAGTCTGGTAAGTGTGGCCATGGCCACCGCTGCCTGTTCAACTCCAGCCCCCAGCGGGTCTTGACTGAGCAGGAAGAAGAACCAGTCTCTCGCCAGGTGACATGGGCAGTGTTTTTAGAACACAGGCTCAGGGTAAAGAGCTGGCAGTGTGGAGAGTAGGAAAACAGGATCCTGTGAAGTGGATGTGGCTGAGCAAGAGAAGGCAGAGAAGAAGGAGACCCTATGCTCCAGGCCAGATCCGAGGAGTGGGTCTGGACATTGGCCCTTGCAGAGCTCCATGTGTCACTGCGACATGGGAGCTATCGTGACATGTCCTCTTCTCGTCCTACACTCATATTCAGCAGCTTGCATGGGGAAAGCACAGAGCTACTGAGCCTGGAAGATATGAGTCCTCCCCATCTCCCCATGGATGCTCAGAGCCTCCTGCTCCTCATTCCTGTCTAGAACACCTCAGACAGAGCCTATGATTGCCTTATCTCTGTTTCTGTCCCACAAATACCTGCTTTGAGCATAAGCAAATTCAAAAAATCCTCCCTTTGTCCATCCAGACTCACCCCTGCTTCCAGTGCTGGCTATTGCAGTACTGGTGACCCTCCCTGGCTCCCACAGCCTCCTTCCTTCAGCATGCTGTCGGACCCAGAGCACCCAAGGCCCAGCCCTTGTTTAGTCCCATAGGTGTCTGGATATTTCAGATCCTTCTCTCTCCTGACTTCCCTGGTCTCATGTGGATGAAGAGTGCCGTTGTGCTCTCCTGCTTTCAGTTCCTCTCATTTTCTCTTCTCAGTGTGAAAACTTAGTGAAGTCCAGCGAGGCAAACACTCCGGCACATGAGGAGTTTGAGAGGATGCTGCTGATCTCCCACTACTGCGCCACCCGCTCTGCCGCACAGGGCCTGAAGCAGCTGGTGAGGCCTTGAAGTTCCTCTGCCAGGTCACCACCCAGAGCGGGGAATCCCATGGGGATGTGCAGGTTCAGGGCTATTCACAGGTTACTGTTCCACTTCACAAATCACACATCATGCGTGCATGAGAATGGTACTGCAGTAATCTGAGAGCCCACCACTAGCAGGTGAAACTGTAGATGGTCTTCTCTACTTATCGTGGATACTGCACCAGCCGCTGTGGCTGAGCTGTAAACCAGGGGAGGAGCTGATCCATGTGCTTGGCATGACTTGTGAGAGCAGAGGTGCCAGCAGAAAATTAGGGATCACAAAAAATCTGGTCTTCCCAGGAGAGGGATGGCTTCCTCTCTGCTCTCCTGGGCTCAAAGAGCTGCTGGACTTCACACATGGTCTTCAGAGCAGATGGTCTGCCCAGGGCTTTGGCAGGTACTGGTCCTGTGTGCTGGGCCTCTTGGGGGGCTTTGGGAGCTCGTGGACCTGTGTGGGGGCATCACAAGGCCCTGTGAGTATTTTGGAGTCTTGTGTGCACTGGAATTTGTTCTTGATCTCCCTGCTGAAGTCTTGATCCATGTGGGATGGTGGAATTGTTCTAGAGCTCTGGATGGATGTGGGACTGGAGTTGTGATGGAGAAGGCTGTGAAAAGAAAAGGTTGCCACAGCTAGGACCCCAGTGAAAGCCACAGGGGAGACTGGGGCTTCCCCATGGCTGTGTGTATGGATATTGGGGGTCCAGAAACGTGTCAGACAGCAAGAGCCAAGTCTGATGTCTTGGAAACCTGTACAGATCTCCACAGCTGTGGAATGTTGAGGTGCTGGGCAGTCTATTTGGGACCATGAAGGAGAGGTGGCCTTGACAGTTCTGGTGTGACAATGGGTATCTGGCAGCAGAAAAGTGAAATTACTTTTCAGTTCCTCACCCCTGCTCCAAAATTCATACATAATTGAATACAAGAAAAAACTTACTGAGACTGTGGCTGGAATAGGTTTCTTGGAGAGCTTGGAGAGTCTCCATTCCTTGAGATGGTCAAAACCTGACCAGGCATGTTCCTGAACCTGCTGTAGCTGCTTCTGCTTTGACTGGGGCTAAGGGCACGATTTGGGAACTGCCAGCAATCCCTTCCAAGCTCACCTGTTCTGTGACTCAGATGGGGGATGTTTGGGTGTGGCTTCTAGTGAAAAATAGCAAGGCTTATAAAGCAGAAGAATTTCATCCTCAGGTGATAGTCCCATGTGTTCTGTAGTGAGGGAACTCAGGGTCAGGACTGAAGTTTTTGACCTTTTTTACCTGTAGGGCACGTATGGGGGCAGAGTCCTTGCTGTGAGTCTGGGGTTGATCTCATGAGATCACTTCCAACCTGTTTTTTCTGTGCTGAATTGTGGCTTTCCTGTCCTCTGTGTTCACAGGACACCATGGCTGCCCAGCTGTCCATTTCCCTGCTGCGCCACACAGATCTGCTCCCTGCAGACAAGGCTTTCTATGAGGCCGGGATAGCTGCCAAGGTAAGAGCTACCTGCTACTGGACTAGAGAAGGACGTAGGGGCACCCCAGGCTCAGGGATTCTTGACTTTATCTTCCCAAATCCTCCCTTGGCTGTTGGACTCTGCCACTGGAGGCTGTTCCTCAAGCAGCTGGCCAGACCTCAGCCAGTGAGCAGATGGGACCTATAGACCCAGGGGTGGACAGAGGCCATATCATGGTTCTGTCAGTGTGGATGTGAGACTGTTCAACTCTGCTCTGCATCACCCAAGTGTCTGACAGTCTGCCCGGGGGGGTCGTGACACATGGCAAGGACAGCAGCATGTCCCCACTGCCTGGACCTGGCTGTGCAATAATAGAATCATGGAATGGTTTAGGTGGGAAGGGACCTTAAAGCTCATCTTGTTCCATCCCCTGCCATAGGCAGGGACACCGTCCACTAGACCAGGCTGCTCCAAGCCCCATCCAGCCTGGTCATAATGCCTGTCGCCATTTTGTGGGACAGCTCGTGGCAGTGAGCTGGTTGTCCAAGGGATTCAGTCTTCGGGGATGGCGAGCTGGAATGTGCAGTGTCCTGGGCTGCAGGCAGGACACTGTGGCACAAATAGAGCCACATCCTTCCCAGCCATGGCTCTGGGAGAAGAACTGTGGCTGTGAGGATGAGCTGCTCAGTCTCACTCGGGATTCCTCTCCATACCAGGCGGTCAGCTGGGAGAACATGGCGTTTGTCTTCCTGAACCGCTTCCTGGACCTCTCAGATGTGAGTATGGTCTGTGGGGGGAGGGCTGTCTCTCTAAAATGACAGTGGGCTGTAGGGCCACCACAGACCCGCAGCCTGGCCTGGGCACACCTGGGGCTCCTGTGTGGCAGCACACTGGAGCTTGTACAGATGGAGAGAGCCCCCGAACCCCACTCAGTGTGTGCCTGGAGAGCAGTGGGCACCCTCACACTACCTGTGGGAGGACCTGCCATGCAGGGCACCTGCACAGCCCTGCCCAAGTCACCCTGGGTGTGCCAATGCCACTGTGCACATGGCAGCAAATAGTACATTGGCCTGACAATTTAGGCCTGAAATCCTCATGGCTGCAGATGCCATTACAGCTTTCAGGGTGATCTCACTCTAGTTGTTCCAACAGAAGAAAAACCGCTTGCGGGGTGGAGGCCATGGCCCAGTGCTTTGGCCACCGTAATACAAGACTTGGGAGCCCCCTCAGTCCCTTCCCTGACCAGCAGGTTGGCCGTCAGAAACACCAAATCCAAGGGAGCTGACAGACCTCACTGTGCCAGACTCCCAAGTGCTGTCGGCAACTGCTGGGGAAAAACAAAAGCCCCCAATTACATCTTACCCTTCTTTGAGGCCACCTGAATAGGGCAGTGTCTGAGAGACACCCCAGAGTGTGGTCATGGACGACAGGAGGGCCCGGTCACCATAGCACAAACAGGCAGGGGCATCCTTACCGTGAATTGTACTGTGAGCTCTACGACTGGCATTGACCAGTGCTCTACCACTTCTTTCCCAGGCCATTGAAGAAGGGAACCTGGATCCCCTGGACCATTCTGATTTTCAGAGGACAGACATTCCCTTTGAAGTGCCACTTCCAGCCCATCAGCACGTGCCTGTGAGTGTCACCTGTCTTCTTCAGCTCCTGTGAGGAGTGATGCTGCTCCAGGGCCCTCTGAACAGGGATTGGGGTGATGCTGGGATTGCAGAGACTGCAGGGGATGGAAACAGACTGCCACCTTCTGCCTGTCCCCCCACTGCAAGCACGCACACACATGCACAGACGTGTGCACATACCTGTGTACACAAACACGTGTGCCCAGACGTGTTGCACACACACGTGCACATACCTGTGTACACACACACACAAACACGTGCACATACCTGTGTACAGACACACACACACTCTCATGCTCCCCAACATACACACACTCAACCACCATTGTGCACCACACACGTGTGTGTTGTGTGCACATCATGCGCGACCATGTCCTGCTCTCCCACGTGCTCCCTGGTGCTGCGGGGCTGCAGCCGGGCAGCAGCATCACAATTCCAGGCCATGCACTGGCCTTTGCCCACAGGAGGAGCAGCGGGAGGAGGTGAGAGACTGGGTGCTCACCATGTCCATGGACCAGCGGCTGGAGCAGGTGCTGCCGCAGGATGAGCGCAACACCTACGAAGCCTCTCTGGTAGCAGCAGGTACCGGGGTGCGCTCCCTGCCCTGTGTGCTGACAGGTAAGCTCCAGGCCAGCTCACTCAGACAAGAGATGACACAGTGCTGTGCAGGGAGTGGGAACGTGCTGCAGGGTAGGTCTGGGAGGAGGTCTGCGCTGTGCTGTAAGAGGAGCGAACTGTGGCTGTGGGGAACCAGCTCTGCCGGAGGAGATAGGACTCTTTTTTACTGTGGGGGTGAGTGAGCGCTGGAACAGGTTGCACAGAAGTTGTGAGATCGCCATCCTTAGAGACAGTCAAAAGCTGTCTGGACACAGCCCTGGGCTGGGGTGGCCCTGCCTGAGCAGGGAGTTGAACCATAGAGACCCCAAAGCAATTCTGACCTCAGCCACTCTGTGATTCAGTGATGGCTCAGGCTGGCACAGCTCTGCCTAGGGACTCCAGGCTGGCCAGCACAGACAGTTGTGAATGGGCAGCACCTGGCCCTGCTCTGCAGTGCAGGACTTAAAAAGGGTCAGAGAAGGGGGAGCAGGGGTGGGCCACCAAGAACAGGGCTCTGGCTCCAAAAGTCAGAAGCTGGGTGCCATCGTTGGACCTACTCACTTGGGTGTCATTGCCGGCTGGCAGTTCAGCCTTCATCTTCATCTGATCCCACCACTTTGGGCACCCCTTCTTCATTTTGGTCTCCTAGAGACGAAGGCAGCATTATTCCCAACACACTGTGCTGTTGGGGCAGCCCCAGCCACAGCACAGGGAAGGGGTGCACCAAGTGGGGGCCCGCTGTGGGGCTCAGTTTGTTCTGAATGTACTGCTTTGTGCCTAGGGTACCCAGTGCTAAGAAACAAGATCGAGTTGAGGCCAGGCCGAGAAGCGAAGAAGGACGCGTGGTACAAGTTCATGATGGCTGTCAAGGTGAGCCAGAACCCCATAGGCAGGGAGACAGGCCGTGGGTGGGGTTCAGCCCCTCACGCTGACAAGACAGCATCCTTCTGGGTGAGCCATTGTCCCAGGGCAGTTCACTGCACTCTCCTGACAGGGCTGCTGGGTGGGGATTAACAGACCCAGTCCTGCCAGCCCATGGGGTGCCTTCAGGCAGGGGGGACAGGGGTGCCCCCTTCTAGTGCCAAGGCCTCTCTCGTTCTGCAGACATCCCACAGCCCTGCGGGCCAGGATGTCATCGAGTTCCTCCGACGGTGGTGTGGGGGACTCCCAAGCACCAGCTTCTCATTCCAGTGAGCAGGACTGTGGCAGCTTTCAGGCCTGTTCTTCAGCATCTTCCACATCCAATAAACATTATCTCAACCTTGCAGCGCTCCTGTTTGCCAGGGGATGCTGAGCTCAGAATACCTGCAGCTGCTGGGCACAGGACTGTAAACCCTGTATATGTGTCTCAACCCTCACATCCATGGGTGACTGTCACAGTGGGACCACGGCTCTGTCAACATCCCTGTGCCTGGGGAGCGGCAAGCACAGAGAGATGGGCTCACAGAGTAGCTGCACTCTCCTTCCCTTGGCAGGCCTCACTCCCAACCAGCACTCACCTGGCAGAGGCACTCAGAACAGCCAGTGTGGAAAGGAAAAGTTTATTTATTCAAGAAAACTAGAGGTCCACACCACAGGGATTCTTCCCCTTCTGTTCCCTGACGTGCCTCAGCACAGGCACAGCCAGCTGACATGCCTGCAATGGCACCAGGACTTAGGCCCCAGCACCTCTGCCCACCCCCATCACTGCTGACAGAAACCAACAGAGCCTTCAGCACACCAGGAAGGGCCTGGCAGCTTGGGGAGAGGATGGGAGAGCATCTGGGGCCCACGGCACCTGCTGACCTGCAGGGTCTGTCCCAAGTGGGGTGGTGGAGCTGGGGGGAGGGGGGAAGGCACACCTCTCACCCCTGCAGCCCACTTTACACACACGGACACTGCAGAAGGTGTGACATCACCTTGCTGGATCACAGCACTCCTGCACCACCACCTGGGAGCGAAGGAGCACGTGTCAGTGCCAGGCTGTGCTGCAGGGCCCAGCATGATGCTGACTGCTCAGCCCATGCTCTTAGGAAGAGGTGTTTTGGGGGGGGGGGGCGG
>VZTA01003166.1:43064-73872 GCA_013398855.1 Mohoua ochrocephala | reverse complement strand
AAAAAAAAGAAAGAAAAAAACCCATTTCTGTGCTGTGCAAAAGACACTTTGTACAATTCAAACAGAACAAACTCCATGCACATGAGTGGGGCTGCAGAACACCCCAAGCCAGGCCTCAGCTCCGCAGCACAACCTGGCAAATCCCAACAAAAACAGGGCTGGAAATAATACTGATGCGCAAAGTCCCCTTTACGAGGCGGGCAGGGAGGACTGTCGCTGAGCCCAGCCACGGCACATGCAGGATGAGCTTCCAAGCACTGCAGCTGGGGTCTTGCGGATGCCCGACAGTGGTGGGCAGACACAGATGGGTCGCAGGCAACGAGGCCACGCTGGCTGCCCAGGAGCCACGGGGTTAAGATGACACAGTCACTGCCGTCAGGGCTCCATTGCGAGTGTAGTAGAACTTGCTAAATGCCTCTTCAAGTAAACAGGTGAGTCTGCTCTGGTCAGCCTGGGGAGAACAAGGATAGTCAGGGGTAAGCCCCGTCCCCTCAAAGCTGAGAGCATGGCTGGAGTCTCCCAGTGCAGGGACATGGCTTATTCCTCCTGCTTTCCTCCTCCCCGAAAAGGGCTGATGTGACATAAACCATTGAACTCTGAGAAATGAACGCAGGCCAATAGCCCTACCTGAGCCCCTGCTTACCTCGCTGATGAATCCAAGCTGGACCAGTTCAGCTGCCAGCTCCTGGATGTTGTCATCTGCAACACAAGGAAAGGCGTCAGTCCTTGGGTCTAAGCATGCTGCTGGCCCCAATGCACCTCGGCAGGGGCAGAAGGGTACTTACTGGGCTGCAGGTCACAGCTCAAGTGTCGATTCAACTTGTCTTCCAGTTTCAGCAGCAGCGTCAGCTGCAGGGCAAAGAAGTTCTCATGAGGGACTGCAGTCCTGCAGGCTGCCACAACAAGCCCAAAGCAACCCTAGAAATGCCCCCTGGGATGAGAACCACCCCTCCAGAGCCCCACAGGGATCTAAAAGAATAGCCACTGCCAGTCCCGTCCTGAACTGCAGCTGGCAGCACCATCCTGCGCTGGAAGCCAGGACCTAGGAGTGTGCCAAGGTGCCAGGTCAGCAGCAGGCACAGGCCTGGCTCAGGCTCTGGGTCCTGACAGTGGCAGCTGCGGCAGTGCAGGGTTACCCCAGGCACCAGCAGCACATCAGAGCCATGAGCCCTGCACAGCTGCCCCGGCCTCCCCCAGCTCAGCCAGACGTAGAAACATACGTGGTGCTTCACCCCCTCCTCCACGGACTCGATGTTGCACTGCATCAGGACCACCTGGAACAGAGGCACAGACCCCATAAGCAGCCGCCCCACACGCCTGCCTGGCGATGGGAGTGGGAGACAGAGCCCCCAGCGCTCACCTTGCGGGTCTCTACCTCAGCGGGCTCTGGAGTTGGGGTTTTCACTGACGGGGGAGCAATGGGAGATTTCACCACGACCTGCTGGGGCTGCTGGGGTCGTGGCATCCCAAAAGCTGTGAGGGGATAGATTCCATTCCTACAAGGAAGAAGCAGCATCTGAGGTTACACCTCTCCAACATTTTTCCAGTCTCCCACACAATGAAAGGTGTCTCTTAAAAAACCCCTCTTACCTCACATCCTCCAGGAACTTGTCCAGCTCCAGTGCTGGAGATTGTGAGAAACTGGAAAACAAAATGTCCTGAGATGAGAAATCATCTCACAGTACCATCCACTTGGGTCTCTTGGGGTGCAGTTTCAAATCCCCATGTCCTGGGCTGTGTCCACAGGCAGGATGGGTGTGGACAGAGGCAGCCACTGGTGTGACAAGCTCTAATCTTCCCTTAAGGACACAACTATCCATAGGAGCTAAGGATGAGGCAGCAGTTACGGCAGAGCCAGTCTCACATCCCTCAGAACTGTCCAATGCAGAGTTATTTGGAGGGTGGCCCAATGACACCGTTCCTGGTGAGGTGTTTCACAAACACCTGCCATACCAGCTCCCTTGTTGCAACAAACACTTGGAACAGCCAAACCCCTGTCTCAAGGCTGCCCTGAAGCATTCCAGAGATGAGGCAAGGACTGCAAAGCTGCTGGAAGCCTGACAGGATATCCACAAGTGCTTTGCTGTCCCACAAGTCTGGTGTGGGCTGCACACCTGCCTCAGCTCCCACACCACTCTCCAGACTGTCCCACACCCCCAGCAGCTGGGATCATCCCATCCTCTAACACAGCAGTAGTTTTGAACAAAAATTTACAATTTTTTTCTGGCAGCTTGGTTTGCATGGCAGTCTGATGAACCATCCAGAAATGATGCTGACATTTCAAGTCATTGCTGCTTTCTTTTCCAGCACCTCTGAGGTACGGCACTACCAAAAAGCGAGTTCCAGGCTGGCACCCACAGACAGCCAAGCCCGCAGAGACTGACATCCCATGTATGTAAAGGATCTCTCTTGCACAGCTTTGGCTGTTCACTTCTTGTCCTCCCTTTTGAAACTATATCAAAAACATTCCAAAGAGAATTCCATACTACTATTTCCTAGCGCTATGACAACTGGAACGTCAGGTTTTGGAAGGGTCTCTGTGGCTCAGAGAGCTGCTTATATGGATGGAGCTGTTCTTCCTTGCCATCTTGGTTACTCTTGTTTAGCAGCCTGGGCATCCCAGAACGCTGAGCTCCCCTGGAAGCACCCTAGGCTTCTCTGGGAATACAGTATTCACATCTTAATCTTCAGATAATCCCTCGACTAGCCAAGGCTTTGTTATCCAAAATGTACATCACTTTTTGACACTCTGCTTGCTCCATACGTATTACAGTCACTCCCTCAGGGAGCCTCCCCTACAGTGTAGGTAGTGCTGTGTGTCACTGACAGCTGCCTCAACTGCCTTTCCCCGTGCATAGTGTGGAATAAGATGCTCCACTAGGAAAATGCTGAGGAACCCTTCCTCTGAAGTGCTGGACACCATCTGGCTAGCCTGTGATTGGTCAGAGCACCTCCCCAAACTGTTCAGCCATGTTTTGCTGGGGACTGCTCCAACTACAGCGTGTTCATTTCACCCCTCCATCCGGGGAACAATTCATCTCAGCTGCACAGAATCTGCTCCCAGGACACAGGTGCAAGGTCTCCTTCCACCCAGGAATCACCCTCCTCAGAAGTGTGTGTGCCCAGACAGTGACTGCTCCTTCACCTCCAGCTCCACCAGCTCCCATTAGCACCCAGTCAGTGGTGAAACACCAACACTGAGGTGATGGGCAAAGTCCATCAAAGTCCCAGGCAGAGCCTGTGGTGCTCACACCAGTGCCCCAGCACTGCTCCCCTGAGCAGCCCCCCTGAGCACACCATGGGGACTCACATCATCTTGACTCCTTCCCTGTCCTCATGATTGATCTCTGCCAACACTGCGTTCATGTCGAGGTTTTTGGTCATTTCTTCTAAAGCATTTTCAGGAATCATATCTATTTAAAAAAGGAGTACGTTAGAGCAATTGCAGTTCCTCTCCAGCCTCAGAGAAGCAATGAAAAGTGCAGAGGCCTTATGCTCGCTGATGCTCTCGGAGCAGGTCGGGCACCACAGCCCTCCTGGCCCCACAGCAATCACAGCCGCGTCCGACAGCCTGAGCAGAGCAGCAGAGGGGTGGGGAGGGGTGTTCCCAGGGTGCCAGCTCGGTGGGGTGAGCACTGACAGCTCAGCAAAGCTCTGCAGAGCACTGACCGATGTGGGGACGTGGCTCCCAGGGCTCTGTACTCACGCTGGTGCCCAACGATGCAGTGAGCAGCCAACAGCTTCAGCGATGGCACCTCAAACAGCGCCTGGTGGAACAGGAGCTCCCGGGCCGTGGGGCGCCTGCCAGGGTCCTGTTCTAGACACTTCTGAATGAACTCCTAAAGACAAAATCTGCGTGAGACAACAAGCAATGCCACCAGAGCAATTCAGGGCAGTGACCCCCTGGCTCACCCGCTGCAGGGGGTCCTCCAGCAGCTGGATGGCACTGTTGATGGCCTCCTGCGGCACGTAGGACGACTCCCCGTTCCCCTGGATCTCCAGCACTGCCATCTGCAAACAGAGAGTAGAGCATCAGACTCCACTGGGAATGGCAGACTGCATGGGAGATAGGCTCAAGGAGACCACTGCCAAGCATGAGATCACCACAGCCAAGCTGTTTGGGGGTACTTAAGGTCACATTTGGAGAGACAGAGAGCATGGCTGCCTCATTACAACAGCTTGCACCTAGTACCCCAAAAGACTGCCAGGGAGCCCTGGGAGCTCTGCCAGCAACAACCTGGACAGTAAGTGTCTCCATTCTGAACCTCATGATCCATTGGCCTGTCATTCTGTTTGATAATTCCATAACGAAGCGGCGACTGGATCACTGCCAGGATCTGACAGTGTCCCTTCTGGCTCTGTGAATAGCTCTGCATCACAGAACAAGAGCAAGCACACAACACATCAAGAACGGGCTCCAGCCCACTACACGGACACTAACTCCCAGTTAGGAAAGGCTGGAAAATATTGCAGAGAATGTCTCTGCATTCAGCTTAAGTTTTGTTTCCTAAAAGTTGCATCTTTCCACAGTTCTCTTCCTGCTTCACTTATGGAATGTGCAGCACAGGTTGAGGGTTCCTTGTGTTGGCTCTTCCTGACAATTCTTCTCAGAAAATACTCCTAACAACAACTCCCATTACCTGGACTTGGACCTACTGACTGCAAGGACAGAGGAAGCATGAAGCTGCTACGACCAGGTATGTCAGACACATCGACCGCAACCAGCACCTCCATCAGATGGGCACAGGCTGACCCAGAAAAAGTGATAGACTACAGCTGTCCTCTGCTCCGGACACCCCAGGCACTGAGCACATACATGGACATTACATAACAGTTTGCAGCAGTGACTATTCCTTCCAGTCAGTGGGTCCAACTTCAGAGCTGGCCAAGACCCGCTAAGGAATTCATTACCCCTTAGGAATTTCGGGAAGAACTGCAAATCACTGAGCCATTTACTTCTTAGTGAGGCACTTGGGGGAGCCTCCATTGGGATCCCTCCAAGGCAAAGTGCACTTGGCTCTGAGAACAAAACACACTTGTCACCGAGCAAACCCACCCATGGCCACAGCCTTTCCAGAGCTATCTCCTTCCTCAGATTCATCATCTCTGTCCCACAGGCCCTGTTCGACACTTACCTCCAGTGCACACATGCCAAAGGAGTAGATGTCCACAGCAGTGGTGACATTGGCAACTTCTGTAACACAGAAATAGCACTGTTATCAGTCAGCTCTGCGCTCAGCAGCACCACTCTGCACCAGGCTGGGACAGTCCTGCAGCTTCTCCCTCCTCTGCTACCAAAGAAGAGAGAGGAAGCCATTCAGCAGGCAAACGGCTCAGAACTGTTAATGTGGCATCTGTCAGGAGCCTGGAGCTGAGAACAAGGTGCAGAACAGCTTGGAAGCACCGGTAAGGCCAAAAAAACTCCGGGCTTACAGCCACAGCCAGGACATACCTCCATATTCCGGGGCAAAGAAGTGCAAATTCTTCTGCTCCTCACGACAGGTCTTCACATGGTTGTTAATTGTGTCCGGTGCCACTAGAAGAAAACCAGGAATGCTTAGGATACAGGAAACCATAGCCCACCCCTGATGAAATCCCAGGGAACACCTGCAACTCCAGGCCCTTGGTGCCCAAAGGGGCGGAATAGTGGCATTAAGGTGACTCTTCAGAGTCCTCATCTCTTGTCATCTGCCCCGATACATTCCTGCATTGTTTCCTTGGCAGCTTAGCATCACTCTCCAAGGGCAAACCTGGAGACCACAGCTGCTGCCTACTGGGAAGACAAGCTGGGAACGACTCCCAATTGAAATGCCTAACTTCAATCAGATCTATAGCATTTGTCACAAGCAACTCGTTCAGAACAGCAGCCTGAGGAACAGCCAGAGATGCCAAGGTCACCGCAATTGGTCACCACCTCGGGGTTCTGGGAGGCTGGACCTACCAGGCGTCTCTTCCACGTATCAGGAGGATGCTGGTGCCAAAGTGCCTCCAGACAAGAATCAAGCCAAGCTGCTGAAGGAGGGGAGGTGACCACTCAGACAGCAGAACCTCCCAGCAGCCAGCACCTCCACAAACCACTCGGAGCTATGGGGAGGAAATAACTCACAGCCACAGTAACAGTGAGCAGAGCACAAGTATGGACCCCCATGAAAGATAAGCCTTTGGGACAGCCACCTCTGCAGAGACTGCAAACAACTCTCCAAAACTAAGCAGCTGTCTCTGCCAGGGAGAAACACTGATGTGGGCAGTGAGCACAGAGCCACCACCCACTTGAAGCTCTACTGTCACACTGGAATGTGCCCAGTCCCAGAGTCTCAGGCCCATGTCCCACCCGGTCATCCTCCCGGACAATCACAGTCGGTCCTGGTCTGTACTCGCACAATGTGGGCTGACACGGGATGTGCCAAACCACTTGTATTTCTCCACACCGAAGAGGATTCCCAGCTGAGTGACTAGTTACCAGTATCAGAGGAAAGATGTTCTTTGGTCTCTAGTCAGACAAGGAGGATCTCCCTTGGTAACTCAGCTCAGCCTTGCTGCGTGGCACATACCAAATCATATTACCCGATCTAAGCACTGGAAGCAGAGCTTGCTCCAATAGCTAGGGGCTTCTTTACCAACCAACCATTCACAAAGTAACTGCTTTCTGTTCCCTGTGTTAGCTCTGATCCTAGGAGTCCAGCAAGATGACTTCATTCCTAGTGCTCACCTGTTCCCAGACATCACCAGATCCTCTCACCTTCACATCACCAAGCAGCGTAAGCTACATTCTTTGCCTTTCTCCTAGGACCTCTTCTGTTTCCCCAGTGACACGGACTGCTTTAGACAAGTTCTGGCCATGGCCGTGCACCATCACACCAGTTCTCTCTACTGGGGACTCTGCCCCACAGGATCTCAACACCCCCCACATGACAAGCAGCTCGAAGCCTCCCTCGAGGAGCCAGCAAATGCCTGATCCTCGTCAGTACCCAAATGATGAGCTCTCGACTTCTATGCACCTTTGTATTTTGCACTCCTCAGTTACAACTGGAGTTTGTCCAGTCCTCTGCACTGGACTGGATGTGTTCCTGTGCTGCCAGAGCCAACCCCTCAGCCCCAACCCTGTCACCACACATCCATCCAGTGCTGGACTTGGAACACAAAGTAAAGCACCCATGGCTTGTCCAGCACACTGGGTTCTCATACCAGGCCTTCTAAAGAGAGTATTTAAGGCTTCAGAAACCCTTCTGTTCTAACATCAGATTTATATTGTTGTTTATGGGATCCTGGATGTCTCTGTGCCCAGTGCAATGTACAGGAACCATCATACAGATGTTTGTGACACCTGTTAAACCTGCAGCTACTGCAGGCGTGTCAGAGGGACTCCCAGTGGTGAACTAGACAATCTGGGGAGAGAAAATAACTTATTTTTTAACTCTTCTATTCATTCTGCCTATTTTATCGGTAAAACGCATTGTAAGATGAAACAGGAACCAAAACCTCAACAACCCGGTCCTGCCAAATATGGAGCAGAATAAGCCAAGGATAAAGTCACCCTCCGCACAATGTTGTGACCAGCTTCATTTTCCAGTGTGTCTTTACATCCTACTATGACCACATGTTGGATGGCAAGGGCCAGTCCACTATTCAGGCACTCTGTTCTTGGCTCCTGAGCCCATTTAAGGACAGGGATGAGGCAGTAATCAATCACAGAACAGATTACCAACAGAAACCTCAGCGGTGACGGCTGACGCGCTCCCATACCAGACAGGCAGGCAGAGTGGAAGCCCAGCCTCCATCTATACTGTCCTTAATGAGGTCCAGCCAGCCTTGATAATGAGCTACTCTGCATCCAGGTCCTACAGACCTCCTGCAGTAGCACAAGCATTTCTGGATAGAACCGGGCTCGCACTGTCTGTGGGACCCTCCAACTCAGATACACAGAACGGACACACAGGCAGCTCTGAATGTGCTGCTGTGGGTCAGCCAGGGACCTGTCCTCTCTGGTACTCTGGTCCTTGTGCTTCCTAACTTGCTGAGTCCCACTGGAGTGTTTTTCCTTCACTGTTGCAGAGATTGGCTCTGCAGCGGGGTTTGATCAGCCACACTTGGCAGGGAATCTGCCTGTTCCAGCCATTTATATCCCGCAGCTTGGCTGAGGTGACAGGTGTCACCTCACTCTGTTACCGCAGAGCTGAGGCAGCACAGGGTCAATGATATCAGACCCCCAGAATCTTCTGTGTCTCAGAGCTAAGCAGGGAGAGCCCTGCCAGACACAGTCCTGCTCTATGGATCACTGACAGCACAACCCACTTCTGAGGTCAGCTCTGAAAAACTCCCTGCAGGTGTGTCCAACACAACAGGCAGAAGTGCTGTTACAACTGTGACAGGATTTTAGATGCTAAGACAAGAAACTTTGGGTTTGGTCTGGTCACTATTGCAGGTCATCTTGGTGCGTGGGTCACTTAGCACTGACAGGGGCTTGAGAGCTTCACCTGAGCCTACATTTTAAACCGGCCTCCTGACTCTACAAGGTAAGAGCACACACCTGAAGTTACTCTGACACGTGCTCTCCTGCCCGACTCACACTCAGCTGCTATCTGCCACCTATTCCTATATTCTCAAACTGGCTCCACGCTGTTCATGATTGGATGGATGAAGGCTGAGGACAGCTATGTTAAGTGAGACAAATGATGAAGACCACAAAGGAAAGTCAGATCACGAAAAATAACAACGAATGTGTCTTTCTCAGCCACAAGAAGATGACTACAAGGGGCAGATTACAAGACACAGCCCCATGGGATTGACAAGTCTGGTGGGCAATTAGCAGAGATGAATTTTAGAAAAAGGTTCAGCCAAATATGGTGTCTGAGCAGGGCGGGTCATAGGAAGAGATGTGAAGCACAGCAGAGGGTAGGACAAGCAACCTGTCTTTGACAAGCTGAATTCAATCTGACAACAAAAGCCTAAAAAGAGATAATCGGCATTCCTACAGGAACATGCTGTAGCTGGTCAGACTTCTCAAACCCTCAAGAACGTGCAAAGAGCTGGCCAGAGTAAGTGGACAGCCTTGTGCACCCACTGGTCATTAGCAGTGCCAGCCAAGGAGGCAATGGTGGCATTCCTTCCTAGTTGTCCCCACAGCAGGTTTAGCAGAGGTGCCTGGGCATACAGCCCCCTCTGGAACACCCCATGCTGCAGAGGACATTTCCCTCTTGTGCGGTGTCCATCTCACACCCGCCTTTATTCTGCGTTCAGAACTTCCTCCTTGCAGGCAGGAAAGATAGCCTGTCCCCCAGTCCTCCCAATGGCCTTGTCCCACAGCTCTGCCTCTCCTCCTGCAGCAGCCGCCGAGCCGCTCGGGTTCTTGCGAGCACGTGAGCATGCTGCAAAGCAGAACACGACTCCGCTCCTCAGCGAAGGGCGAAGGGCCCTGTCCAACAGAAAGCGAGGGAAACCAGGTGTCAGTGAGAAGGATCAACAACTGAGCTGTAAGATTGTCCCTGGCTTGCTGTGCAACCCATCGATGGGATAATTAACTGCTGTACCACCAGGGACCCAAAAATTATCAACTGAACCCAAGACCACCTCTGCAGCTACAAAGGGGTGACCACTGGGAGAGGTATGAGGCCACATTATCATCCCCTGCACTCATATGCTCCGGACGCTTTCATTCCTGCAAAAGGGTACAAGACTCCACAAAACCCATGATGCTACACAGTTTGCTTTCTCTGCACACAGTGATGACAAAAGCTTTTTTATTAGGGAGGGCAGGGCCTAGAAAATAAGGACCTAGGGAGCTATTTGGCACAAAAAGAAGCATGCAGCCATTAAACATAGAGTCAAACAGGAGGAAGTGTCAGATTTATGCTGATCACAGAATAAAAGCTCTCTACAGCCCTCAGATCTGTATCAGGGATTGCAAACGGTGTTTGCAAAATGTTTGCAACACTGAGTCACCAGAAGCAACAGGATTTTATTATTTTTAACAGTTGAGTATCATTAGCTGAAGGGGCAAATAGATTCAGTGTATGAAAAGTTCACTACACACTGTTCCCAGTGCCAGGTAAAGCTCCCCATCTGCTTACACACATATGCACTCCTGCCACATCTACTGACATAGCTTCCCAGCAGGAAACCAACCTCTGCTAAAACACTGCCCCATGGTTCACTCCAGAGGAAACACTGCTGGAGCAGAATCAGTGGCACCGGCAACAGAGAGTTAATGTCACACAAAAACTGGAGAAGGCTACTTTCCACAGAAATTAATGCAGAATCAAAATCATGGCATGGTTCATGTGGGAAGAGACCTGTGGAGGCCACCTCGTCCAACCCCCCTGTTCCTGCAGGGACACCCAGAGCTGGCTGCCCAGGACCATGTCTAGATGGCTTCTGGGTAACTCCAAGGATGGAGAGTCTATCACTGCCTTGGGCAACCTGTGCTTGTGCCACCACCACACTGAGAATGCCTGGGGTCCAGAGCGCTGAGCAGAGGGCCAGGACCATGCCCTCCCTCCTCTGGCAAGGCTTTGCCTAATGCGGCCCAGGGCATCATCAGCTCCTTTTGGGGCCAGGGCACATACTCCTGTCAACGAGCCATAGAGGGACATGATCACACTGTGTCACATCTCTCATGAAGCAGTGGGTGGTATTTTTATATTTAAAAGAATACTTAAGAGTTCTAAGTTGACGTGTTTGACCACATCCATTACATGGAAACAGAAAGCGGAAGTAGGCAGAGCAGGAAAAACAAGAACAGATAAAGAAGAGCTGTAAGATTAGTACCTGTCAATCCTGGCTGCATGCAGGCTTTTAAGCAGGGACTTAGGAGCTTATTGGCACTTTATCTGGAAGAGTTCATGATACAAACAACTTCATCCCTAACAAAGTGTATTGGGAGATCTGCAATCTGCACCCAAAACCAAGTTCCGCATTCTAAACCAGAAGAATTAAGGTCTCACTGACCGTGCAAACCCCTGCTTGGGCTACACCATGTAACTGCAATGCGATATTGATATGAAAAAGATATATATCTTCACATCACAGTGCAAGAATTACATGCAATCAGAAAAAACAAGAACAGACGTTCACTGAAATGGTACAGACTGAGCTACTCTGGAGGAATCACCTACTCCCAGAAGACAGACGTACACTAGAAAACAAGTCCTCAGAAACATGACTGAGAAAATGATCTGTTGTGAACAGCTCTGCTTAACAGAAACAGGGATTGAACCAATATAAATGCACATTCTAAAATGCAATTAGGGCCCACAAGTTGAAGAATTTCAAGTACAACTTTCCCAAATTTCAAACTCCACATCTGTGATTATCATTGTTCCACAACATGCCAAAGGGACCTTGGGAGATGTAACCCATAGCAAAGCTCACCTTGGAAGCAGGTGCCCGAGTGCAAACACTACTTGGCCCACACAGTTCCAGACCTAACCACAAACCTGTCCAGGTTGCGAGGGACCTCTTGAGAAGACAGCTCACCCCCTGCTCAGGCAGAGCCAGCCACCACAGGCTGCCCTTGCTTGTTTAAGTGATCTTTTCAGAACTGACACAAAGGAGCTTCCTAAACCGCTGCGGTTCCCAAAGCCTTCAATCAAAGGGCCCTGAAAGGAGGAGACATCTGCAACTGCCATGCTACTATCAGAATGGGTGAATGAAGACCTGGATGACTATAATCCACGTCCCCACACTCATTGGGAAAATCACATAAAAGCATAGAAAAAACAGAGCCGAACGAAACTGAAGCAGCAATGCCTTCAATGCAACACAGAAATAACAATGACCTCAGAAAATGGATGTTCCATAACCTGGAGCACTAAACCGAGACATTTAAACCTTTTAAAATATCCTATTTAACTGAAAACAACAACCAGTCTACATGATCGTCGTTTCTGGGTGTTTTCATGAATGGGGTGAATCACAGCAGCACACAGAGGGTATACTGAGCTAGGAAGTAAGTACTAGGAGCAAGAGCCAGCTTTTAAACCTTCTGCAAAATAAAAATGAGTTTATTACTATCACAGCAGAGAAGGAGGAAAATCTTTGCAACAAGGCCACCAAGGTCACCGGTTCTTACCACTGAACTGGACCTTAAAATCCCACCACCCTCCCCCAGACACACACACTGAACATGTGGTCAGCAGGAGGCACCTGGAACCTCCAACAGGGACAGAACCCATGGACTGCCACTCGCCCATGGCTGCTCCTCCTACCTTGAGCTCTGTGCTTACACAAAAACCCAGGGCAGGTCTCTGGAACTGTTTCTGCCACTCTAGTAATCGCAGCAGCAGCTACAGCATTGTACCATTACAATTACAGCATTGTACCATTACAATTAAAATCAACCTCATGCTATTCAACCCAGTTTGTTCAACAGTTTCTCAAGAACAACCCAAATGAGAAGCGTCTTCACTTGGAAACAGGCTTTTATGCCGAGAGTCTCACAGACAACACAGACCCGTGGCAGACAAAGCTTTTAAAAAAAAAAAAGCCAGCCCCCTCCAAAAAAAGTAGCCTGGATCCAACCTTGGACCTTCTGAAGCCTTCTAGACAAAAAGTTCCACACAAAACTGTTTCCTTGCCCAATCTCACTACCAGCAGCACCTGTAGTCACAGACAAACCTTACGAATATCTGCCTTAGTTTTGCCAAGTTTCTAAGGAATCAAAAATGTTTGGCTTGGTAGAGAATGTGCTTGACTCACACATAAAACTGTACAGTTAGAAAAGCCGAAGTACATCAATTCATGTTACATCTTCCTAAATCAATGCCAACATGCCATTTTTATGGCAGATTTTTCTATGTCTGATGACTTCAATTATCCATTATTTTCCATTTAAAACCACACTTGCCATAGCTCAAAGAATAAAAAAGCTAGATCCAAGATATCCTACTAACCTCTTATTTCTACATCACCTCAGGCGTCTGTTAAGAACGTGGAAACCAGCATGACATTTAAAGATCAGGCAACAAAATCCAAGGGATTGAAGTGATGACTAAAGTAAGATTAGTTATGGAAGCATATCACTCACAGCCTCATTAGCTCAATGCTCAAGCAAAACAGGAGCCTTACACCCTGTATTTAGCGTTTTCAAACCCAAATCACTGTTCAAGATCTAAGGCTTAAACAATTCCCGGCTCTCATATCAACAGTACCTCCTGGTACAACAGACCATTAGACCAAGTTCACAACTAACCATCCAGCAAAGTTCAGTATTCCAAGGCCATCTGATGCTGTTCCAGCGCAGGTGAGGTACCACAGCATCTCCTCATGCCTGCCGAGTGCTGGCTCAGGCTTCTCCTGGCCTTCTAGAACCAGGGCCTTTGGTTCTGCTCACAGGGGTGACTTGATTTTGGAGAAATGGCTGGCCAGCCCTCAGCCTTGCTGCCCTCAGTGTGGCTGAGCCCAGGCTCAGTCAGGTTCCGATTCTGTGGGCTTGCTCCTGGACCAGTCTGCTCGCTGCCGCTCTGCCATCCTGCCCAGCCTGCAGCCATCCTCAGGGACACCTGCCCTCCTCGGGACTCAGGCCCTGACTACATCACCATCCCCCTCAGCTACACCAGATCCCAAAACCAGCTTTCCGGGAGCCTCTGCTCAGCTGGGGATGCAGAGTGGCACAGCAGGTCCTCCCGCCAACACCTGGAAGGCACAGAGCCCATCTGGTCAGGCCCTGCCCCTTTACGCCACTTCCAGCTGACCGTTGGTAGGTTCCCAACTCAGTAGAAACAAACTCTAACCATCGAGAATAACCCTGATGGCAAAAAATAAAATCAATAATTATTTTAAATGTAACATGGTGTTCTATGCAATAGGGTTACAAATTGCAGCACTTGAATCCTTCTCTGGCTCCCACCAGCCCAACTCCCTCCTCATATGCACAGATCTCCCCAAAACCAGAGATTTGTCTGGGGAAACATCAATAGCCAAGCTTACTTCAACCCAGGGACTCATTTGGGGCAGGAGGGCTCTGGCCATCAGGAGCCAGACACATTCACTGAAACATTCATCTTAAAACCAACACAACTAAGGAGTTCAAACTACAAGCAAGCAATTGGATAGCCAAGCACACAGTGGGGGCTAGTCCAGGGCTGGGTCCCAGCCAAGGGCAGCAGAGCAGCAGCAGGGAAGAGCCTAATGGACGTGGGAAGTTCAGCTGGGAAGAGCTCAGAACAAGGCATGGCTTGTTGACATGCAGGAGCCAGCATGCACAGGGCCCGTGGACTAGCACACGCTAAGAACATGGAGAGGGAGAAAACTAACAACCAGGAGACTTCACAAAGGGCAGTGCTCCCTCTCTGTAAGGCTCTGGCCAAGAGCACAAGGAACGGTTTGCATCCCAGCACAGAACACAAGCTCTCCAAGCAGGATGCACCTAAGCCAAACAGTTTTACACACAGCCTTATAGCAAGGGAACACTGTAAATAGATCAGTGTGTATGTTTGTGTGTTACAAATATAGATATACACACACATATATATATAAATATATATATACAGATACACACAGAGATAAAATCATGTACATGACATAAGTGGAGTCACATCACAGGAGCGGAGAAGTTTGCTCACCATTAGCAAAAATCCTATGAAAGACTGTTGTAACAGAGCAGCCCGTGAGCGGGAAGTAAAACGAGATAAAGTCAATGAGTTGGTGAACAGCAAAGCACTTACATCCATAGAGACAGCTGGGTCAGAGTCAGGGCACACAGGGACAGGACTGAGCACCGGGCCCTGCCTCCAGCCACCTCTTCAAAAGAAATTTACCTAAGGAACATCAGGATTTCTACCTGAGAACCAGACCGGGCAGGGGAGACAAGGCATCTCTGACCAAGCAGAAGATTATGGCCAACTCTGAGACCGAGAAGCTGGAAATTCTGTTCTTCTGTGAGTGTCCTACAGTCCCTTAGCCCCACCCACCCCACCCCTTCAGCGGAAAATTCCCTTTCTCTACATCCCAGCAGCTTCTGGCCACAGATCTCAGCGGGAGAACCCGCACTTACGCACCTGGCCCCACGATGCCACAGCAGAGCTAACACCCATAAGAGTCCTGGCCCCATGGCCTGGAATTGAGGGCAGACTCTGAGCATACACAACTAAATACAGACTGAGTCCAAGGTCAGGTGTGGTGCAGACAGGAGAGACGCATAGCGGCAATGCCTGGAGGCACAAGTGGGAAATCTGCACTGCACTCCACGGAGCTTCCTCCGTGCTCCATCAAGGTCTCACTCAGCATATGCTGATACATCGCCATGTCTCAGGGGCACCAGAGGACACAGAGACCCTCCAGCTCGAGGCCTCCCTTCTGCTGAGGCACTCCAAGAGCTGCCCAAAAGGATTTTTAATTCAAACACATCACTTCTTTCCACCTGTGAACGGTTCTTATACTGCCAGTGAGAATTCCAGGAACAGCTCCCAACAATGCCAACACAAGCAGGCAGCAGCACCAGGCACCCTGTCTGTAGACACTGTTCTCCCCACACTCAGAGCGTCTGTCGCCTGTCCCAGGAACACACCTGGCAGCACATCCCCTTGTTACACAGCACAGACACCCACGGAGGCACCACTGTGTTGCTCGTGGGTTCTGCGAAGAGTACACGGGGCACAACTTGGACTTATCACAAGGAATGCTTTCATCTGACCACAGCGCCACAAAGCAGGTGGAACATTCCAGTCTCTGGGAACACCGCTGGCTTAAGGGCTGTAAGTGTCTTTCCTATCCTCATCACAAGTTCTCCAAAGCTCCCCACTCATTCGAAACTTATTCTCCTTAAATCTATTAACTCTGCACTGAAAAAAAAAGTTAGCAAACGAATGGATTATGGATGGCTTTTGCATTTAAGCAGTATGCAAAATCTTTCCTCCTTCCCACTCCCTTTTTCTTCCACAGCTGACCCCCAGCACACAGATTTACGTACTGAACAGAGCAACAGTGATCAGTCCAGCCAGTGCACATGCTCCTGCATCTGAGGGAGCAGCAAGGAGCAAAGGGCTGTTCCCACACCTGAACATGTGTCACAGGAACCACTACCAGACATTTCCAGTGTGACAATGCTCTCCCGGCACACCCTCCCCCAGCGGACAGCAGGATGTCCTGCAGTGCACACCAGCAGTTGCCTTAGCCAGGTTTTTGCCCCACGTTCAGCAAGTATTCTCTTTGCCAAAGCCACAGGGAGAGGAACTTTGGGAGCAGCACCCAGCACAGTACTGGGGACAGAGACAGCACCAAAGCACAGAACATAGTGCACTGAATCCTTGTTCCCCATAAATCCATGGAAATTACTGCCCTGCTGCTTTTAAGTAAACACAGGGAAATGCTCAGATACCAGCCAGCTGTACCGAACAAGGACAGGAAGCAGCAAACACAAGCCTGGCATTGTCAGTGACCCTGGAGCAACTGTCGTTCCAGGGCCCAAACTCAAACCCAGCCCATCTGGCACTGCGAAGGCAGCAGTGCCAGGGAGAAAGGCTCAAGCTCCAACACAACCAGCAGTCCTGGGGATGTAGCTTTGCCTTTTCTGGTTGGGTGGGCACTGCAGGAATAGGAATACATCCTGCAACACTGCCAACTCTAATTCCAGCCTGCACTGGAGCCACAGCTTTCCCATCTGGAGGATTCCTCTTCTGACCACAAGTCCACTTGCACTCACTTCCTTTTTTTATTTAGGAAAGGACCAGAATCTTCCAGATAAATCACTTCACTTCTGAATGTGAGGTGAGCCAGGCAGCCCACAGCTGTGGAGCAGAGAGGTCTGCTCAGGAACAGCTGCACTTGAGCACTGCAGCTGCACAGTCACACTCCAGCACATCCTGCAGCTGTAACAGCACAGACACTCACCACTCCTGGCATGAGCACACACGTGTGACTGCCATGTCCCTCCTGCTGCACCCGACAGAAGCAAAGCTTTGTGAAACTGAAGGGAGCAGAGGTGTAACCGTGCTGAGACCACCATTTGTACCCCACACCTGAAGCGCCACCTTCCTTCTACACAGCCTCTGAAGAGCACCACTGGAGTTGCATGCTCTGGGAACAGCAGGTCTGACGACCTGCGGGATCTCCCTCTGGTGAAAGCCATGGCTCCAATGCCAGCTCCATGGGTTTGGTTTTACAGACAGCGCTGGCTGCCCTGCAGAAAAATGGCAGCTGCATGATACTTTGAAACTAAACTAAAAAAGATAATTTCTTGAGTACTTAATTCTTCCCATCGGTCTGAACTGAATGCCAGGGAGTTTGCCGGCATACAGGTACCAGATGTACACACTCTTGGAAATCCCTCCCACTTGGACAAAGTCTAAAGTCTGTGTGATGACATGATGACATCAGCCTGTGTGAAGAGCAAGTCCCCAAGTTTAGAGGCAGGTCGAGAGCAGAGTGCTCCTTCTGCCATGACCCTGTCTCCCTGGTACAAGCACAAATCTGCTACCCCAGTTCTGGAACAAAGCAACGACATAGGAGTTCTTTGATGGGAAGAAAAGCCACAGGTCTGCAGCTGATGGAGAGGCTATTTCTGGATGACAGGTGATGCAGAGCATCTTTCCCTGTACACTGCCACATCAAAGCAGAACTCACACAGACAACAGCTCCAGGAAAGCAAAGACCTACTCCTCAGATCGAGAATACTTGCAGAAGTTGAACAACAGGTAGCAAAGCTGTCCCTTGAAAGGTCATGTCAAGGTGTGACATAATGCATCCTGACTGCAGACAGATTTTTAGAGACATGGGAATAGCAGGAAAAAGCAGAGCATGCAAGGATGCATTGCACTGCCAGGAACATCACTGCTTAATTATGAAATAAACCATTTCCACACAGGGTGGCTGCCCAAGCAGGGCATGTCTCTGCCAATTAGGCCCAGGGCAGCTCAGCAGCCTGAAGGCAGGTCCATGGGACAGATGCTGGATAAGGATGTCAGGACAAGCTGCTCGCTGCAGTCAGAGTCTGTCCACTTTATTATAAACGTGGGTTGCTACAAGCAGCACTCTTGTGGCCTTCGTTGACACAGCTCCCCAGGAAGCTCCCAAAGCTCCACAGTGCTGGGAGGAGAACTCTGTGTGTATTAATGTGAAAACCTGTGGGGTGAACCCACAGACGATGTGCCTACAAAACTTCACAGTTTCAGCATCGTTTCCTGTGTCGTCCCCTTGAGACAAAAAGTTAAAGAAGAGGCTAAAAGGCAAACAGTACCCAATATCAGTCTTTCCTGCACCTGACAAGGGTCCAATCACCAGTGAATTCTGCTCCCAGTCTCTGGCACATCTGATGTGGACAAGCACGTGTACACACATGCCTATCATGCCAGGGAACCTGAAAAGGAGTAGATGCCTTTCTCTGTTGGGGCAGTCTGTCCGATAGGCAGGGGCACCCCCAGCAAGCATTACCTGACCCAATTTTGATCAGTCCGTTGTGCTGGATGAAGATGGTGTCACAGGTCAGGTTGCCGTGGATGATGGGGGGATCGCAGGAGTGGAGGTAGCTGGAGATGCAGAACAAAGGACTGGTCAAGGCCTTGAATCCCTCCCTTCACCCCTTCCCATCTCAAGCAACATCAGAAGAGAACAGGAGAGCAAAGGGCACATGCCAGGGATTTACAGTAGCCAGAAGGTACAATTCAGTGACTGTACTGCCTCTAGCTAGGTGAGAACCAGGAATAAATAGGAATTGTCTCTAATGATCAATCTCCAGAACATGGCGGGGAGAAGAGAAAGCTTTCTCTGATCAGTTCCCAAGAAACTCGGTACCAGAGGTAAAGACACAATTTCATCCAGCCCGGTACTGCTGAACGGATTCTAAAAGGGTTACAATTTTATACCAAAAAGATCAGAGCCTTATTCTGTCCCTACTCAAAGGGGACCAAAGAGGCAGTTAGTGCTATAAACTGGGCATGTTTGCCAGCAGACACAAATAAAGCTTTCAGGGCTGGGTCCCAGGTCCACTCTGTTTTTTCATCTCACTCTGCCTAGGTTTATGTTAGCAGCTAGCACAAATGAGGACAGTCAGCTCCCAGAAGCTTATTAGAACCCCAACTATTCACCAACAGCTGTAATTTAGCCAAATGACACCAGAGTTTTCTCTATGGAGTGAAAGCCATGTTCTGTCATCCAGGCTATTGTTTTTCTAAGGTTCTGATTAGCTACTCCCCAACTCTAGCTCAGGTGGAAAAGAGTTTTTAAAACCCAAAACACATTCTACTCAGCTGTATTGCACTAAGATGGCTGCAGAAGATCTGCATCATCGAGAAATGTACACACACCTCTAACAACGCCATGCCTCAATATCCATGAATCCATTGCCTGCAGCAGGGCTGCGGCCTGCCAACACTATGGAAGTTTTTCTCAGTCCTCTCACAGGGAACTTGATTTCCCTGTCGTCTCTGCAACATCCTCCTGACCATGGTGAACCCTGAGTTATAAAGCTGGACACTCTGGAGAGCTCCCTAATACTTAGTTGCCACACTCACTGGCACATCAGTCCCGATTGCTGGGATCTCAAGGTCAGTACCCCACGTACCTGAGAGCAGAGAGGATCTGGGTACACCATCGCTTCCATGCCTGCAGACACAAGAGGAAAAGGATAAAAACCATCCACAAGGAGCTAATCTGTAGTTCTGTGGTTCACAGCCCACTCGTAGGAAGGAATACACGCTTCAGCTTTTACTCAGTGCAGGTGTAAAGAATCAGTACTCTTGTGGTCAGCTTGTTTCTACATATTCTCATGGGTCCAGAAACACACCTGTCCTCCAGAGTCTCCCATGCACAGACACCTTCCCCGTTTCCTGTGAGGGCCCCTGGAGAGGGCCACCACACCTAAGAAGCTGCAGAGCTGCTGGCAGTAAAGCAACCAGACAGAACTGCCGTCCCAGAGAACTTGCAGCTGGACTAGGTTACAGGGACACAGGGGAACTGCAGCAATGTGTTATCACCAGTTCTCATTGGGATCCTCTGCTGAAAGGGCTTTCCAGGGGCTGATGGCTCTAAAGGAATATGGTCATACAGGAAAAAAGAGTTACCTTTTCATTCATAGTTTTGTGGTTTTTCTTTGTCTTCTTCAGGAACTGTTTCAAGCTCCCTGAAGACATGTACTCAGTGATGAAGATCACCTGTGGGGCAGTATGACACATTATCCTCCACCTTGCTAATTACCTAACAACACAAAATGAGAACCCAACAGCCTGATGGCTGCACTTACCCTGGCCTTGTTCTCTTTCACATCAGCCCAGTATTTGTGGAACTTCACAATGTTGAGATGATCCAGCTGAATTAAGTTGTCAAACACTGCTTTAACTTTTTCCTGAACATCAGAAAGACAAAGACATGTCACATCAGAGACCACACCAACCTATTTCCTTCTTTCTTCTTGGGTCTTGGTCCCCTCAAACACCAACGTATACGTCAAGCCCCTATGCTAAGAACAGACAGCATCCCATTTCCTTCTGCACTGCAGCTCAGTGGAGTGTGGTTTGATTGCCACGTCTAAATGAACACAAGAGCTCATGGAAATAGCACAACAGTTCTCCTGTACAGGCCAGGCTTAAGCCAAATTTGCTACATTTGGACATCACACACTCCAAACCCAGCCAATAATCCACACAAAAAATCCCCAGTATCCATAGTCCCACCCTAGGACAAGGTATGTTTCTCACATCGTGTTGGGAGACACATCAACTTACTTCCTGAAGCTTAAAGTTCTTCCGCTCAGAAAACTGAACTTCATTCCAAACAACTTCCACACCTTCCTCCGTATCCATGGCCAGATAGGCACTGTCAATCCCCGGGACGTTGCGCTGGTTCACCTGGAGGGAAGGGTGGAGAGACCTGTGAGCTCTAAGCCAGCAAGACCAGATCATCGCCACGCAGCACTCATTGGAGAATTATGAACTCTTCTCATTAACTTTTAATTAAATGAGAATTCCAGGACAGGATTTGCACATGTATCTTGGAGCAGGGCATACCCAAAACATGAGTCACTGTAGGCCACGTGAGCAGCAAGTCCTGAGCATACCAGTGGGAAAACCTCTTATGCGCAAATGCTGTGTTGTAGCAAAGCTGCCTTCTACCAACAATATATTAGATTGTCATGGTTTAGGACACCTGTAGTTCATTCCACCACAAAAAAACACTCCGGCCATACAAAAGGCATACAGAAATGTCTCAAGAACACAGATCCAACTTTGTGGAGGAATCCTCTGGAAGGTGATGATACCCGAAACTCAATCAAAGCAGAGAGGAATAAGGGGAAAGCTGCAGGTTCAGAGGTGGGAACCAATGACAACAAGGGAAACCACTACAGTAATTTCTTTAGTTAATAATTGTGGACATTGAGCCAGCACAAGTACATCCATGCCGAATATTAAAGACACAGATGAGCACTTAGAAAGCAGCAAGGGAAGGAGAGGGGATTGAGAGTTTAGAGCCCAGTACAAGAATGGCAAGGGCTGTGGGAGGACATAAGGCTGAAAGACCTACAGAGATCAGAGGTGAACCCCACTCCCAGCAGCAAAGTTTTCCATAACACTGTTTTTCTTCAGATATGTAGCAGCATTCAAAGATGTACATGGGCTCTTTCATCCAACATCCATGGCATTTACTGCAATGCCTTTGCCAGGCAATTTCACAGGCACACAGCAGTCACAGTCATGGTGAACATCCCACTGCACCAGGCAACGTGCAGTGATAGAACTGGATTCAAAGCACTTAGAGAGGACAAGAAGGTAGAATTCACCTTTTAATTGCCAACCAGCAACCATTACTGTTCCCATCCACTGACCACACACCAAGAATCACTTCACAGAATCAAAGGATAACCTGAGTTAGAAGAGACTCACAAGGATCACCTGAAGTCCAGCTTCAGGCCCTGCACAGGAAAACCCCAAGAATCCCACCATGTGTCCAAGAGCATTGTCCAAACACTCCTTGAACTCAGACAGGGTTGGTGCTGATTACCAGGCTTGGCAGCTTTCAGCTGATCCAATTTCCCCCCTGAGGTAACCGTTAACACAGATTTGCCTGGCAAATCCAGACTCATCTTCTACTTCTATCACCTCCAAAACCTGGCCATTTCACAGCTCCTCCTTCTCATACTGTGTCACCTTCTCTTCCCCTCACTAGGGACCCCATCAGCATCCTATTTGCTGGAAACTTCTCACCTTATATAAGAGCTCCCTCAATAATCCCTTCCCCTTTGGCGGCCACTTTCACATGATCAAATTTACCCGATATCATCATTCCAGCCGAACTACTCTATCCCATTCTACTCCTTCAGTAGCCTGACAACACAGAGTGACAGGCCACCAATACAGGTGGGATTCTTTATGATCTCCCAAGGGAATCTGAACAGGCCTGATGACACTCAATACCCTGACACTGCAGGTGACACACTGCAGTGACAAATGATGCCAAGCACAGTAAAACCAGAATGATACAGACTTCTCTGGCAACTGAGCAGTAAACGAGTATGACACAACCAGCTACAAGGCGGGGTACAGGCAGGAATAAGGGATACAGGCCATAATTACATAAGGAAAGCCTGAGCTACAGAGAATAACTATTGAAAACCATCACAGGAGGTGACAGCTAAGTATGAACCACCCCAGTTCCTTCCACTTGAGCCACCTACATAACTGAGGGGTGAAAGGACTGAGATTTGGTTTAGGAAGATGTTCACATTCATCTTAAAAACTTGATTATATTTTTTTTTATATATATATATATACACACACATACACACATACTGATACCAACAGGCCAGGCCTGTTATGTTTCATCATTAAAGAAAGTTGAAGGAATAAAAATAATTAAGGATAGAACATTTATTCCTTCAAATTTTAGAATAAGCAATATCTTAGGGATGACAGCAGCATAAAATTGCCCAGTACAATTACTAAAGCTGAATGGCAAAAGACTTTAACTTCAGGGAAGTTCAAAGAAGCCCGAGGCAGCAGGAAAGCAGGTGTGTGCAAGCAGTGCAAGGACAAGGTAACAGCCACCACACCGACACCCAGTGCCCCCGCATCCCTTTGGATTCTCTTCCTTTGTCCCACTTGCTGCCTGTTCACAGAAACATCAAGGTTGGAAAAGACATCTAAATACGGAGTCCAACAGTTAAAGGCCCTCCATTGAAAGGCCTCCAGCTTTACTGGATTGAATGAGTCCTCAAGTACTAGCAACCACTCAAAATCTGCCCCAATAATGCAGCTGGGGCTGTGGACTTGTCACATCTCCCAGTCCTGGCCAAGCTCCTCACGCGTAAATGATTTCCATGACTCACAGGCAATATTCCAGAGCACCAGATATGACTCAAGACACCAAACCCAGCTGACATCACCGATGGCAATTCTGTTCCTCAGGAGATTCGACAGCTTGGGGAGAAGAGTAAAAGGGGAAAAATGCAGACAGACAACTGAAAGGCAACAGCAGATTCCTCCTGCCTGCCATCTCCCTATCCCACATCCCTCTCCATGCTTGGCAAAGCAGAACCCTAAACCCTCATGAAAGCACTGAGATAACGTATTACTCTGGTGTTTGTCCCAGACAGCCCCCAGACTAGGCAGCTTTTACACTCTGAGGGAGGAAGTGACCTGAGCCCAGCTTAGCCTGAATTTCTGCAGCACAGCAGAGGAAGCAACTCCACACTACAGAAGTACCAAGACAGCTCTGAGTCCATGTAAACAGGAGGCAAGGAAACTCAAGAAGAATTTCAAGGGAATTACTTAAAGGAGTATGGGTGGAATGGCACAACAGCTCCAAGGGAAAAAAAGTTTGGAAGTTAAATTTCCCTTTGGAAGGTTATTCCATTGTCCAATGCATATTTTTTCTATAGCTCTCAAGCATCTGTGTATCCGTTGCTGAAAGAACATAGACTTTTGGAGAGACACTCCGTAGTTCACATGATCTGTCAATTAAACAAAAAATAAATACAACCTAAATCACAAGTGACAGTGATGATTTACAGTCTAGAAAAAAAAAGGTGGTATAAAAACTGGGAAAAAGTCCACAATAACTAGAATATCAGCACAGAATGGACCTGCACATTGAAAAAGAGCTGGGGAGTGGCAGCACACCAGGCCAGACCCTCACAAAAAGCCCCAGATCTGGTTCAGAGCAGCATGAATGTTAACCAGTTTCCCTGATCACTTGTTTAGGCCAGAGAAAGGTGAAAGCTCTGCCCAACCACCTGGCAAACGGTTGGGACTAGGGATACGAGACCACCAGAGCCAGCAGCTGGGCCATGAGGAGCTCAGCTTCTCCTTGAGCTGTGGGGAAACAAAAAGCAGCAAATTTACCAACAGAAATGGAACAAAAAGGGCTCTCTGGGATCTGAGACTAATCCAGAATGTAACACAATAAAGAATGCCAGGTCCACTGCAGGCAAAGGGAAAAGAAATCCAACAAAGCAAAGAAACAATCCTACTTCATGTTTTAATGAAACTGACACACTGGCCTTGGCAATTGCAGTCATGGTGGTAAAATGCTTGAAAGGCTTTAATTCAACAAGAAAACTAAAATAGCCAGTGTAATTTAACAGTGGCAAGGAAAGGAAGGTATTGATTATTACCACGGCTGTACAGACCACCTCATGCAGCAACTAAACTGTAAGGAAAAGACAATCTGACCATCGGCAATAAAATAATTGGTTCTTCCAGACACGCTGCAACAAGTAACAAGATCAAACACATCAGCAAGAAGTTAGCTGTTAACCCAATGGACACATCTGGACCATTTAAAGACAGGGTTAAAAGTCCTCCATGTGTTGGAAGTTCTCCCTCGCTCGTAACTTCACTGCACCAGTTCAGGAGATGCGGTGCTGAGACCCGAGCCAAAAGCTGACACATCCTTTAGGCACCGACAGCACGTGTCCCTGTCACCTCCCGTGGGTCCTGCTCTGTGCTGACCCACACAGCTGAGCCCTGCCAGGAGCCAGGACACCCTGCATGGAGCCCAGGCCCCTCCTGCTCTGCAGGAAAGGGGCAAGTTTTGAACCACTGCATGGTGTCACACCGCCCGTGTCACACCACCATTCTACAGGCTGTCACCCAGTGGCCATCCAGCCTCTCCAAAAGCACTCTGACAGTTCTGGCTAAACAACACACTGCAGGACAGACCTAACTACAAATTCCCGCCAGGTAACTCCCCAGGCAGTAGATCGGCAGTTTACAAAAACACAAAAGTATGACAGGAGTCAAGGTGCTTTGAACAGAAGCAGCACTTCTCTGGATACAGTCACTAAGATTGGAAAAGTGCTCTCAGATCATCGTCCAGCCACTTCCCCCCGCACTACCAAGGCCACCACTAACCCATGTCGCAAAGTGCCACATCCATGCAGCTTTTAAATTCCTCCGAGGATGGGGACTCCATCCCTGCCCTGGCCAGCCTGTGCCAAGGCTGGACAAATCTTTCAGGGAAGGAATTTTCCCTAATATCCAACCTGAACCTCCCCTGGCCCATCTTGAGGCCATTTCCACTTGTCCTGTTCCTTGCTCCCTGGGAGCAGAGCCTAACTCCCACCTGGCTGCAGCCTCCTGTCAAGGAGTCATAGAGAGTGAGAAGGTCCTCCCCTGAGCCCTCTTTTCTCCAGGCTGACCCCCCCCCACCAGCTCTCTCTGCTGCTCCTGGTGCTCCAACCTCTTCCCCAGCTCTGTTCTCTTCCCTGGACACGCTCCAGTCCTTCAATGTCTCGCTCGTCGGGAGGGGCCCAGAACTGACCCCAGGATCTGAGGTGCAGCCTCACCAGTGCCGAGTATCCCACAGGGAGACAGGCATCATTCCACCTATTTAATGGATATCAGAAATGAAAACAAATTGCCTAACGCAAGACCAAAGGGACGAGTGCTCAGTTTCACTTGGTGCTTCAAAACAAACAAGCAATCCAGTGGAGTGCAAGAGCTCCATTGTACTGAGCTGGTCTATGGAAGGAGGAAGAAGCAATGATTGTTCATCCCTAACTCCTAAAGGGAAACAGAAACAGTACAGCAAAATAAATAAGGGAGTGTGGAAGAAAACCCAGTATCTATAAATAAGCCCATTCAGACAGAAGTTCATCAGGAAGGTTCTGCTAACTGCACTGGGACAGTAAGTTCAGATGAGTGCCAGCAGCGTGAAAATCCAAGGAGACAGGGAAAACCAGACAGGATAAACTCCATGTGAGCTACTCCCAGCCTGCTATAGCTCATCCTGTTCTTCTGTGATACTTTCACTTGGCAGAGAGATCTTCAAATCACTGCAGGTAACTCTGAATAATATCAATCACACAGGAGGGGTTGAAAGATCAGTACACTGAACAGAAAATGCCATAAAAATTGGTATACTGTGGAAGTACCAGTCTTGGAAACAATCCCCAAAGCCATATGAAACACTAGCAAAAAGTGATTATTTCATGTTTTCTGATAATACTGGAGAAAGCAGGCAATGAAGTGAGCAAACATTGTATTTTAAAGAGGACGATGAACACCTGATCTTGACGCACATATATAAATTGCAAAACTGACTGCCATAAGATGTCAGAAGTAAAAATGGCTGCAAGGCGAGATTATGAGTAATTTTGAGATGGAATAAGAGTATTTGGATACACTAATCATGGGATGTTTGAGGGAAGTTCCAAAGGGTGGAAAAAGAACGGTCAAGACGAGTGTCAAGCCAAGCCCTGAGCCTGGTCACCATCACCTGTACTCTTTCTGTTAAACTATTTTTCAAACTATTTTCTGTGCCAATGTGCTTCTCAATCTCAGCGTATGTGCACAGGCAAGCACACACATCTGCAAGCAAACCTCACGCCAGACTAGCCAGAAAGTTGGGACAAGAGGTCTTGGGGTAGGATTTTGCAGAGACAGAGGGCCTGGGAGACAGGTACTAGACACCTGAAATGGGATTCTTCCTGAGCACTGATAAAGAGAAACAGGATACAGCTATACCTGTCATCCATGTTACCATAGGATGCTTGAAAATCACCATGCTTCCGTGGCTAACCTACGTCTGGCTGTGCCTCTGTCCATCAGGATTTGCCATGCAGCCTCCCTGCAGGCAGGTTCTGGAGGCAGAGCCAGCACACAGCCTCTCCCCTCTGCTGGCCCAGCAGGAAGCCTCTTCCCAAGCCTAAGCTCCACCAAACCTGTGGCAGCTGTCAGGATACCACAATCGCTGCCTGGGCTTCCCAAGGCAGAGGGCTGACAAGGAAAGGCTTTGGTGCTGCTGCACCGACCACGGTATTTTTAGAAGAGTTCTGTAAGGAATGCAGAGAGAACCCCATCCCTCGGCTGCAGGCAGCCAGAGTGTGACCAGCACCTCCAGCCTCCCAGGAGCGCTGGGAGAGCAGCAGGCAGCCACCCCTGCTCCAGCCACTGCTGCAAGGAGTGAGTGCCAGCTGTCCGTCACAGCCTGTGAGCAAGGACAGAACGGGGCTGTGACAAAAGCTCGGTCCCCTCTGCACCCTGAAGTGCCCCCTCAGCTCATTCTGGCACATCCCAAGGGTTCATTTCTTTCAGGAAGCCCTCGCATGAGCCAATAAAAATGTTAAAAGGCTTCACATACTCCCTTTCTTCTTAATACCTTCCCTATGGTCAAGGAACAGTACAAAAACTACAGCATGGCATTAGTTTTCTCCACCAACTGGGAAAAAAACAGATCCATTGTCAAAGCCTGAGAGGGAGCTGGCAGCCTTCTAAGCGCCAGCTTGCTTGGAGGACTGGTGCTTATCTTTTACTACCTCAGCAAGTTTCTTCCCAGTCACAACAGAGGCTGAGAAAATCAGGCTCCAGCATCCCAGAATCCAAACACTCAGTCTGTTAGCATTTTTTCTCCAAGAATCCTGCACTCCGTCCCCTTGAAGAAATGTAAATCCAGAGGTACAAAAGTCACCAACTGCCTTCAGATGAAAAATTATTCAAGCAACTGAGACTCCCCCTAGAAGTGAGAAGACAACAAAGAGATAAAGATGCAGCAGACCCAGCGTTTCACTTCCTGTCTCTCTGAGTTCAGGTCCTCACGAATCACAGCCCTTTTCTTAACATTGGATAGTTCCAGCATAGATTGAGAGCATCTGTAAGCCTGAGCACTGAAATCCAACTGTAACGTCCAGCCATCAACAGCTGGGAACTGCCAATCCAAATGACAGACAGATCTTCCATAGAAAAAAGAGAACCAAACTAATGGCAGTGTGCTGCCTAAATTAATTTTCTGAACTTCCAGTATCCAGTGAAGAACAGCAAGACTGGACTCACATGCACAGGTGCATACTGTCTCAAACTCTGCTCCAGGAGTTCTTCTCCTGACCTGACACCCAGGGCCACACGGAACTCCATCCGTCACCCTGCCGTAGTCTGCACACCATTGTAAAGGAAGGTGTGAAGGGCTGCAGCTTTCATCTTTTCATCAGTGAAAAATCCCAGACAGAAAACCAAGAATTATTCAACATGGCAATCACTGCATGCCCAGCCACGCTGACACATGAGGCGTGTGCCCAGAGATAAGGCAGAAACGGGCCTCTTGATCTCAGCAGTCACTGAAGTGGGGCAGAACATGGAAAGTGCAGCAGGGGAAAGTCCAGCAGCTGAGTTGCAAATGAGTTAGTAACACATCGGCCACAGAACAACAATCAGCCACAAGTCACCAATGGCTATCAGGAACTGAAACGTCACCTTCGGCCACCCCAAAAATCCCCCTCAACACTTCAGAATCCGTGGGACAGATGCACAACCCCCGTGCCTGCCGTCGGCGCAGGACAGCACGATCAGCACTGGGACGAGTTTCCAGACAACAGACAGGACACGAGCAGGGCTGCAAGAACAGCACAAGGTTCCCCCACAGCTCTTAAACAGCCTGGCATATTCCCTGGGAAAGGGCAAAGGTATTTACACAGAGACCAGTGCTCATTCTCCTGTTTTCTCCCTCTTCTGCTCTAAGTGCCAGGCTTCGCATTCTCGCAAAGTCTCCTGCGCTGGAGAGCACAGCAGCAGCACTTGATGAGAGCAGCACCACCCCAGGCTGTACCTCGTGACGAGCCTGCAGAAGAGGCAGCCAGGCCCACCCAGGCCTGTCGGGCCTTCGCCCTCTTCACCTTGACAGACATGCTCACATACACTCCCAAAAGGGGACCTGCTCGTGCCCACACTGACAGCATGACACAGATTCCTTCTTACTAAAGTATACTACAAAGATGCCAACAAAATACTTCTTATAAAGTCTTGGCTTACACAGTCACACAGTGTTTTCCTCCCCAGAAAAGGTACACGAAGAAACTTGGTCAATAGACAGCTATCACACACGGCAAACCCAAGGACATCCCCATCTAGGAAGTGTTGAGCCTCTCCTACTCACATGAGCTTGCCAAGCCAAACACCGTTAACACTGGGCTGAAAATAAAGATTCTGCTGCAGCAGAGCACAACTTTTCCTACGGTTATGTTATGTGTCCTCCATGTAGCTTCCAGGGACAGCAGGCACAAAGCTCTCAGTTTCAGGTTCACCACCAGCCAGCTTCAGGAGGCTAAACCTGACCTGCTGATGTGGTGCTGCAATCCTGCTCCATTAGGAAGTTTCTATTCCTAGGAGGCACAGCAGATAATTCTTGAGATACTTGGACAACCCAGGAAAAGTAAGTTATGCATGCATGCTGCCTGCAAGAAGGAAACGGAGTGTTACTGCAGGACAGCAGAAAGAGAGGGGTTGGTTTGTCAGGGAGAGCAACCAGAAGGGAGCCAGGCGAGCACAGGCTGGGAGACCCCATCAGCCCTGTGACCGCCCTGCCCTCATGCTGTGGGGCCTCGCCCTGTGCTTCAGCCATGGGACAAGATAGCCCGTAAAGCCTCACCCGTGTGCTGGTCAGGAGAGCAACCAGGGACGTGGGCACAATTCCAGAGCCAGATTCAGCTCTGGGAGGAAAGCAGCACAGTCCACAACACTGCAGGAACCACAGGTACTGCTCCATGTTCCACAAAAAAATGGAATTTGGGGAACATAAGTGTTCTCCATCTTGTTAAAAAGAGTTCTCAGTTTAAAATGTCACAGGAGTATTAGATTTTAATAAAACTACTCTGACCTTTCATAGGAATTACACTCTTTGCACTACAGAAGCTCCCTGTTTCTAGGAAGAATTACAATCAATGAACTCAACACTCAATCCTTTTTTACATCTGATGTTTAAGCAGGAGTAGAATACAGAACAGCCAGCTGGAAGGGACCTCCACAAATTCCCTGGTTCCACTGCTCAACCCCATCAGGGCTGGCCCATGTCACAGCATGTTGGGCATTATCCAAAACGCCTCAAACACGGACAGGCCTGGGGCGCCGACCTCCTCTCCAGGAAGCCTGGGGCAGGTGCGACCCTCTCAGCAAGGAAATGCTCCCTCTTGTCCAGCCTGAGCCTCCCCAGATGCAGCTTGGAGCCATTCCTTGGTGTCCTGACCCTGGATCCCAGGGAGAAGACCTATAGTGGGATCATCCCCTCTCATGAACATCTGGTTCTGCTGCGTGTAATTGCCCCAGGATGGGGTTCTGTGCCCTCCCATCCTGCTCCCGCCTGGACGGGGTTTGCCCTCTGGATGCCAGGGCACACGCTCGCGCCGGCCGAGATGCTGCCGAACAGCACCCGGGTGCCTTTGGTCCCTTTCCGCAGGGCTGCGCTCCACCCGCTCCTCTCCCCGCTCGGGCTGGTGCCCAGCACCATTTCCCCTTGTGAACCAATGTGTTTTCATTAGCGGATACGGTTCAGCCCAGGCGGCTGAAGCTAAGCTATGACCGTATCTTCCCTTCAGCAGCTGCTGCCGGGCGGCTCGGCCAGGACGGCGCTTCCCAGGGCCCTGCCAGGGTCCCGCAGCGACCCCGCCGCTGCCCCGAGG
>VZTA01003166.1:16307-38790 GCA_013398855.1 Mohoua ochrocephala | reverse complement strand
GGGAGGGGCATTCTGCCTCTCCCGGTGCCGCCCCAGCCTTTCCTAAATTGCACACGGCAGCCGCGTGTTCCGGCTCCTACGGGGAGAGTCGCCCCGTGTCGTGGGGAACACGTGCGGCTGGATAAATCCCTGCGAGAAATGAGGAATTCGGGGTAAAAAGCGAAGGAAGGAGCGTTTGGTGCTTGGGGTGAAGTGCTGAGTGAAAGCAAGTGCGAAATTCTCAGGAAAAATGTTTTCTCCCCTGAAATGAAGTGTCGGTGTCTTGCTGTGCTTCCTCCCTGTTTTTATTCATTTATAGGAAAATTTGTAGGAAGAATTCTCACGGCTACTCTCAGTCTCCTGTTGCCAGTCCCGGCTTTGCCGGGCCCGTTGTGGGCAGATGAGCTACCACCAGACCCACACCTGGCTGAGGATCCAGGTGGTTGCCCGCATTCCCCCAGTGCAGGAGGCTGCAGGAGCTGCCCTTAAAGCTCTTGGTTGGTGTGAGGGCAGTGTGGGGCTGCTGGCTCTGCAGCTCTGTGAACTTCAGACCCTCTGAGTACCAGTAATGTGCTGGTTTGTTTTCCCTTCTGGGCAGCCAGCAAACAGCTGAATTCAGTAAGGATTAATCCTGGTCTCTGCAGCCACCACAGATTCATCTCTGTGTCTGGTTCGTAGCCCTGTGGCTGGTTTGGCAAGATTGTCCCGTTCAGGCTGTCAGACATTGAATTTTTGCCGATATAGGTTCATGAGCCGTTTTGCCAGACGCTTCACCACTTCTTGGAGTGGGACAGCAGTTGTACGGCTGGCACACCAGTGACAAGAGGTGTTTCCTCCTTTCTGCGTGTGAAACCCTGGGCTCTGGTTCTTGGGGTAGAAGAGGCAGAACTGGTGCTTATGCTCCTGAGATACACGCAGAGTATGTGTGTGCCGAGCTGGTCCTTCCCAGTGACCCATGGCGGGGGGAACCGATGGCACAGGGACACTCCTGGAGCGCTGAGTGTAATCTCAAAGGCGATTAACGTGTGTGTAAGCGGCTAAATGCAGGCATGGTTCTGGCATCCCTTTGCACGGAGCTGGGGTGTGTTAAGGAGCCAGGCTGGGATGAGGGAGAGCAGAATGGCCCTGATTTATAGTGCTGGTGGGCTCACTCAGCCCTCCCACAGCTGGGACGTGGCTCTAACCTCACTCGCTTGAGGGCTGTCACTGGTACCTTTGCAGAGGCTGGGCGAGGCCCCGAGCTGCAGATGTGGGTTCTGTGCTACCCAACGTCTCTGGCTTATCCCTGCTGGCAGAGGCAGCACTGAGGCCATCAGTGTGGACGTGATTTAGTTGAGTTATCCCAAGAAACAAGCAGATGGCAGGAGCTGAACCTGCTGCAGATTGCTTCTGAGCCTGATGGGAGAGAAATGTGTGTTCTGCACACAGCTGAGCAGTCCATTTTCTTGCATTCCAGCACTCTGTGTTCTGCTCTCTGTCTTGTCTTGTTTTGTTTTTCGTTTTTTTCATGTTCAATTGCACTTTTGCTCTTCTGCAAGGCTTGGAGAAAGTTGTGAGCAAATGTTTGTGCTTAATGCTGTGGTTCTGTGTGTGCTGGTGAAGCCAGTCAGAGTGTGCACGTGGTAAGACACAAGTATTTTGGGTGTAAAGGAGCTTTTTGTCGCCTTGTACTTGGGGTTTAGGAGTCTTCAAGTGAGGTGGATGTACAGGGCTCTGAAGAAATACTGTAACTTAGTCCAGAGAGGTTGCTTTGGGAGTAAGGAAATGTTTGGGGCAGATGAGGGACCCAAAGGATAAAGATACAAAAATAAAAATTGTGTTAGGTACTAGTAGCAACAAAGAAAAGGGGCTGAAGTCAGTTTTGTGGTCTGGAGGAGTGCTCTGGGACATAGTGGGAGGTGCAGGATGTGGTTGGATGGGGCTTCTCCAAACTCTTTGCTCCTGTTTTGACTGTACCCCCACAATGAGACACCAACAGCCCAGTTTGCAGCTTCATTCCTCTCCCAGGCTCAGAACAAAAGCCCTTGCTTCGAAAACTGCAAGAGTTTGGTTCAAAATATGGAGATTTGTTAAATTAACTTTCAGGTTAATTTATTAATTGGCTTACTCATTTCAACTGAATTGGATGTTTGATGTTTCAGACACGCTGTTTTTCACCACTGTCATAGTAACCGCTCAGGTGACCGGGGAGAGTGAGGGATCTCAGAAGGCTAGATCGCAGGGAGCGGACTTTTGGAACCTTTGTGAACTCTTTCAGCGCACAACATCACAGTCACTGAGAGGACAGTCACTGCAGCTCACTGACCGGGGCTGGGGGCTGGGCTGGAGGCTGGAAACTGGCAGCACATGGTGGTTTCGCTGCTCTGCTCGTGGCGTTTGCAATGCCAGGACCTGGCTTTGCCCTGTGTGCGGAGCCACCAGCACTCGCGCTTGGAGCGGGGCAGAGCAAGCCTCGTGCACGGTGTGGGAGCTGAGCCCTTCCGCCCGCGTGTGCCAGTCGTGCCCATCTGCCCCCTTGGGGTCGGGGCTCGGTGAGGGGACAGATCAGGACGGGCTGCAGTGGGGGCTCAGCAAGGGCAATACAGACCATTTTTGGTGCCAGGGCTGGGTTTCCTCCCCAGCAGCATTTGCAGCTCTTTAATTACACTGTTGTTTGGTCACCTGGGACTTATCCCAGTTACTGTGTTGGGCGTTCACTGTCTCACTGGCTTCTGTGAATGCTCAGAAAAGTGAGCGTTAAAATGCTGCTTCTTGGTTTATCCCTGTTTTCGTTTGCTCTTTCCAGTGAGGGCTGGGGAAATTTCCTGCGTTACCCTTCAGTCATTACTCCTTTTGAACTCAGATGGTCACTTGCCTGTTCAGAAGCTCTTTTCGTCCCAGTGCCAGCAGTTCCATTGCAATGAGTGCTACATAAACCCAGAACCTCTTTGTTTCTGTTTTCCTGAGCAAGGAATAAAGTTCTCTTCCACAAGACACTGGAATTCTGGAGAGCGAAGAGACCTTATCCAAGGAATCATACCAAAAAAAAAAAGCAGTAGAGCTCAGTGGTTGCTTGGCTGTGATCTAGTTCCGTGTGTGTGTAAATTTTGGAGTACTGCTGGCAGCATGGACGCATCCAGGTAGTTGAGCCTGCTGTTTTGGAGTAAGCACAGTGTTTTGGGGCAATTGTAGCACATTTAAGGTGATGAACCACAGAAAAGATCACATTGCTGATCATTATTGACCATATCACAGGATACATGTTCTTCCTGAACACAAGTGTGTGGGATGTGTCAGGTGGTGAGGTGATGGGTGAGGGCTAGACTTGAAGGAATGTCAGAAGGTTAGCTGGGCAGGAGAAGGGCTTAGGAGGAAGGTTCAGCCTGGCCATCTGTTCCAGGCTCCGCGTTGCAATAGCCACGGTGGGTTTGCTTGCCCGTAGGGGAAGGAGTTCAGGCTCTTGGCTGTAAAATCACGGGGGTGCCTTCCTCAAAGCTGACTGTTCCACAGAGACCTTATGGAGAGAAGGGCTGTGCAGTGTACATGGCTTGTATTGTTGACCTTTGTGCTTTGTCCAGAGATAGGAATGGAGCTAGGGAAGGGTCTGGAGCACGAGTCTGATGAGGAGTGGCTGAGGGAGTCGGGGAGGGGTCAGCCTGGAGAAAAGGAGGATCAGGGGGACCTTCTCGCTCTCTTCAACTCCTTGACAGGAGGGTGCTGGCTGCTGGTGGGGGTCACGCTCGTCTCCCAGGAGCAACGGATGGGAGAAGAGGAAACAGCCTCAAGCTGTGCCAGGGCAGGTTCAGGTTGACCATTGTGAGCAATTTCTTCATGGAAAGGTTTGTCCAGCCCTGGCGCAGGCTGCCAGGGCAGGGGTGGAGTCCCCATCCCTAGAGGGATTTAAAAGCTCTGTGGATGCGGCACTTGGGGGCATGGGACAGCACTTTGGATTGGCAGTGCTGGGGCAGCGGTTGGACTCGGTGGTCTCGGAGGCCTTTTCCAACCCAAACAAATCTGTGGTTCTATGCTTTTCTGTGGGTCTAATGCAATCCCTGTCATTCCAGTCCTTTGCTCTCTCTTTCAGGATGCCCACAACTGCATTCCTGAGCTGGACAGTGAAACAGCCATGTTCTCTGTCTACGATGGACACGGAGGTAACTGCGTCCGCTTTGCTCGGTCCTGTCCTTCAGTGTGACCCCTCTGGGCTGTTCGTGGCTGCTGGGGCATCCATCTGTTGTTAGGAATTCTGCTCTTTGATGGGAAGCATTTTCTTTGATAGATACCATCAACAGAGGTTCTGAACCTCTTGGGGTCCTAGAAGGAAGGTCAGGGTTTGATCTGAAATTGAGATCAGATTTGTATTCCATTTTTTATACCTTTCGAGAATGACTGTTTTTGTGGTGGATAAGCTGGGCAGGAGAGTCACAGAAGAAAAAGTGGTAAGAAAAATCACCTGAGATTGGCTCTAGACAGTGTGTTCTGGTGGTTGCCCAAGGAAAGAGTGAAAATCAAAACGGGCAGATCCATTCCCCAAGTAAGGGTTCCTTAAACTGGAGATTGCAGCCATTCCATCCTGGAGACATGCTGGAGTCTTCTGGATGAACTAACTCTTCGCAAATTTGTCTAATTGCATTTTAAGAAGGTTTCTATGTTTGGTGATTGTTTGCACTGTGCATTTTGCATAGAATCATTATTTGAAAAAGATAAGGTTTAATCTGCTGCCTGATAATTTCACTGCAGTATCCATGACACAAGTGAATAATCACTCTGGTAGTACTTTTCACTTTTACTATTTTGGACTCCGTATCTTTTTTCCAGTCAGAGGAGCCCTAGGCTTGTCTCTGCTTGTATGACTGAATATTGCTATTAATTATTATTGCTAACATTATTACAGAATTTCCTCTGCCAATATCATGTAAGAGCTCGAGATCCTGCTGTTAAATCTTGCAAATTATTTTAATTTTGATCATCCCGAGTGATCCATCATGTTTTACTGACCTCTTTTCCTGCTAATTTATGTAGATGTTGAACAACACAGTTTTTCAAGGAGCTCTCCCAGTGGCCATCCTCCATTCTGAAAACTGCTCCTATCCAACCTCCCTGCTTTTCTTGTGGCAGCTTAGTATGGAAAACATTTGATGATTTATTTGAAAGCTCTTTGAAAATCTCTGTGGAAGTAGATGAACTAAACTGCCTGTTTCCTCCTGTTCGTTGACTCTATAACACAGTGGCCAGTTCGTGACGGTCACTGCTGTGTATATAGCACGTAACTCTTCCAAAGATGTGATCTCAGTCTGAAGAATGTATTTCATGTTCTGAAATTATTTTCTTCCTGAACTTCATCTTGGAGTGTGCAGAGACCCATGTGGAACAGTCACTGATGTCCTGAAGGGTATCTTTGAGAATATGGGGATGATGGGTTGGTGCTGAGAGGCAGAGAATGACAAGGAAATGGGATGTAAGGGGTCAGGAGCTACTCACCTCAGGAACTGTTTGTGTGTGTCGGGCAAAAATATAGGTAAGGAGCATCTACCAGAAGTGGGTCAAGAATGAATAGTATCAAACCATCTGTTCTCCTCTGAGCTCAGTGTGCTGGTTTCTCAGCTGCCAAGGTCTTATTCCATGTGTTGGGTTTTAGAGAGACTTTGGACACTCATGGCATTCCTGGAAAATGCAGGACATGAAGTATTGTGTTTAGGATTCTTAAATACAACAGGGAAGATTCAAGATAGACATTAGGGAAAGGCATGGAATGGCAAAGCACTGGCATGAGTTTCTAACTCATATTTTAGATTTCTAGTGACTGAATCTCTACAGCTCTTCCTAGACAAACCATATCAGGAAGGATATGGATATAGTTGAATCTGACTTAGAAGAACAGCTTTTGCCCATCCCTACTACTGTGTGACTTTACTGATGCATTAGTTCTTCAGTTTGAAACAATTTCTCAGGTCTCTCCCATGTAAGAGTAAATTTTTGGGTGGGAACCTTGCTAAGCTTTATTAGCTGCCAGTGCAAAAACTGAATTTAGCTTCTCTTATATACCTTGCTCATCTCTCAGCCTGAAACTCTCCAGTAAGCTTCCTGCTCCAGACAGGTTGGGAAAAGTTTTTATTACTGTGTTATTTGAAAAAGGGTGAGTTTGGGGTTTTTTTTACATATTAGCATTTTCCATTTCATTCATCGGTTTTTCCTCTTATGTTTCCCCCTTGTGGACAAGCCTTCCAGTGCTTGAAAGATGCTGCTGGGCCAGTTTTTTGCCTTCCCCAGCTTCTTTTTTATGTGCTCTGGCCTTCCTGCCCCCAGATTCTGGGGAGTGATATTTGGGCACTCTGCCCCTTGAGGCAGGGGGGCGTGTGTTTGATCAGTCGCTATTGCTGTCTACTTGTGCTTTAGCCTTTCTTTTAATAACGCGTCCTCATTGACACATGTCTTGCATTGCTCGTCTGTCTTGAGGTTTATTTCTCTGTTAGTTTCCTTTTCCCTATTTTTAAAAAATTATTATTACTGTTAGTGTTTTAAACTTCTCTCGACTCAAGGGTTTCCTGCCTTTTACTCTTCCAATCCACTCCCCGGTTCCACGAGAGGTGGGCGAGTGGCTGGGTGGTGCTTAGTTGCCATCTGGGGTTAAGCCACAACAGTCCTTTCTTGGCACCCACCACGGGGCTGGAAGGGTTGGAGCTAGTAATGGATAGGCCAGAGCATGTTAGAGGGGATTTGTATCTGTTAACAGCTGCAGGCCACAATGGTGGTTCAGGTGTTCCCAAGAGCAGTTTACCTGACCCACACCATGCTCTTTTTTTGTGCTGTACCTGTTAAAGGCTGGTGCTGGGTCCTGCTGTTTGCTGGGCTCTGCAGTGATTAGAGGTGTTTGACTGAGAGATCTGTTATTCCAGTGCTGACCTTGAGCCTCATCTGGCATTTGGGCTCTGCACTGAGGCCATCGCTGTCCTTCAGGTTCCATCTCGTGGAGACAACTAACAATTTTTTCACCTTCCTCCAAGAGGTTTTTTTGGAGAAAACACAGAATGGCCAAGGCCTCACAACCCTCACAGGCAAGACTTTCTTCCTAATAGCCCATCTAACACTGCCCTCTGTCAATGTGGAGCCATTCCCCCTTGTCCTGTCTCTCTAGGCCCTTGTCACAGGTCCTCTCCAGTGTTCCCAGGTCAGACCCAGTCTCTTTGTTCCCTGGATCTGTACCATGGAATGCTTCGCAGCACTGTGTAGCAGCAGCCATTTTGCTGTTTCTGTTCTCTATCAATGGCCACTTGATCCCTTCTCTGCAGGTACGTTGGAAAAGTCCCTTGTCTGCTCTTTCTGTCTGCCTTTCTTCCAAATCTCCCCACTTCTCCGCTTCCCACTGCGTTCCCTTTGCTGAACTGATGGCTGGCTGCTGCTTTCCCCTCACTTCTCTTGCTCCCCATTGCTTCAGAGAGCTTTGCTCCTGCCTGCACAGCTCTTCATCGTGCCCAGCTGCCCGCACAGTCTCTGTTGGGCTCGGAGAACTGCAAGGAAGTTGGGATGTGCAGCAGGAAGATCAGGAGTTGTGTGGCTGGTCCATCCTGTGAAAAACCCTCCTGTGTGAAAATGGTCCTGTAGCCCAAAGGAAAGGAGCCCACGTGGCTCTGGTTGTACCTACAGCCACAGGAATGCCCCAGGTGCAGGTAGGCTCTGGAATGCTGTGCCCAGCCACCCACACCGCAACTTCTTTGTACTATGACAGCTAATGGCTGGTCCGGCACAGCCTCAAGATGTTCCTGGACCCTGAGTGGGACCCTCCACCTGCCTGCAGCTTGCCCTGCTCCTCTCCCTCTTTCTGTGCAGTCATTTCATTTCTTTCTCCGTTTCTGGCTCTAATTTTTCTTCTTTGTGAGGTGTGAGCCGCGTTCCTGTGTCCTACACTGTTCTTTGCTCATATAAGAACCTCGATGACTAGTCTGATCTCTTACAACTCACACTACTCTTTCTGGCCCTGTTCAACTACAGAAATTCGTCATCCCTCACTACATACTCTTCCTTCTCTCTTAATAGCACCTTCAGGTTCTAAACAAATGCCTCCCATGCCCTATTCCATACCTGACACCATTACTTACCAAGCTGGGGGAGTTTCTGGCTTTTAAAAATCTCTCAGCTGCTCTAGGATGAGCATTTGACTTGAGTGGTTTCTCAGTTCTGGTTATCCCCTGTGCTCTCAGCACAGTGTTCTGGCTGCTGTTTATCTTGCTGTGCTCTTTCCTGTACCAAGGTGACTGCCCTATCTCCTGAAAGGTTCATCTAAATCTCTGAGGTCTCATTGCCATTGGTCTGGAACACACACTAGAACACAGAACACTTTTTATGTACTCACTGCACGTTGGTAACGCTCCAAGAGAGCCTACAGTGAGCAAAAGCTTCCCTTTCCTTCTGCTTTCACTGACATGTGGAATTAAAGATTTCCAGGTAGGCTGGACCTAAAGAGTCAGCCTAAATATCACTGTGGGCCTAAGCTCCCTCTCAGGAAGCTCACAGCATCGGCCAAACCTGGTGGTTTGGAGCTCTTTGCGGTTTGCCAGGGCCATCTGCACATCCTGCTGGGAAGGTGTGAGCGGGATCCCCAGACTCAGCTGCTGTGTCACCATTCTGTGACGCAGCTCTGGTTTGTGTCCCAGGATTTACCTTGGGAATTCAGTTGCTCGAGAGCAGGTTCTGTCTGGAAGAATCAGCCTCTTTAAATAGTTTCTCCTCTTTTTCAGGAGAAGAAGTTGCCCTGTATTGTGCCAAGTACCTCCCTGAGATCATCAAAGACCAGAAGGCCTACAAGGAAGGCAAATTGCAAAAGGTAAGGAGCCAACTCTGCCCTGGACTGAGTAAGTGGAAACACAGAGGAAAGCCCTTGTGTTGGATGTGGGTTGTCCAGGGAGGTGATGGAGTCTCCATTCTTGGAGCTGTTCAGAACCTGTCTGGGCATCATAGTCCTGGGCAACTGACTCGGGGTGTCCCTGCTGGAGCAGGGGGTTGGATCAGGAGAACCCTGTAGGTCCCTGCCAGCTGCAGCCATGCTGTGATTTGTTGCGGTGTGCAAGCTGGAAGAGACTGGATTGCACAGTCTGGCAGGCAGGCATCCCGTAGGGAAGGGGCAGCTGCCCACTCATGTCTGTGTTCACACACAGGCCCTGGAAGATGCATTCTTGGCCATTGATGCCAAGCTCACCACAGAGGAGGTGATTAAGGAGCTCTCTCAAATGGCTGGGCGGCCACAGGACGATGAAGATGAGAAGGAGAAAGTTGCTGATGAAGATGATGGTAAGTCAGATGCCACTGAACCGGCAAGGCTGCAGCTCCAGGACAGGGACGTAGAGCAGAAGGGTCAGGTCTCCTTGGGCACAAGGCTTTCTGTCCCAGTTTCTCAGTTAAATTTTGGCCGAGTTGAGCTACTGCCCCTTAGCATTGTCCATGGCTTTGGGCTGGTGCCAGGGAAACCCTTATCCATTTGGGAGCTTAATGCTATGGATAACAAAACAGCCTGTCACCATTTTCTATAGAGCTTCCTCCATGAGTTGCAGGGTTCCAGGATGTGTCAAGAATTCTGAGCTGGGCTCGGTTGTGGAAGGGAAATGATGTGTGCAGTGCTGAGCTCTCCCTGGCTGGTGGCAGCCACCAGCTGCAGGTAGGATTGAAGCAGATCCCAGTCTCTTCAGCAATTCTTCTTCCCGCAAAGAAAAAAGTGTTCCACCAGCAAGTGGTTGCCAGTCCAGGAGGTGTTTCCTGGGGTGGAATCCTGTGCTGCTCTCGCTGAGTACCTTGTGACCAGCCTTGAGGCAGATGCAAGGTGATCCTGTCACCTTGAACAATGTGTCAGTCTGGAAACGCTGAATTTGTTGGTGGTTTTTCTCCAGGTGACGGGGATGAAGTGGGTGGGTGGTTGGTTGGGTTTTCTTTCTTTCTGTTCTGTGTTTTCAGGAGCATTTGGGCTATCTGTATTTGTTTTCCTTTTGGGATTAAATAGCAAAGCAAACGTTACGCAAGGGGACGTCAGTAGGGAAGCAGCGGTCTTTGGCTCGTGGTCATTGGGGAAAGTCATCCCACTTTCTGTCTAGTCCCATTTGGGAGATGCCCAAAGCTGTGCTGTCACCTGCTGTACCTGTCCAAATGACAGTTGGTGGGGATCCCTGGGGTATTTCAAGCCCATGGAGCAGCTGCTCTCTTGTTCCCAGCTGCAGCATTAGTGACCAAACCTGCACATGGAAGTGGTGACTCTGCTTCCCTGCGGCTCCCAAGGAGCCTGTGCTTGGGAAGGTGAGGCTCTACCCCCCGGCCACACACCTGATGTGAACACTGCGCTACCACCAGCCCTTATGCCTGATGCAAGCACTCTGTGGTGCTGTCAGTTGGCCAGGGAGCCCCGGGTCTGGGGCAGTGGGGGCACTGGCAGGCTGTGCCCGTGGTCAGAACTGTGGCCCTGCTGTTCCCATCCTGCTCACCTATAGCACCTGGGCGCTGTGGGAGGGCACAGGCCTGGCCGTGTGCTCAGAGTCAGCCTGGGGAGCACTGCTGGAACTCTGCCAGCAGCAGCCTCAGCTGGGGCAGCTTGCCACAGGACCCAGTGTGGTGGGTATCCTGCTCTCTGACTCTCTCTGTCCTTGTCCCCTCCCTTTTCCGTTTGCAGTGGATAATGAGGAAGCTGCTCTTCTGCACGAAGAAGCCACAATGACCATCGAGGAGCTTCTCACACGTTATGGACAAAACTGCACCAAGAACCTCAAAGCCAAGTCTGTAGCTGCAGCTGGGGATAACGCTGTGGAGGGGACAGGCAAGCAGCATGATGGGGAGTCAAATATGAATGGAGAGGCTGACCCAGGGGAGCTTCCCGACCACAAGGAGAGGAAGAACGGGAAGCCAGACGAAGAAATCACGGGTATTTCCTCCACCTCAGACAAAGCCAGCGCTGGAGGCAACAGCCCTGCTCTGCAGAAGCCTGAACTAGGCAAAGGTGACGAGGCCGTCACCTCTTCTACTGGGGAGGCCGGGCCCTCCTGCTCCTCTACGGGAAAGCCCCAGCGCACAACCAAATCCAAATTTTTTGAGGACAGTGAGGATGAGTCAGATGAGGTTGAGGAAGAGGAGGAAGACAGTGAGGTAGGAAACAGCACTGGAACAGAGTGGCCTTCTGGCTGGGCAGAATGCATTGCTTATGGTGGTACTTGAGACGAGCCTCTGGCTCATCCTAGGTGTGCTCCTAGGAGCAGGTGTTTCAGGCTGATCCTTTGAGGCCATCCCATGGGAATGTTTGGGATTGTTGAGCTAACCCCGAAGGACACACACTCATCCTGCAGCAGCCATAGCTGATAAGCCCTTGGTCCTGCTGCATGCACCATCCCTTCATCCACTGCCATAGTGATACCAGTTGCTCTGGTTGTAGCCATCGAGTGTGGGGGACACATGGCAGGTCACCTCACGCCTCTGGGGGAACTGACCATTGGTCCCCAGGATGGAGGGACCAGCGGGGGGACAGCACCAAGTGTCCTGTGTGACTCCTGTGGTATCTCTCCTCTCTTGTAGGAATGCAGTGAGGATGAGGACGGTTACAGCAGTGAAGAGGCAGAGAATGAAGATGATGAAGATGACACTGAAGAAGCAGAGGAGGATGAGGATGAAGAGGAGGAAATGTTGTTACCCGGCATGGAGGGGAAAGAGGAGGTGTACACCCTGGTTTTGTGTTCTGCAGCTTAGTGTGGAGCCAGGGGCACTTGGGAGACTCAGCTGGGGGTTGTTCCTGTTCAGGTGGGGATAGAACACCCTGTGCACTCTGCTGGGGCTGAGGGAGCTGCTGACAGCCTGGGTTTGTGCAAAGGCTGACGGATGGGCCTGGATCTGGACAACAGGTCGAGATCGAAGAGGCTGAGCCCTGCTGCTGGGTGTGGGGTGCTTGGAAAGCGGCGGGGAGGGGGGGCGGAGAGCACAGGGCAGGAACAGGAGAGCTCTGCTGGCACCCCCGCTCTGGAGCGCAGCATCACTCCTCACCAGGCCAGGGCTGTGGCTCTTCAGCCCATGACGGTGCAATCAGGCAGGCCAGGGACCCAGGAAGGTCAGGTAAAGGGGACATGGCTTCCAAGGTGCCAATTTCTCCCTTTGAGGAGAAGTCCTGACTTGAAGTGAGGATGTGCTCATGCTGGGCTGGGGCTGGAATTAACGCATTAGAGCACAGGGTACAGACATGTGGAACGCCAGAGAATCCTGACCCACTGAGCTGCGTGAGACTGGGATGGAGGCGTTGCCTGACCCTGCCCCTCAGTGAACGCACTCCTGGCGTTTCCCACTACCCTCGGGCTTTCTCCATTGTTCCATGTGTGCTTATGGGGTGAGATGCAGCACCCTGGGATCTGGGAACACCGCTGGGGCTGTGCAGCTGGTGCTGGTTCCCTTGGTGACCTGACACAGAGACAGACAAAGAAATCTCACCAAAATTCTGTCTCTTGCAGCCTGGCTCGGACAGCGGGACTACCGCTGTCGTGGCGCTCATCCGGGGCAAGCAGCTGATTGTGGCCAATGCCGGGGACTCGCGCTGCGTCGTGTCCGAGGGTGGCAAGGCCGTCGACATGTCGTACGACCACAAGCCAGAGGATGAAGTGGAGCTGGCCAGGATAAAGAATGCTGGTGGCAAGGTCACCATGGACGGAAGGGTGAATGGCGGCCTCAACCTCTCCAGGGCTATCGGTAAGCAGGAGGAGGAGGGATGCTGGCAGGCCTGGCCTCGGAGCGCTGGCCTCAGGACAGCCAAGCTGACAGCACTGCCAGCCACTGAGGTTATGGAACACTGGCATTCCCACCTGCTATTTTGTGGTGGCCCTGGAAGTCCCTTCATAGGGTGATTCTTGAGAAGCTGCTAGCCGGAGCTGAGGGCCAGTTTTCTCAAGTGAACTTTGAATCAGAAAATGAGCTCTGGAGTGGTTTGGGTGGGAAGGGACCTTAAAGCTCAACCAATTCCAGCCTCTGCCATGGGTAGGGACACCTTCATTAGAGCAGGTTGTTCCAGGCCCCATCCAGCCTGGCCTTGAACACTTCCCAGGGACGGGGCAGCCACAGCCTCTTCAGATGTGACAGGTGCTCTGTGCTGTTGGCCTGGTGTTGCCCCAGGAGGTGGGAAGGGGGCACTTGGTTTGGAGTAAAGAGAGGCCGAGATGGCCAAGGCCCCTCTTCCCTGGGCTTGCCAGAGCTTACACCTGGAACCTGCAGTGGTTCCTCTGCCTCATGGCCACAGCCTGATCGGGTTTGTGGGAGCGCTCGCTGATCCCACTGGGAATGCCCTGTGACAGGGCAATGCTGCTCACTGTTACGGGCAGGCAGCGCTGCCTGTGCCCAGACATCTTCCTCCCCACCACAGGGGATCACTTCTACAAGCGGAACAAGAACCTCCCTCCCGAAGAGCAGATGATCTCTGCCTTGCCTGACATCAAAGTGCTGACAATAAACGATGACCACGACTTCATGGTCATTGCCTGTGATGGAATCTGGTGAGTGGTGAGGGAGCCGTTGTGCCTCTGGGGCATCACTGCTCCAGCCTTTCTCCAGAGCTGGGCCTAAGGAAGGCCTGTTGGACACTATGGCACGTGTGCTCCCTTTGCCTGCCTTTCTGACCTCTCTGCTCTGCAGGAATGTGATGAGCAGCCAGGAAGTGGTGGATTTCATCCAGTCGAAGATCACCCAAAAGGATGAGAATGGAGTCCTGCGGCCACTCTCCTCAATTGTAGAAGAGGTAAGAGTGGGAGCTCTGCTGTCCCTCCAGCAACGTAGCGCTTCTGCGTCCCAGCTCGGTGCCTGGCTCTGCCCTCCCGCTCCCTCAGATGGGTTCCCTGGGCACTCCAGCCAGTGTCTGACCTCAGGGGTGCTGTCCAGCCAAAGGAGTTTCTGCCCACATTCAGAAACCTGGGGCTGCCGAGGCCATCTCTGTCCCTTGTCCAGTGGGAACAGCATTTGACTCCTCCTGCACAGGTCTGGCCTGGCAGCCCCTGAGCCACTGTCAGGTGCTGGAATGGGCCCAGTGCCTCGGGGTGGTCCCAGTGTGTATCTGTTCTCTCTGCTGACTTGCCCTGTCCCTCCCCAGCTGCTGGATCAGTGCTTGGCTCCAGACACCTCAGGGGATGGCACCGGCTGCGATAACATGACCTGCATTATTATCAGCTTCAAACCCCGTAACACACACCCACCTGCTGAGAGTGGGAAGCGGAAACTGGGGGAGGCGGCGGCACCAGCGGAGGAGAACGGTGGGGACAGCACCAAGAAGGCCAAACTGGAGTAGCAGTGCCCACCTGGGGACTGGGCTGTGCTCACCAGACTCTCGTTTCTTACCCATGCTGAACTCAAGACTCCAAGTCTTGTCCTTTTTTTAGCCTTAGCAGAGGCCTTGTTTGTCCGTGTCCTGGTCGGGGGGTGGGGGCGGGTCTGGTTAGCAAGGGCATGTCGCACTGTTCATCCGTAACCATTCCAAAGAGGGAGCGAGGATGGAGCTGCGCCTGGGAGCGTTGCATCGCAGAGTCCGTGGTGAGGAGGAGGAGGAGGAGGATGTCCCCCCATTGTCTCCATGTGGTTGTTGCCATTTCTGTGCCTGTGAATTTCTGTTCGGAGGGAAGAACTTTTTCACTGTTGAGGTTTTTTTAATCTGCACCCGATTATTTAAGGCCCTTTCTGTTTTTATTTGTGAAACAATCTGGTGGTGGTGCTGCGGCCACCCCGTGTTCAGTTGTACACTTTCAATCAATACTTTTTTCAAACTAAAAGACCAGAAAATACAGGTGTGGTCTTGGTCCTTGGTTCTTTCCTGGAGGGGGAGGTGAGGAAGGTGGGGTGGGGAGGAGAACATTTGTCCCTGTGGTCTTGGATCACTGCAGGGCTTTGGCCTGTGGCTCCCAATTTCCCCAGGATGGCTCTTCTGAGGAGTCTCACACAGAGTAGACATGAGTGGAGACAGTCTGTGTCTGCTGGAGGGATAGGTGTACCAGTCGAGCCCCTGAGCTCACCTGCCTACAGCACCCATAGAGCTGCACCTTCTGTCAAGGTGTGTCACGAGGCAGCTCCTCCCTGATGCATGGCTCATACAAAGGGCGTCAATACCTGTGGCTGCTCCTGCAGGAGTGAAGTCCCTGGGCTGTAAAAATACTGATGGAAGGGTGGGCTATACTGGTGGGCTCTCCCTGTGTAGCAGAAAGAGCCCAGGCACCTGGCAAAACACTGGAAAAGAAGAGCACTCTGTGGTGTGATCCATTATTTCTTTTCTTTTTATACATAACTGGCCCCTTTTCTGTCTGTTTCCCACATTTGCTTTTTTCCCCAGTCCCTCCTCCCCCCACAGCCTGGAGCTGTCCCACCTGCCCCAGGATTCCATGGGAGCCACGAGCTCTGTGGGCAGCAGACCCCATTGCTGCCGGGGGGGGGGGTCTCCCACTGGCCCCCAGACCTCAGGCACCTCTGTCTCTGGCCATCCTGGGGCCCCTGTGGCAGCCAGGCCAGAGCCTCCACTGGCTCTGCAGAGGTGACCGGGGTGTCTCCCTGCACAGCCTCCAGGATCCTGTGCTCCTCTATGTTCCTGGTGAGCTGCCAGCACTGAACCTGCCAGGCAGCTACAGCAGAACCCCTGGATCTGGTCCCTGAGCAGCTGCAGCAAGGTAAGGCAAACGCCTGCGGCTCTAAGGGCCTTTGCTGGGGCACAGGACCCACCACCAGAGCATTTTGAGTAAAAATCGGCATGATAAAACGTCAACAGAGCACACCGAAGATGGTCTAAACCCAGGCTCAATACAGGTTACTAATGTGAGGTCACCACGAATCAGAGCCATTTTGGGGACTCCACAGAGACTGGGGGAACTCCTGCACCACAAACCTTAACGACCAGGAACAAAGTTGAAAACCAAAGCCTCTGGAGATGGATGCCTGGCAGCAGGCATGGGGTGACAGCACATGGCACTTGAGACAGGTTTTAATGCCACCAAGCAAAGCTGCCTCAGCACAGGCTCTCAGGGACTGCAGAAATAACTAACGTTTTAGGACTGCTTGTCCCTGTGACTATTCATTCAGTTTATTCAAAATCTGGAGTCGCCTTGGCCAGGATGTTGATAGCAGGGCGGAAGCGTGAGGTACTGAGCAGCCCCTTCCCAGAATGATCCTGAGCTAAACCTACCTGGCAGCAACTGGAAGATGCCCTGAGAACAAACCCACTTTTGCAACGGAAAAAAGTCTTCCTGGGAGGTCTCCTCAGGCAGCCCCATTCCAGGGGAGCACACCAGCTCCTCCAGAGCTCCTAAGCATGGGAACGGCCTGAGCAGCAAATCCAACTGCAGCACTGGGGATTGTCGGTGGCTCTGAAGCACCAGACTTGCACAGGGCTGCAGGAGCCCAGCCTGGACACTCCAGAGACCAAAGCAGTTCAGGACTGGACAAACTCACTGCAGAGCCACCAGACAGGGTGAGGAGCTGAAGCTTGGAGCCACCAGGGAAGGGGGTCAAAGGTAACAGGAGAGGCACCACCTGGGCTGGTGAGGGACAGACTGAACTGCAAAAGCCGAGACAACAGCCCAGGACCAGAAGGGTGGAGTTCATCTTCGGAAAGGGAAGATGTGCAGTGAAAGGCACTGCCAAAGGCACAACCCCATCACATGGGAAGCCCACAGCAGCTGGAGGAAGTCGTGCAGGTGAGCCAACTCACAAACCTCATCTCCTGTGGAGACAGGCTGGGACAGCTGGGGATGTTCCGTCTGGAGAAGAGAAGGATCCAGGGACACCTTAGAGTCAGAGTGCCTAAAGGGGCTCCAAGAAAGCTGGAGGGACTTTGGACAAGGGCCTGGAGGGACAGGACAAGGGGAAATGGCTTCCCACTGCCAGAGGGCAGGGTTAGATGGGATATTGGGAAGAAATTCTTCCTTGTGAGGGTGGTGAGGCCCTGGCACAGGTTGCCCAGAGAAGCTGTGGCTGCCCCTGGACCCCTGGAAGGGTCCAAGGCCAGGTTCGATGAGGCCTGGAGCAACCTGGTCTAGTGGAAGATGTCCCTTGCCCATGGCAAGGGACAGCGATGAGCTTTAAGCTCCCTTCCAACCCAAATCCTTTGCTCGTTCTGTAACTGCCCAACTCTGGGCAGCAAAACACTCAGAAGCAGCTTTTTTTCCCCCAGGATGCTGCAGCGGAGTCAGAGCGGCGAGGATCCCACTGCCTGAGACTACGCAACCCATCGGGCAATAGGTCCCCACCTATAGCCCATGGTGTCACCCCGTGCTCCCTCCACACTGGTCTTGCTGCAGGATGGATCCCTGCGGGGATCAGCACCAGAGATTGGAGCTGGGGGGCTGCTGCCCTCCCCCAACCCTGCAGCCTGCTCGTGGGGCAGACCCGTTGGTCTGGGCAGGGCAGAGGCCACGACAACCCCTGCATCACCTGGGTGGCCTCTTTCTCACGCAGGTGCAGATGTGATGCCTGTCGTCCGCGCCAATGGGCTGCCAGGGCTGCGCTGTCGGGGGAGTTTTGCCACAGGAGACAGAGGGACCCTCAGAAAGCAGCTTTATTTCCTAGTGGTGCCTCTGGGAAAGGGGCGGACAGGGCTAGTGCAGGGTGCGGCAGTGCTGGGTGCAGTTGGCACCCACCCACGACCCAGCTCCCAGGGCTGGGCACGCTGGCAGAGGGGGACTGGCTCTGCCACAGGAGGGCACAGGGCCTGTGTGTGGATCGAGGCTCTCCCCCTCACACCCCCATCACTCCACAGGGACACCCACGGAGCTGCCCCTGTCACTGGTGGCTCCCAGGGAGTCCCCAGAGAGGCTCTGCCCAGACAGGGCACTGCTGAGGCTCTGCTGCCGGGCAGAACGCGGCACCGCTTCAACCAACACCTCCACCTCGATGGCAACACCTTCCCTGCAGACAGACACTGGCCTGAGGGCAGTAGCCCAAAGGGGGACATCACCCGTCCCTGCCCAGCACAGTGGGAGCGGGGGAGGCTGTTTGGAAGGGATGTGCCACTCCCCCAGCCCCCTCACCACAGCCACCCTGCTTACCTGTCAGGTGTGTCCTGGCCCTCACTCAGCATACTCCCCGCAAGGGCCACTGTGCTGGCTGACTGGCTGTCCCCTTCCAGCCACACTGGCCCTGGGTGCGGGCTGCGGCTGCTGCTGGGGAGGGAGGCAGCGGGGTCTGGAGCTCCGTCCTCACCTGGTCTGGGGCTGGGCAGCACCGACCACAGCTCATTCACTGGGGAGAGAGAGAGCATGCTGTTCCCAGGGTCTGCTCCTCGCTGGAGCAGGGAGGGCACAGGCCAGGGCCCGCCAGCTGTGTGGGACTCACGTTTGGCCAGGTTCTCCAGCTCCACCACGCCGAGGTCTCCAGGCGTGCGGCTGCCCCCGCAGCCCCAGCGGCTCCGGCACAGCGACAGCACCACAGTCCCGTACACATAGGTGAGCATCAGGGGCACGCCGACACCTGCGGGCGGACAAGCGGTCACTGCCCAGCCCCAGCCCTGGTGCCTCTGGTCCCAGACATCCCCCACAGCCACGTCACGGCCACAGCCCCACTCCCCAACATGGGCAGTGCCCTCGGCACTCACCCACAGTGAGAGCTGTTATGATAGGGGACACAAAGAGAGAGAGGAGGACACTGCTGGTGACAGAGAGGCACTGCTGGCACCCGGATAGGCTGCTTCGCCGGCTCTGGCCCAGCACCTCAAGGAAAAGACACAAAGGTGAAGGGCGCTCGAAGGGCTCTACAAAGACCTCGGCATAGCCCCAGGGACACAGCCTCTTCCCAGCCCGGCAGAGCTCCAGCCACAGCCACCCAGACACCCCTCCCTCTCCTGAGGGACAGGCAGACACAACAGCACTGCTGCCACACCACAGGTGTTCCTGGAAAGCTCCCCTAGAACCCTTCCTCCTTTCACCCACCCTGACCCCACTCCCCAGGCCGAGCACATCCGCACGGGCGGGGGCTTCTGGGGGGCAGCAGAAGGTCCCGGCAAGGAGGGACTGTGGGCCATCAGGAGCGGCAGAGAGATGTGCTGAGGGTGGTCAGGGGTGGCACAGGGATGTGCTGTGGGCAGCAGGGAGCACTGTGGGTGTGTCCAGGCCGAGGGCCATGGGCTGCCAGGTTCAGTGGGGAGCAGGACCACAGGGACTCCAGGACCACCTGCCAGTACCTTCCTACCCATGTAGATGGGGATCCCAATGGTAATAACAGGGACAGCAACACCCGCAGCAAGGGAGATGACCATGGGCGCTCCCAGCACCATGCCCAGCTGCCATAGGATCCTCCGGGTCCGTGACCACGGCCTCTTCCCCCAGAAGGTGCAGCCAGAGGGGCTGTGGGGACAGAGTGGGGCTGAGCCAAGGCTTCTGTGAGGGGCAGGCAGAGACCAGCACAGCCTGGCCCCGTGCCAGGGGACACCCACGGGCCCACCGGAGATCAGGCAGCCAGGTTCCCCCAACCCGGAGCTCCAGCTGCCTCCTACAGGGTGCCAACAGCCGGCCCCAGCCCGGCCAGACCCAGCGGCACAGATCACCCTGCTCCCTCCCGGCCAGCCCCAAACCTGGAGCAGGGCCTGGCAGCCCCCATCCCAGCCCCCCACCTCCTGTCAGGGCCCCCAGCCCTAGCCCAGGGGAGCCCCCAACCCCCATGGCCCTGCACTGACCTCAGAAAGTGCACGTCAGAGATCTCACGCAGGCAGAGCCAACAGAAGAGGCACCCACAGACCGTGCAGTTCATGCGGTTGCAGCTCCCGTCGTTGATCTTCATGATGAAGGCGCTGCAGCGAGGACAGACCTTGATGTCCTCAGCCTCAGCTGGGGGGAGATAAGACGGAATGGGGGAGCAGGACAGAATAGTGTGCATCCAGCCCCACATCCTGCCCCAGTCTGTCCCAAGCTCCTCCCATCCCACAGGTATCATGGGGGGAGCTGAGGTCCCTCTACACACCCCGGCCCAACTGGCACAGGGGCTATGAGACTGCAGCAGAGGCAGTCAGAGAGAGCTCTGGGTCCTGGCTCCAGCAGCCCCGCAGGCAGGAGGCACAGAGGCACACGACCGCACCAAACCCCAGCCCTGCCGCTCCCACCCTGGGCCAGGGCCTCACCGTGGGCCGACTCCTCCGGTTGGGCCAGCTGTGCTGTGGGGGTGGCCAAGCTGGGGGCCGGTGGCGCCGGTGCACAGGGGCCATCAGGGTGCCAGGGCTGCCGGCAGTGGTAGCAGAACTCGGTGCCACAGCCCTCACGCCCACAGGTGAGGCGGGGACATTCGGCACAGCCGTGGGCAAAGACAGCGTAGCTGTGGGGAGAAGGAGGCTGGAGCTGGGGTACAGCAGGGTGCCCCCTCCCGGCACAGCCAGGCCGGGCTGTGGCAGTTCCAGTCCCGCACTTGAGTTGGAGCCACAGCCCCGGCTCAGGAGAGCCGGGATACACCCTCACCAGCCCACCCTGTCCAGCACCCACAGCCCTGGGGCTCGAAGACTATCCAGCGCAGCCAAGGGCGCCAGCCCTGGCAGACAGAGCTACACAGGCTCTGCAGTCAGACCAGGGCTGGACACTTCCCTGGGCACGCCCAGCCCAACACGGGACCAAGTGATGAGGAACCTAGCCTGGGAAGGGCTCACAGGACACAGGCACACACACTGCTGCTGTGGGGAGGGGGACCCATGCCCACCCCCCGTTCCCGTCTCTGTGCTGAGGCAGGTGGTACCTGCAGTCAGGTGCAGGGCACCAGCGGGTGCCAGGATCAGCCACTAGCAGCCGTCGCAGCAGGAACTCTTCGTACTTGTCACGGAGGGTGGGCTCGGGCAGGAGCCGGTGGACATCGGTGGGCTGGAGCGCGGCGGGGCAGTGCGGGCAGGACACTGGCACGCGGCTCTCGCTGACAGCGAGCCGCAGGTACTGCTCCAGGCAGGCCCAGCACGAGCGGTGGGTGCAGGAGGCCAGGGTGGGAAAGGCCTCAGGAGGCTGGGGCAGCAGGCACAGAGGACACTCCTCCAGCACCTGGCCCTCGCCCAGGGGCAGCACTACAGGTGTCTCCTCAGGTTTCTCTGGCTCTGGCTCCGGTTCTGGTGGTGTCTCACCCCCGACGGCCTGTGGCTTCCGCCCGAAGCAGCCCAGAAGCCGGCGGGGCCCGGGCACACGCGTGGGCCGGTCCATGGTGGCCCGTCAAGGTAGCCACCGTTAGGCTACAGAGGGCAGCGGGGAGGTGCTGGCCCTGGTGCAGCCCCCATGGCCTGGCTCCTACCTGGGCCTCACCACAGGTAACAGCAGAACCATCCCCAGCTGCAGTCAGTGCCGCTCAGCCTGCAGAGGAACTGCTCCTGAGAGCGAGCCCGTGCCCTGGGAACAGGCCCTTGGCACCCACAGGAGCCTGACAGCACCCTGCCAACAGGCCCCAAGCCTGTCCTGACCCATCCTGTCTCCTTCAGCTCAGCATGACAAGTCCAGGACCACAGAACTCCCAAATCCCCAGCGTGGGGAGGACAGCGGCAACACTGTGACAACCAGCCCAGGCACGGGGCAGTGTGACACTCACACCCATCCCCGTCCCAGGGCTTCAGAGTTCTCCCCCCCAGTGTGAGACATGGCTAAAGCACTTTTCACCGGAGTTCAATTGCCAAGGGACCCAAGACCCAGTTTATTCAGTGACCAGGAGCCAGGTGATTCCAGCAGTGAGGTAAATCCATCCGTTTCCCTTACTTAGAGCTCGCAAATCCATGGCCACACCACGTTCCCTCCCCGTGGTCCTTCCCTCTCTACACCCCAAAGTTGCCCCCTGCCCTCCCCACCTCAACGGTACTGCTACACCCCACAGCCTCCGCAGCATTCCCGTGCCAGCTCTGCCAGAGGCGGAAGCACTGGCATGAGAAGAGGCAGGAACCAGTGACACTCAGGTGAGACTGAGGAGTCCGATCATACCTGCTCTGCTGGGCCGAGCACTGGGTGGCTCCGCATCCCCCCAGGAGGTCCAGCACTTCCCAGGGGATACAGTGCTCCCCAGGGAGAGGGCAACTGCAGAACTCAGGGAAACCGGGCAGAGACGGGATTTACGTGGTGGTTGGACAGCGAGAGACGGCCAGGGCTGTACCTGTCAGCGGGGAATCATCGCTGGCAGCACGGCACGGCCACGGCTCCCCCGGGACGGACACAGCCCGACACATCCAGCGCTCTTGGGACCTGCAAAGGGACAGCAGCGATCCGTGAAGAGGCCGAGCCGCGGCTCACGCAGCCAGGGCCGCCTGGACGCGGACTGGAGCCACCGGGAGAGCACAGCGAGTGATGCGGGTGGGGATCGGGCACAACCCCGGGATACGGCTGGGCTGCACCCCCGCACCGACCACCTTCGGGACCGGCCCGAGCACGGCGTGACCGGGCAGCCAGCGGCGAGACGCAAAGCCCTGGGTGGCCCCGGTATGACCGCGCGGGGACACCAGCAAGGGACTCACCGGGGTCTGCCCTCGGCGCCGGCGCTCGGCGGGGCCGGACCCGGCGGGCACCGGGGGAGGAGCCGCAGCCGCCCCTGAAGGGGCACAGAGACCGTCAGCGCCCGGTGG
>VZTA01003166.1:5549-15641 GCA_013398855.1 Mohoua ochrocephala | reverse complement strand
GACGCCGGCCCCGCGCTCGCCGCATCCGGCAGGGCCCGCCCTGGCACGGGCTCGCCCGGGCACGGGCTCCGGCCGAGCTTCCTCTCACGGGGGAGGCCCGGCCCCCAACGGGGTCCCTGGGTGGGTTCTGCCCGCCCGCCATTGACCCCCGGCACCAATTCCCGAATGCTCCTTCCCGCGAAGGGTCCCGGGCACGACGTGTCCCCGCGGTAGGTTTGGGGCCGCGCCCCGCAGCCGCCGCCGGGCTCACCCCAGAGCCACCGCACCGCTCAGCCCCGGCTCTGCTGCCCACCCGGGAGCCGGCCCCGGGGTCCTGTTCTACCACTCCCCTCGGCACTGCGGGGTGTATGGGACGCTCAGCCCCGGGACCCCCGGCCCGGTGCGACTGGGCAGCGCCTGTCCAGCCGGTGCCCTCGAGCTTGGGTCAGCCCCGGCCGAAGCAGCCGGAGGAGCGAGCGCTTCTCAGCTCCATGGAGCTGCCCCACGGGGACTGGTGGGAGTCGCTCCCCGCCCCAGGCACTGAGCGACGTGGGAACAGAACGGCGAGAGAAGAGGGCATGGACTGTCCGGCCCCGTGTCTCTGTCCCCTCGCTGTTCCCAAGGGCTGTGCCCTGGTCCATGTGCTCAGCGGCTGCGCTGGGCTGTGCCGTGCTCCTACTCTGGTACTGAGGCTCCGTCCCAGCTGCCTGGCAGATGGGGCTGCTCCGAGGGCTGTGCTTCCCTGCACCGGGACAGCTGCTTGGTAGCCCCAGGAGCCTGCCAGGGATTTGGTGACAAAGCTGCCAGGAATACCTGTCCTCCCATTCTGCCCCAGCCAGGGAGCCTCAGCCCACTGCACCAGTCAGGACAGACAAGCTGTCCCATCTGAACACTGACACGGCCGTTTAGGGGACGGTGCTCTGGGGACGCTGTGGCACTGCTGGGCTGAGGGGACAGGGAGTTCCCTCAGTGTGAGAGTGGGCTGAGGGGACAGGTTGGTCTCTTGGTATGGGTGGGGCTGAGCTGAGGAGAAAGGGGTCCCTCGGCAGAGGGCTCGAGGCAGGGTCAAGAGTTCCCCCATAATAGCCAGGCCTTAGCAGGATGCCCTTTTCTGATGTCTGCATTCCAGGCAGTGCTTGTGGAAGGGGCCTGGAGGCTGGAGGGGCCACCCCGTCCCACAGCATAGGTCAGCCTCACCTCTGCGCCTGTCTGGGGCTCTGGGAGCTGGACCCAGCCAGGGCAGCAGCAGCAAGGGGACAGTCCAGGCTGCTTCCCGGGATGGTGAGCAGCTGCTGAGTCTGACAGGCCCCAGGGCTGCAGGTCAGGCACAGCACAGGGCCAGCAGGGCACGGCTCGCAGCTGGTAGTGGTGAGCTGCCCCTCCAGCCCCGAGCACCGGCCCGGGGGCACACGTGGGGCACAGGGGCTGGAGAGGGATGAGCCTGTGCCCAGCTGAGAAGTTCTGTTTGAGAGCCTGGCACAGCCTTCCCCCTGCTGCCACCAGACAGCGGCACTGCATGGGGCTGGGGAATGTTTCCTGCAGGATACAGGGGGCTGGTGTTGGAGCTCCCTGGTGCCAGCCATGCAAGTGCAACCAGCTGCCGCCTCTGGGGCTGGGGCAGTGGCACAGTGAGAGGGGCACGGAGCAGCTTTATGGGCACCAATTTCTTCAGCCTGGGCCAGGCTATGCCCACCACCTTCCCACCCACCAGGCCCAACGGCGCTGGTGGGCGACGGATCCACTCATCCTCTCGCCCTTCCCGGTGCCAGGGTCTTGGCCAGCCACGCAGAAGTGTCAGGGTTTCCCAAGACACCCAGAACAGGCCCTCAGCAGGGTGTTGGGGCAGGCCGTGGCTGTGGGGCTCCTCGCTGGAGTGCACAGTGCGGTGGGCTCCTACGGGGTGCCACAGGGTGGGTACAGCTGCCTGGACCCTTCTGGGACTGGGGGCATAGGCAGAGGGGCTGTGGCCAGGCCAGCCAGGCTGACACCGCCCCATCCCCACGGTGTTCTCAGCAGACACACTGGTGGGGAAGATCGCTATTCCAGCATACGCCCTGAGCGACGACGACTGCTCCTCTGGGTACCAGCAGCTGAGCGTGGAGAGTGACCCTGAGGAGGGGGGCGAGCCTGGCCCCGCCGCCCTGCCCTGCCGCCAGTGCGGGCTGCAGCTGGCTGCCAGCCTGGGCCAGAGCTGCCTGCAGTGCGCCGGCGCTGAGGGCGGCCGCAGCCAGCGCATCGTCTACTCCTGCCAGCTCTGCCCCTTCGCCTCCCACTACTCCAGCCACCTCAAGCGCCACATGAAGACACACAACGGGGAGAAGCCTTTCGCCTGCCCGCAGTGTGCCTACGCCTCTGCCCAGCTGGTGAACCTGACGCGGCACCTGCGCACGCACACCGGGGAGAAGCCGTACCGCTGCACGTGCTGCAGCTTCGCCTGCAGCAGCCTGGGCAACCTCAAACGCCACGAGCGGGTCCACAGCCAGGACAAGCCCTTCCAGTGTGCTGCCTGCGACTATCGCTGCAATCAGAGCCGCAACCTGAAGCGGCACATGCTCAGCCACCGCCTGCCCGAGGGCGAGGGGCCGCACCGGCGGGACAAGGACCCAGGTAAAGGTGGGAGGCTGTGGGGATGTGGGGAGAGCTGCTTTGGGGCTGGGGCAGGGCACAGATCCTGCCGTCGACCCAAAGTCGTGTACTGCCCAGGCTCACCGGGGGGGCACTGTGGCTCATCATAGAGCCAATCCTCACTGGTGCTGTGCTGCCCAGCTCACAACCCTGTCTGTTTGTCCCGCAGAGCCATTGCTGCCAGAGCTGAGCCTGCACGTGGGCAGTGGCAGCGGCCCCTTCCTGCCCGGCTGCGCACGGCTGCGGGGTGAGGAGGCAGCTGCACTGCCCGAGCTGCTCTTCCCCTTCACATGCCGCATGTGCGGGCTGGTGCTGGACGACGGGTTCGCACAGGACGAGGGCCTGGCCGAGCAGGTCTGCGGGCGCTGCAGCCTGGCGGTGCTGGGCACCGAGCCAGGTGCCAGCCCCCGCAAGGGCGCTGGGGACAAGGGCTTTGCCTGCAGCCTCTGCCCCTTCGTCACCCACTACCCCAACCACTTGGCGCGGCACATGAAGACGCACAGCGGGGAGAAGCCCTTCGCCTGCCCGCTCTGCCCTTACGCCTCCGCCCACCTGGACAACCTGAAGCGGCACCAGCGCGTGCACACAGGCGAGAAGCCCTACAAGTGCCAGCTCTGCGACTACGCCTGCGGCAACCTGGCCAACCTCAAGCGTCACGGGCGCATCCACTCAGGCGACAAGCCCTTCCAGTGCAGCCTCTGCAGCTACAGCTGCAACCAGAGCATGAACCTGAAGCGGCACATGCTGCGGCATACGGGCGAGAAGCCCTTCCAGTGCCGGAACTGCTCCTACACCACTGGTCACTGGGACAACTACAAGCGCCACCAGAAGATCCACGGCCACACAGCCGAGAGCTGGGTGAACCCACGCAATGCCAAAGCCCTCCTGGCCCCCCCAGCCGTGGGCACGGCCCTGCCCTGAGACAGCACTTAGCCCGGCAGTGGGCCTGGGGTGCCTCGGTGCCTGCCCTCCCTGGGGGAGGGAGGACAGGCGGGCAACTCTACGGGGGCTTAGGGCTGCCTTACGCCAGGCCCGCAGGCACGCTGGGGCCTCCAGCAGCCCTGTCCTGCCTGGGCAGGGTGAAGTCACGACCGGCGGCTCTGGCCCCTGCCCGGGCGGCAGCACCGCCGTGTCCCCAGCCACCCCTCCTGCCTGTTTCTGCCTGCCGGAGCCTTCCTCTGCCGGGGTTTGGGGGAAAGGGGGGAGGTGGGAACAGGACTGGTTCCATGGCTGCTGCCGTGCTGGTCGGTGTAATTTATATTGTGTATAAAAGCATTAAACAGTCGGTTTTGTTATCTGCTCTTCACCCTGGGGGCCTTGTTCTGCTGCAGAGGAGGACAGCACAGGGCTGGCAGGGGGAGGGGAGGGACAGCAGCCACCCCCCAACAGACAGCCTGGTACCAATCAGGATCCGTTTTAATCATTGTTGCAGTGTGTAAACATCAGTTACTGTCCATTAATGCTCTGTCGGGCTGAGCAGCAGGAGATACGTGGTTACAAGCCTAGATTACGCTGGCGTCTATGAGCGGGTTAGAGGGGACTCGGCGCGGAGCCCCCTGAGACAGCTTACTGCACTCTGTCTCGGAGCACAAACCTAAATGCTAATTTGGCATTATGGAGCCTGCCTGGGTCCGCCCCCACGCTGGGCCAGGCCTTCCCAGCCGGGACGGGAGCAACTCTGCCCCCGTGCTGGGCCAGGCCCTGCACTGCAGCTCCAGGGCTCTGCCCGGGCACACTGTTCAGGTCAAAGAAGCCCTCTCCCAGCTGGAGCCAGCAGCGGGAGGAGTTCAGCTGCCCCCACCCCGAAGGCAATGGCGGGCTGGGGGTGAGCTCCCAGCCCCGGGGAGCAGGGAAAGGTGGATGTAGCAGGTGAGAGGCACGTTGATCGCAACCTGGCTGCAGGTCGTACATTCCTCAGCGAAGGCCCTTGCTCAGGCCGGGGCTGTCCTGGGAAGGGGGGCACTACAGATCCTCATCGCCAATGCCCTCAAAGGCATAATTGCCGTGGAAGTCGTTAGCACCCACATCGTTAGCAGAGCTGGAGTGGCTGATCCCACGCAGGCTGACGGAAGTGAGCTTGCTCTGCGGAGAAGGGAGATGTTAGGGAGGCCACCCCAGCTCCCCTACCCACTCAGCCTGAGGGCTCTGGCGCACCCGCACGCAACTCACCGAGAGTTTGGCCATGGGCTCCCGGGAGGCATCGGGTGAGTCCTGCGGGGACGGCACAGTTGGGCAGAGCAGGGTCATGGGACACAACACCCACCTGTCGTCCTACCTGCCCCCCTCCCTCCCCAGGGAGTCTGGCTCACTGAGTTGGTCCAGGACCTCTTTCCCTTCCCAGGGCTCTGGAAGCAGGGCACCACAGCCCTGCTGTCCTCTGGACTTGCCCCAGCCTTGCCAAGGGGACAGTGGCTCCTCTGGGGGCAGTGAGTTCTGGCACACAACACGTGTTAGAGCCCGTGATTGCACGTGTCCCCCCACCCAGGGCTGCAGGGTCCCACTCACCAGCAGTGGGGGTGACTTCACAGCTTGCTGGCTGTCCGAGCGCCGCAGGGCCCCATTCACCCGCCGCCGAAACATCTGCAGGGAGGACCTCAGCTTAGCCACAGGGTCCTCAGCATCAGCTCTGGGGCTTATAACTAACTGGCCCTGGGGATCTGTCTGCTGGCCCCATCCTGAGGGGAGCACACAGGACCAGGTTGGGACCCCGCCCCAGAGACATCATCCGGCCCCAACCCTCACCTTGCGGATGCTGCCTCCAGATTTTTTCACCATCAGCTCATCTACCATGGACTGCAAGCAGATGCTCAGCATGATGGCCTGCAAGGGAGAAGTGTCACGGGGCTCTGTGCACCCCACAGCCTGCCCACACCCCACGCAGGGCCCGGCCCGGCCCTTCCCCTTACAGCCACCCCCAGCCCACCTCGCAGGCAGCTCTACCTGCGGGCTGGTGATGGTGACCCACTGCAGCCGGTCCTTGCTCATCAGGTACTCAAAAGCCAACTCCAGCTTCACCTCGGACTTCCCTGGGCTGCTCCCCGAAGGGCCGTTGCTCATCGGCACCTGCAAGGACACACACCAAGGCTGGGAGCCTCCAGAGGGGAAGTAGCTCCCCAGATGCCAGTGCAGATTGAGGGCAGCACCCAGCCAAGTGTGGGACACCTGCCCAGTGCCCACCAGTCTTCTGCCACTGTCAGGTCCCCTCAAATGTCCTCACACGAATGATCCCCTCAGCCCCAAGGCATGATTCAGACCCTCTCCAGGCCTACTGGGCCGGAACCTGGCATCAGAGCCAGCACCTTTCCAGCTGGAAAGGTACCGGCCCAGCCTGGCACAGCCAGGTCTCTCCAGTCCCTCCAGACCCCTCCCTGCTGTCCAAGCGTCACTCACCGAGGATGTGACCCGCCAGCACCGCATGCGCGTGACCTTGAAGCTGCCCTCTTTGATCTGCTCGTTCGGCAGCCGCACCTGGAAGTTGAGCTCGTTGTTGCCGGCACTGACGACGACGTGGCAGCCTTTCTCAGGGAAGTCGGTGACACAGGGGTCGAACTTGAGATAGCCATAGTACTTTAGGGTCTGCGCCAGGCGGATGAACTGCGGGCAGAGCCAGGGATGCTCAGCACTGCTGGCCACCTGCCCGAGCCAGGAACAGGTGACCAAGCCGGCACCGCACGTCACACAGAGAGGGGCTAGTGCGGCGCCAGAAGTACCCCAGTCATGGCATTGCACCCTCTCCTACCTCCTTCTTGGAGACCTTTTCTTGCAGGGACTTCAGCTGCCGGTGCTGTTCCTTGTTGACAAGGATCCATCCATGTTCAATGTCTGACACCGTCTACAAGCAGCAGAGGTTGGTGGGCGCCTGGGACCGGAGCCACCCAAGCCCCTGCACAGCTGTGGCCAAGGGGTGCAGGGCCCCTCCTCACCTGGCCGTGCCGCACCAGCCCTCACCTGCGCATACAGCAAGTTCAACCCCACGCGATGCTCCATCACATCGTCGTCATAGGCCGAGTCCCAGTAGCTGGAAGGGAACCACATGGGTCAGCCTATTCCCCACCTCCTAACAGCGATGGAGAGAAAATCACCCTCCTGAGGGCTGGCTCTCTGGCCAGCTCCCCCCTAACCATCGGTCACCACGCCCTGCTCCCCATCTAAACCGGTTGCCATGAAAAGGCAGAAATGGGCTGAGCACAGCAGGGCAGCCCATGCTCCAGTGTCACGGCCAGGGATGCTCAGGTGTGTTCCTGGGGGCCAAAGCATCTGTGGGCAGGAATGGCAGGAGGGGAGGGTCCCTCTGTGGAACAGGGAGCCCCGGGCGCCACCCCACTGCTGCCCCACAGCCCCCCACACACCTCTTGCGCAGGATGATCTGGAACTCGGGGTTGTGCAGGCTGGTGACCGACACGTACGGCAGCTCAAACTCCTGCAGCTTTCGCACGACTGCGGGGAAACACCAGCTCAGCAGCGGCTCTGGGCAGCAGGAGCCCCTAGGCCCCCGCTGCCAGGTTGCCCCAGGGAAAACAGCCGGGCCCCCCATGCAGGGTAGAGTCCAAACACACTCCAGGCAGGGGGGCAGAGCAGGTGTCGCACCTCGGTGGGCTCTACTCACAGGAGAAAGCTCCATCCTTGGTCTCTCTCACTAGAAAGAGGCTGAAGTAGCCAACCAGGTCATCTGGCAGATCCAGCTTGGAGGCCACAGCCTGGGAGGAAGAGCAGGACAGTCCTGACATAGTCCCAACGTGGTGGCAAGACCCAGCCCGTGTGCATTCTGGAGCCTCCCAACAGCAGGAAGGCAGCACCTCTGCTGCCCTGTGGCCAGGCCTAGGGCTTGTTGCAACCGGGAAACAGCTAGGGGACCCCAAACATCAATCTGGGCCCAGACACACCCGTCAGCACACCCATTTCAGCTCCCAGCTTTTCAGCCCCACCAAGTCAACCCTGCTCCAGGGTGGGCAGATGGCAGGGGAGGGCAGGGGGGGGCTACCAGGCTGAGAGACCCCCACACACGTGGGAAACCACAGAACGCAGCAGGAGGGGCTGGTCCCACCCAGCACAAGAGCTCTGGCACCTCAAGGACATCCTCTGTCTGGTCCGAGGTAAGGATGGTGACCTTGACCTTCTGCCCATTAGACAGCAGCACTTCCAGCACCACCTCCTCTGTGGGGATCTGCTGCGTCTCCTGGAGAGAGAAACAGGCTGGCACCCCAGCCCCTCGCCACAGACTGAGGGCCCCAGACCGCCCACAGCTCTGCCCCCTCACCTGCTGGGCCTTGCGCAGGAAGCTGTTGAAGGTCTCGCTGCCTCCCAGTGTTGGGTCCTGCCGCACTGCAGGAAGGGGCGCGAGGAGTCAGGAGTCCCACGGGAAGGGGTGGGGACCCACACCAGTGCCTGGCCCTTCTGCAGCCCCTCAGTTTGCCCTCAGACTCTATGCTGGGGCAGCCAGGGACCCTCCTGCACATCCCCACAATGCCGGTGCAGGGCAGGGGCTGGGACAGGAGCTGGCATCCAGGGGACAAGCCCAGCAAATGCCGGCACTAGACTGGGAGTTGCAAGATGGGCCACGGTGAATGGAACAGTGCAGAGAGGAAGCCACGGGCGGTGCCCCAGTGCCCTGCACAACGGAGCCGGGGCAGGCCCAGCTTACCGGCCTGCATGTACTTCTCCAGCTGCTCCCGTCGCTGCTCTACCTCCGCTGGCGTGAGCGTGAAGATCTTCTTTGGGGGAAAGGCTGGGACCACATTGGCGCCATACTCCTTCCTTAACTAGGATAAGAACAGAGTGCTGCAAGAGCCTCCAGGGAGACGGTGGCTGCCCTGATCCCCTGACCTAACTGATCCCGAGGGGAGCAGAGAGCTTGCCAGCATCCCTTATCCACGTGGGAAGCCAGCAGCATGCAAGAACCCAGGTGGAATGTCACAGACCAGGAGCGGGCACCTCGGCACCCACCACCCTCCCTACCTGCTCGTGCAGGCCCAGGAGCTGGCTGTAGCGCACCCGGCAGTGCAACACCCCGTTCACGTGGATGTTGTAGGCCTGCGGGGAAAGAGGCCAGTCAGATCCCAGCACCTGTCAGATGGAGGAATCCCAGGACCTGCCCAGCTCGGGGCACACAGGACGCCAGGGAGCACCCAGGAAAAAACGATACTCCTGAGCACCCTGCCGAGGGGCAGATGGTCAAAATCGTTCAGGAAGTATGAGCACATCCAAGAGATGTGCCCGCTGGACACCAGGAAGGCCTAACTCTGTGGCTGCCCAGCCATGGGGAGTACAGAGCCACACTGCGGCCCCGCAGACATGGGCGTCCCCATGCCAATAGACAAGGACACCCCTCCCCACTCCCAGGGGTTCACACAGAGCTGGTCCCTGGCTGTGCCCCCTCTGCTCTGGCTCAGCTTCTGCTGATGCCACAGGCAGAGCACAGCTACAACTGCAGAACATACAGGGCCTGGCAACTCCATGGCCCAGCTCCCGGCACCTCACCATTGGTAGAGTCCTTGCGAGGGACAGCACTGTCCTCTCAGGTCCTGCCATCCCCAGAGCAGTGTTTGGAAGGGCAAGAGGATGGACATGAGCCTCCAGCCAGCCACGGCAGCCCATGGATGCCCCCAGTGCCCTCCTGCTCCTGAGCGCTGGGACTGCCCAAGGCTGGGCAGAGGTCCCAGCCCAGCCAGGCTGGAGCTCACACTGGCACCTCTCAACCCAAAGGCACCAGCCCAGTGGCTCAGGGTTGCTGCGGAAGAACCAGGAGGGACGGGGGTGGTACAGGCAGCACCCACACCTGCCCACATCAGGGCTCTCCGTGAGCTCACAGCTCCTGCCCAGCCCCTGGGCTGCCCAAGGGCTCTCCCCAAGGTCTCCCCCAGGCCTGAGGAGCCTCCGCGACAGCGGAGAGCAAAGTGCAGGGGGGTCACGGGGCCAAAATGCCTCGAGGGCTGCCTGCTCCTTTGGCCCTTGAGCAACTGCACCTCCTGCGGATCGCCAGGTCTCTCCATCCCTGCTCACCACTGCGTCCGTGCCCCAACTCGGGCTCCCGAGGGGGATCCCTCGGAGAGGGATTTTGGCACAGGGGGCAGCGTGGGGGTCTCCGCGGGGTCGTGAAGCGCAGGGCTGCCCACCCTCATCCCGAGAGCACCGATCCGGACCCTCCGCCCAGCCTGGGGGCCCTGCCCGCCGCCGCCGGCCCGGGGAAGGGGGTCTGGGCACTCGATGGCCACCGCCACTCGGCAGCAGCGTCCCCCGGCTCCTCTCCGGAGGCGCTCACAGCACAGGGAGCAAAACAGGAAGCCGGGACAAACGGACGGACGGACGGGCGGGCCAGGATGAGCCGGAGCTGGGGATGAGACCGGACGGGGCCCCTGCGGGCTGCCCACCCCCGCCCGCGGCGCCCGGGGCAGGGCAAGGTCCGGACATCCCCGGGGCGGTTCCAGGGACCTCCTGCGCCCGATCGAGAGGCGCGGGGGCGGCGGGGCCCAACCCCTGCCCGGCCCTGGC
>VZTA01003163.1:0-29139 GCA_013398855.1 Mohoua ochrocephala | reverse complement strand
TTTTTTTTTTTTTTTTGTGGATACAGAGGAAATATTTGGCAGGTAATGAGTTGTTCAACAATGCAACCAAAATCTCAAATCCAGCTAGAGAAGAAAGTGCAGTGGCAGCTCTTTTTTCTTTTATCGTAAGCATCTATATAGCCTGTGAACGTTGAAGAAATATAAAAATAAATTAATAGCCACTGGGTGATTGAGACATGATTAACAAAACAGGTAAAGGTATTACTGTTACTCGGATCCTTGACCAGCTCCACAAGTTTGGTTTTGCTATGTTGCATGCTAGGAGCACTTGAAAAAGCACTCAATGAAAGAGTATAACTGAATTTCTCCCTTGTTTGTTATGATAGATTGGAAGGAAGCATTCTTGTTAACTAGATGTCTCCTGTGTTCTGGAAGGGAATGTTGTACCAGGACCAGTTTGTAGGATGCTGTTCAAAATTAAGTCCTGAAAAATGGGGCCTTATTTGCATTTGTATTTTAAAAACTCCACTTGAAAACAGAAGGAAGGTTAAATGCAGGGCTTATTGCTAAATGCAAGGCTAATTAATTGAAAAAATTAGATTGTGACAGGACAATTGACTGCATTTTGACTTCTCTATTGTTAGCAACTCAATGTGAGTCATTACATAACAATTTTTTCTAGAAAATATTATTTACCATCATCATAGACATAGCGGTAGTAAAACTCAACAGATGTATTCTTAAATGTAATTTTGAAAAGCATGTTTTGATATGGTTTTCACAGACAAGGTAGGTAATATGTAAAGAAAATGAGAAACATCTAAAACCGTTCTGGGTAGTGAGTCAATCTCTATTATAGTTTAATATCACCACCCTCTACAAAACGTTGCTGTGATTCTAGTTATAAAGTAGATTTGTGGCAACCCTTTTGTGGAGGTGTTAATAGGGGATGATGTACTTTACAAAGACAGTGGATGAGTGTTCTCACCTTAGGAATAGCATCTCTCTCCTCACAGTCTGAACAGTGCAGGTTTTTTACAAAAGTATGAAATGTGGTTTTTCTTCATGCTCCTTATTAGGCATATGAAGTCATATGCAGATAAGGCTGTCTTTAAATTTTTCTTTTACAATTTACAGTCTGTTAACTGGCACATTAAAGACTGACACTTAGCTGACCAGTTCTAAACCATGAAGAGCAAAGTGCAACATTTAAATTAAACTGTCCATCTCTAATTAAGAAAAGGGAATTAATATCATTACTTTATCTCAATTTCCTAAAAATTTACTAGCTGGAAAAAGTAATTGTGTCAGTTAAAATATTGAGTTTAGCTTGGGAACTCTGGAATAAAACTTATTTCTCCCTTTTTTTAAAATTATGGAGTTATGCCACATGAGTACCTGCTTTGTGAATGAATCTTGCCATGGAACTAGATGCTACAGTCTTCTCTGGTGCTCAGGTCAGATGAGGGTTGCTATGCCTAGCTTAGTAAAACTGACGTGGAGCACTCTGAATGTGGTTTCAGAAAAAAAGAAATCCTCCTCAGGATTTCATGTCCAAACCTATGAAAGAGAAGAAAAATGCAACACCTGGAAAGTGCTCCTTTTTCACATTATATTTAGGGGGAAAATTACCGATCTACAAGTAGATGAAAGAAATCAGAGAAAAAACCTGGTTACCTGGTGAAAAGAAACCTGAAAATGATTCTTTAAAGCAATTTTAAAATGTATTTTATATAAAAAAGGGAAAACTCTCAAAGAAGTTAACTTTTTTTGCAAACTTTATTTTCTGAATGAAGAACTTTTAAAAATCAATAATAATCTAAAAATACATAACATCTACCAATCAGTTTCCTGCAGTAGCTACCATGACTTAAATACCATTTTAATCTATAATCTGAGAAAACGCATTTATATATTCTCTTTGCCTGCCAAGCTTCTTTTCTATATGGCTGAAGCCCTTTTCTTAGTATTCTGAGTTGTTCATGAGTCCCCAGAGGTTTTTGTTTCTTAGCGGCTTAATCTTTAGGCATAGCTGATGAATACTGCCACAGGTAATCGGAAGCATTCTCAACTGCTTGTTTCTTTCAGGCCTGGGACCAGGAGCCCCAGGAGTGGGGTAGGCAGAGCTCTGCTCCCAGCTGGCAGAGACCCAGGTGTTTGGTGTTAGGAGATGCCCCTGGGAAAGATGAAAGATATGAGCAGTGCAAGGAGGGGGGGAGGTGGGGGCTGAGCAGAGAACTGCAGACCAGTCTGCGTCAGCTCTGAAGAGGGGAGGAGGAAGAAGTAATTCAAGATAGTACTTAAAGCAGGATCTTTGTAAAGCCCCCGAGCAAGAGGGGGTTTATGGCCCTCGGCAAGACAATGCACTGCTTTGTAACAGAGAGAGAGGGATGTAGTTACTCTGAGAGAGTTGAAAGTGAGGCAGTATTTATTTTAAGAGTGTTGAATATAAATAAACTGCTTCAAGAATTCAAAAGGTACCTGAAGGGCTATCTGAAGCCAGGAAGGAGTGCCCCGGCTTGGTGCTTATGGTGCTTATCTGCTGGGAAACAAAGTATTGGAGCAATCTGCCTTCCCCTGGTTCATTCATTTCTAATGCCCACAGCAGTCAATGAAGGACAGAAAAGTCTTGTGCATGCCAGGTGCGCAATTCAGTAATCATTCTCCCACAAAGGCGGTTCAACCCTTTCTTTGTTGCCAAGGCTCAGGGAATAGAATGTACAATGAAGTACAATAGCTTTCTTCGTAAATTGTATTTTTCTATCTCTTTCAGCGTATAAGGGTATAGTATAACATTTCTGTAGCTGTGAGAGTGAGCAGCTTTTTCCAAACCTGTAAAAGCTATTCCAAATCAATTCCTAAGTGTTAGAGTGATTCAACCTTCACCTTCTCTGCCAGTGTATGAAGCGTCAGCAGCCATGTATGCTTTGAGTTCTTGCCAAGTGCACTTACAATTCGGGAGAAAATAGCAAGGAAAAATGGCTTCATGGCTGTTGCATGTTAAAAAGACCTTGAGAGTTTTGTATGGAGAAGATTAAGTTGTCTGCAGCGTACAGAAAAAAACTGAGTTAAGTAAGCTACCAGAAATGGTAGTTGTTTAAACCTGCCATGTGCTCCAGCCTCACATTGTCTGAAGAGCTGTGTTTGCAAGGAAGTTCAATAGTTCAGCAATGTAAACAATTAATATTTGGAATCCTTTTGTCTTTCTAATGTGAAGAAAAACATAGCTGAGTAGGAGTATTTCTAGCATTTGTTATGTGCCATTCTTTCAAAACTCTGTCTTTTCTAAAGAATATGTGACCGAACTCTGACGTATAACAGGATAACTTCAAATGACAAAAGATGAACTTTCAGAAAAATGGAAAATGTTGCATATCCCTCTGTCTGTAACAGGACCTGAGGGAATGGCCTGTGTCAGGGGAGGTTTAGGTTGAATATTAGGAAAAAATCTTCACCCAGAGGGTGCCTGGGCACTGGAACAGGCTCCCCGGGGAAGTGGTCGCAGCACCAAGCCTGACAGAAGTGTTTGAACAGTGCTCCCAGGCACATGGTGTGACTCTTGGGGATGGTCCTGTGCAGGGCCAGGAGTTGGACTCAATAATCCTTGTGGGTCCTTTCCAACTCAGAATAGTCTATGGTTCTGTGCTTAATATGATTCAATTTGTTTCAATTTCCAAAAATAGCAGGTAACTTAAAATCAATTATTATTATTTCTGCCCTTTGCAGAATTCTGTAAAAACAGTTTTCACAACATGCAACAGGAAAGCCTTGTCATGCTCTCCCTGGTGATTTAGAATGCTAATGTACAAAAGATTTGCCTTTGTCTTGAGAGAATTTTGGGTTAAGCCTTGAGCTACAGGGTGAACCAGCATTAGTTCCTTCTCCAAACAGTGGATGTTTTGCATTATTTGATATATTTTGAGATAGTATCTGCATATACGGAAGAAAAAAGTTCATTTAAGTAGACTGTTACTCTAAAGCCAGACTTTTTTTTTGTGTGTGATCTGAAAGACAGATAAATCTTCAAAGCAAAGAATTATATTGGAGTTTGCCTCTAAATTTTATTATTAGATTTTATGATAGTGTGTTAATGTGAAGCTTTCAGTTCAAATATCAGAGAAGTTGAAAAGAGTGAAATCTAGACCTAGTCTAAGGGCCTTTTAAGGTTGTTGAGAGAAGTGTGAGTGGTAAGTAATGTGTAATTTTCCTCTTACAGATATGGGAGCTGTCATTATTCATTTAAAGAGAGGAATAAAAAACCCAACCCAAAACTATAAGCCAGAAAGTTATCTAGGGCAAAATTATTTTCGTGAAAAAATGTCCTGCTGTGATAATTGTAACCTCTTGAGAATGGGCCTTTATAAAAGAATTGTTGACAGATCTTTTGCAGTTGGGTACTCCAGTTCTTCATTTTGTTCTATTCTTAGACATGAAAAGTATCTGTTTCAAGAACTTAATTCACAAATTGTCAGCTTTGACATGCTAAAGTCTAGCAAAATATGCTAACACAAAAGAACCTTTATTTGCAGAATCAGATAAAGAATGTTAATAATAGAGTTGCTTCAAATTCTTTATTAAAAGCAAATCCAAAGCTATAAATTCCTTTTTCCAAAAACATTTTTTTTCTGTTTGTGGTACTTTCTTGTGAAGAGGAAGTTTATGTATGTTTTTAGAACTATGCATGTGTGCATATATGGGTATTTGGAAAACTTTGTAGAAAGTATTTTCACTTAAAATGATAAATATTTTAATGGTAGTTCTGTGCATTGTGAACAGTACTTTGAAGAAAATTATATCTTGGCAGTGAGAATAAAAGTTAGTCCTTATGCAGAGAATTTATATGAATTAACTATAATAAGAGGACAGAAACTATTGTTTTAATTTTGCATGTGGTTCTTTTTGTTACTGTATTGCAATAGATTTTAGTTGCCTGCAGGTCCCAATGCTGATCTACAGCATACACATGTTTTTCATGAAGCATCATTGATTTTTTGTGCCTGGTTGAAATCTCCAGTGAAAGACAGAAACTGGGAAATTACTCTGTCTGCACACAATGGTAGTTTACTGCAAAGGAACAACAGCAAAATGGAGATAAGTAACTAGATTACACTTTTCATGGTGAATAGGCTTGTTTTGGTGTGATTTTAGAAAACTATGTTGTAGTACAGGGTATGGTGTACATTTTCTCTAAGTAATGTTGAGCGGCTGGAGAAGCGATTTTCTAGCAAAGCTGCAATTTAGTTCAGTAGTAGTTCACTACTAGAAACTGAAAAAAAAAAAAAAAAGAAGAAAAACCCCTGAGATTTCTTAAAACGTGTATTTAAAATGAAATCTCTGCTATAACAATAACTGCACTTCATCAGAGGGCAAGAAATTGTGCCTTGCAATGGAAAGGGTTAGTTGAGGTTCTGTTTCACTGAGGTTTGAAGCAGGTTTCTGAGGCTGGTTTTTCTTTTTGGTTCTAGTGCGGGAGAATTCTGGAGATCCTTTCTAAATTTTGGCCTTCAGCCAAACATGCTTCCAAACTGAAACAAAGATTTAGTAGCTCAAATTCGTGAAGTTGACTTCATATTTTTTCTCCTTGGGATTTGTTTATAACACAGTGGGTTTTCTTAATTTGTACTTGGTGTTGGTGTAATAAGACTTGTAAACATTCCCTATAGCTCTGTGCATTAGAAATGGTCTCTCGATTGTGACTATGTCATATTATTGAGGGACAATATGCCAATTAATTCTAAACTCACATAAAACTGCAGGAAAAAAGAGACCTTGCTTGGGAGCCCATGGCTGGTAAGAGATCAACTTGAAAGTGTGTGGGCGTGGACCTGCTTTTCAGTGTGGGGTGGAAAAGGCAGAGATCAGCTGCAAGCTTGGTCCTGGATGCTGTGGAGAGAGTTTCCCTTGTGTTGCTGCCGTGTAGGTTGTACAAAAGGACCAAAGAAGTCCAGGCTGTCCTTTGCAAAAAAAGAGTGTGTTGTATGCTTTATCTACAACTTTTGAAGTCATGCCACTCTTCAGGAAAGAATTCAATATTTAAGGTGCCAAGATTGGGACCAAGACATCAGACCAAGATTGGGCGTAACTGTAGCTACTGAGTGAATTTTGTGTATGACTCTATAGACTTGATCTTTTCATGTGTGTGTGTGTGTATAAATATATAAATGTATCTGGGAAATTTCTCATTTTTCAAACTTTGCTATTCTTTCTCTTAAGATTTTGCTTTTTGAACATTTAGTGGTTTGGGGTTTTTTTTGTACAGTTGATGCTTCATTTTTCTAAAAGCTTAAAAGGCTAAGCCTAGTTGTTGGATATTGGTTGATACCTTTTCTTTTCTAAAAGGAATAGCTTCTTTTTATGTTGGAAGCTTAGAATTCCAAAGTGAAGGCTTCTGGTATGGATACATTCTTGCAAATAGATGAAAAATAAACTAAAAAATAATATTCCTTTGATTTTGAATTTAAAACAAAATGCTGAAACATATTTTTTGAACCAACTTTAGTCATCTCAGTAGCAGTCAATAATATTTAAGTTTACATGAACTCCTAACCACTAAGAATCATTACCTGAAATAGTGTATATAGTAGCTGCTTGCAAACTCCATGACCAGAACTGTTATCACATAAGGTACAAGAGGTAATTAGAATATACCAAGTGCTCTTTAAGGTCACCACAAAACTTGCAATACTTGATGTGTAATCCCTCATTTCAGTAGAAATTTAATTGGTATATTTTTTGTTCGGGCTCGTTTGTATTGGGTGGAGCTTGAACCTATAGCTTCATGCCTGGCATTTAGTTAGGCACACTCTGACAGAAAATTAGATTCTTAATTAGATGTGAAAATATAAAAAAGACTTTGGTTGTCCAGAGCACCCAGTGAGGGGGCTGAGGCAGGCTAACTTCACTGGATAAATGCACAGTTTATGCTCTAGCCAGGAGTTTCCAATCTCTAGTCCTTGAAAACATCTGAAAAATAGGAAGTTCAACATTGCATATTTGTGTTTTTTATATATGAATTGTGGCCACAGGTGGGTTCTGGATTTAAATATTAATTAAAATTTTAAATGGTGTTGAGTAACTGTTAGCTGTGGAGAAGGGTGTTGATTGTGACAGCAATGAAAATTTAACAGTTAATGAAGAAAGAAGGATCTCTTACGTATCCAGCATAAGATCTTTACCTTCCCATAGCACTTGGAACTAGTCATGTAAGAGGACAAGTATCAGGTAGGTATTCATGACCAAGAATCACTCTTTTTTATATAAATTCTTGGTCATTAAATCAGTGAAGTACTCATAGGTTCTGTACATCTTAATATTTCAATGTAGAAATATGTCTTTTTTAAAATATACTAATTTGAACGAAATAAAATAAACAGCCTTCAATACATAAGCATAACAAAAGCATGGGTATCTTCATTTGAGTAGCTCCTAAGTAATGACAATCATTGTAGTCTAAATACTGAATAAAATTGTGTCATTACCTACATAATCATTAGGGAGAAAATAGCACGTGCTATTGGAGCTTCTTTAGTCCATTTTGAAGAAAGTGAATTGCTTGCCAGTAGTTTTTAGAAAATTGTAAATTTTATTTACTAATTTAAGATTTTCCACTTGCTTATGTTTCAAAAACTTCCACATCTTAAAATATTAATTCTCCCTGAGCATTGGAAGCTTTTGGAATAACTTTTTTGGCTCACTGTGTTATTTAGTTTATCATAGTCAAGTGTTCTTCAATGTCTCAAGCCTCAGCACTTCAAGACTTTTTTGTCACCTTCTCACAGCAGTTCATACAATTCTTATGGTTAGTCAGCATAACACAAGGTGATGTGAACTATGATGCTGAGTTCCTGGAAAAAATATGACCAAGTTTCCAAAGAATTTAATTTATAAAAAGGAAAACTTCTAGCCCGTTAGCAATGAGTAAGCAGCAAGCTTGTAGTTGAAGAGCTAAGGTTAGGGACAGGATTTTTTTATTTTCTCTGTGTCAACCAGGTCACTGCTTTTCTTTGTACTTCAACTTCTTGGAGTGTCCTTAATTAAATTTATATAGAAAGAGCTGTAAATGGAGAGTTTGTGTTCTTAAGATCTATGTTTCTAAAGGCAGGAAATTTTTTAGAGGCAGGGAGTTTAACTATCCTAATCACTGGAAGACTGTATCTTTTTAAAGAGTGTTCCCTTCCCTTGTATTATGGTTTTAATGATGAATTTAGTGAGAAGTCCATTCTTTGTAGTCTGGCAGTTGATGTAGTTAAAAGCAAAATAGTTGATGTCCTGAAGGAGCTAAATATGCAGTCTGACTGAGCAGAAAGAATTGAATAAGTGTAGAAAGGCAATAGAGAAGCTGCAGAGAGCTTAATAGATGTCATCAATCAGGGAAGCAAGCACTGTGCAACAGGCGTGGTGCGGGGTTTGTGATCTGTATGTGCTGAAAGAGGCATTAAGAGCTGGATGCACTACACTAACATATTTGCCGCTTCAGGCAAAGACGTAATCACCCTGGCCTTTTCCAAGTGTCTTTTCAGAGGAAACTCCAAGATACCATTGTTATTAGCATATTAATATTGTCTTAAAATAAACTTGGATAATGCCAAGACAGCTATGTGGTAACCCAGGTATTCTTTTCAAAGAATTTTCTGACAAATCAGGGTTTTTGAAAACGGTGCGTTTTCAATCTGAGGGCTTCATATTGAAGTCCAATAGGATGTAAAACCAGGTTTCAGAAGTTACTAACTCAGAATGTTGAGAGTTTCTGGTGACCTTGTGACTTCACATAGCCAAAATTTACTTGAAACTGAGATGATGTTTACTCTATTAAAAGTTATATAATAGGTGCTTAAAATGTTTTGACTTTTGAGTTTATTCCAGTTGAAAATAAAGAATTTTTTAATTTAGTCAGAGATTTCGACATACTGTTTTGCACTTTCTTATTTAAATGTACTGTTGCCATGCAGGTGACATGTGGAAAGTGGCCTAGTTTACTTTTCTACAAAAAAGTTGACTAAGAATAAAGTTGGCTTCTGGCTAGATAAAAATAGAATTATCTTATAAAAGAAGGAGACGAACACTGGGCCAGGATGCTAAAAATTGTGTTGCAGAGTTTAATTCTGCTTTATTCAAGAGCTTTGGGAACGTGCATTCAATATTGGATGTTCTAGGCCCATGCTCAGTTCTGCTGTACTTGTTCAGACAGGTCTAGGTACAGAAGATAAGATACTACTTACCCTAAGTTTTAGGAAGTGACATTTGTTCATAATCTTAACCTTGTGGGAAAGATTCTCCTCCTCCAGATTTCATAAACTTTTTGCAATGGATTTCATGTGCACCTGTTGGAGCAAGTCCAGAGAGGGCCACAAAGATACTCAGGTTGCTCGGACACCTCTCCTGTGAAGACAGGCTAAGAGGGCTTCTTCATCCTAGAAAAGAGAAGTCTCTGGGGGTACCTTCCAGCACCTTTCAGTAGCCAAGGGACTACAAGACAGCTGGAGGGGGGAATATTTTACAAGGAGAGGTAGTGACAAAACAAGAGGATATGGCTTAAACTGAAAAGACAGTAAATTTAGGTTGGATATTAGGAAGAAATTCTTTACTGTGAGGGTGGTAAGACACTGGAACAGGTTGCCCAGAGAATCTGTGGATGCCCCATCCCTGGAAGAGTTCAAAACCAGGCTGCATGGGGCTCTGAGAAACCTCTTCCAGTGGAAGGTGTCCCTGCCCATGGCAGGGGGTTGAAATGAGATAGTCTTTAATGTTCCTTTCAACCTAAACCCTTCTATGATTCATCAGGCAAGAATTCAGGATAACGTCAAACAATTTAAAATCTTTCAGTTCTTTGTAAATCGAAATATTTGTAATGAACTATTTTTGTTTGCTTGCATATATATATTGCTTCTGTCTTCCATGGATTTTGGAGATAAAGAATTATGGTAATCATTGTTTGTTTGCAAAGTTCACTTTGTTCTTTACTTCAACACAATCTACTGGTAGTGGATGTCATGAAATAATATTTGTAAGAGTTTAATGACAGTTAAAGGCAGTTAAAGGGTTAAAATACAGTTCCTTGAGCTTGTGTGTATTCTTATATAGAGAAATATGGCTTGCACTGAAAGGCTAAAAGAACCAATTAAGATTCATATCTTCTGTTTGGTTTAAAAGAAAATGTTTGTATCATCTTTTTAGCAAAGGGAATTGGAATTAAAAGTGAAAAAAGCTTATATTTAAAAGGCCATTTTCTTCCCTGAAGTGCTCATAAAAGTGCAGCTACAGCACCACAGTGTGTATTCTAGGGCATGAAAGCAGTCCCTTTTTGACCCTGAAAGAGCTCTTCCTGTGTGTGTTTTGGGAGGCTACGTCCAGGGTGCCTCCTTGTGTCTTCTCATCAGCCTGGCAACAAACTGGAAAAAATTTGTGTTCGAGTCTGCAAGGCAGGACTGCAGTTTAAGTACCATCTGTAATCATACAGAAGCTGTATGATCAGGAGTCATTTTAGAGTCAAGAAAATCTCGTGATTTCCTCATTTGAAAGAAGAAAGGCCTGAGTCAGATCTACAAGATTTTGTGAGCAGACAGAGACCATTTAGGGCACGGGTAGTCTGCAGTAATTTGTAGGCTGAAAGTGAGGAATTGTCTAAGTAAAGAATATGGTGGCTAAGAAGAAGTTGGACGTATATTACTGACCTCATTCTGCCTTTGCTGTCCAGATATTTTTACCTGACTAGAAGAAAAATTTTTTATGGCAGTAGAAGACCTACAAAGGAAGTATGTGTATATATATATTCACCAGTGGAAAAATTAGGGTCTCTAGTATACAAACTGAATGTACTTGTGAAAGGGACCTTTGGGAAGCTGTCTCCTGCTGCAAGAACTGACCTGAGGAAGGAGGAGGCAAACTACATCCACTGTAAATAGAATGAACAGGGAGGCTTGCAATTTAGAGTAAGATTTCAGTATTAATAAATTATGATTATAGGGTGACTTTATTGCTTGGCAGCAGACAGCCTAATTCTACTTCCTTTGGGGGGTCAAAAGTTGGCCTTCTACTCGGTTCCACAGTTTAGACTTTGGTAAAAACTCTAAGTATCACTACTATTCTGTTTTAAATTGAAAAAAGACTTGCCAGCTTTTGTGCTGTTATCCTAAATTGAATTGTAATGTCAAACGTCTGGAAAAAATCCACCCTAAAAGTAACTGTTCGAAGCTCACAAAAGTACATAATGCCTAGTTCAGCTCTCAGGGCAGTGGTCTGTTCTGCTCAACAGACGATAAAACTATGGTAGTTTTATTTTTAATTTGTATGAATAACAATATTAAAGCCAGACATTTAATTAAAAACTTGTCCTATTGCAATTTGACACACATGGTTACATCCCGGATCTGTGTATAATCTGTATATAATAAAGAGAATTCTTTACTACGAAAAGCTAAGACACTAAGGGAAATACACTTAAATTTAACAGGCAGAACTCTCTAGGACATTGATATTGTTAGATGAGAAAAGCGAAGCAAAAATAGTACTGGAAGAGCTGACGCACACAAATGCTGAGGTCAGAATGAAAACCTGTTTGTCTGAAGATGGCATAAAGCTGAGGGAACTGAGGCTTTACCTCCAGCAGTTTTGAAACTATGGTCACCTTCTTATGTTGCAGTGGCTGTGTTGTTTTTTTTTTTTTTTTTCATTTTCAGGTTGCTGTTTGTGGTTGTTATATTGAGTAAAAAAAGAGTTCAGCCTTTAAATACGCATGTAATCCAGAGGAATTGTTCAAATGTACTTTCTTACATAATAGTTCTGTATTTATTCTCCCAGAAGAATGAACTGTTCAGTCTCAGACTAGAGATATATTCTGCTAGGGATTTTTTAGGTAAATGCATTATCTCGGACAGTATGTTCTAAATTTTCTCTCCTTTCATCATAGCAACTTTGTTAATAGTAGATTTTTCTGGAAAGTAGTAACAATTTCAGTGGTTGAGGACAACCTTAGGCAGTATGATGTGGTAACTTTGAGATTCTTTTAAGCAAACACACTTTTAATTGCAATACTGGGATGAAACTTTCCTTTTGAAGACTTTCTAACCTTTCCAAGGCTAGCATCTTTAAGCTGTATTTTGACCTGCTGTGAATGCATACCAATGGGGAGACAGGGATGCAATTCCTGCTCCTGCATGCATAGAAATATCGAGATACGGAACTTGTAATTTGCTCACACAGATGGCACTTCTCTTTAACATCTAGTATCTACTGATGTAAACTATCCAGATTGGCTCATAGAGCTTGTTGCAGACTTTTAAAGAGGCAAGTCTTTTAGTTCATTTTTTATTACTTTTTTTTCATTATCTGTGTTTTTATATTTGGGGGGATCAGAAGTGTGGTGGAATGTCCTCAGTAAAGATTAACCCTCAGTAATAAGATAGATTAAGATGGGCGTGTAGTATAGTTCTTTATTTAAAGTAAAAATTTAATACATTCATGAAGCTGGATTCTGTATTTGACCTTGGAAATGTTTAATATCAATAGCTTAGAGGAATCAAGAGAGAGATCAGCAGTTATCACGGGTTGCTTTTCTGACATCATTTGCTCAGACTTCCTAGGCCTTTTAAAATATAAAGATATTATTCTTCCTTAAAAAAAAAAAAAATTATTTTTCCCAAAAAAAAAAAAAAAAAAAAAAAAAAAGCTATAAATCTGACTTTGTTTTATTGGGAGTATTGTGAATGAGCATCTGGGATGCTATTAAACTCATAGGTACCCTCAGATCTGTCTCTTTCATTCCCCGAGTAATGGATTGCTTTCATTTAAGATTAGAAGTATTGCTACAAAGTGAAAACCTGCTTTGATACCATCATGAAAAGGCACTTCTGTACCTAAAGAAAAGTTGTTTATAAATAGATAGCAGTGACATTATGCTACTGCAGTTGAGGAAACCTAATTCCATTAAAAAACATCAGTGAAGAACTAGAGTAATGCTTAATAATTAATGAGTATGATTTAAGTCCATTTTAAAATGATGACACTTTTTAAAGGTCCTGTAATATTTATAAGAAAATTTTATCTCCCGTAATTCTAATGAATGAATTTTTTCTGACCCTTACCGAAAGTTACACCTGTAAATTAGTTTTTCAGCTTGCTACTAAAGGGTCTTCTTTTTTTCCAAACTTCAGGCCATTTACGTAATTTTGGTAATGTTTTCGGGCTCTGTGGATTTGCCTCTTTTGTTTGGCATAGTGTATTTCTTGTCAGTAACCGACTGTCAGCTAACATCTGACTACTTTAAGAAGGTTTAAAAGCCCTATACATGGAATCATAAAATAGTTTGAGTTGAAAGAAACCTTAAAGGTCATCTAGTTCCAAGCCCTCTGACTTGGGCTAAGACACATTCTACTAGATCAGGTTTGTACACGAACTACATTTTGCTGAAAAGAATACTATTTTAATGTTTTTCATCAGGAAGTCTAGACTGTGACAAAACTACATAAAGAAAGTATTTTGATTTAATTGTAAGTAACAAGATTTTTCCACTTAAGGGGGCTTAACAGTAAGGACATTGTTCATCTGATTTCAACAAATTAATTTCCATTAAGGAGCTCTGCACTGGTAGAAGGTAGTAGGAAGTAGGAAGGTAGTAGTAGGAAGATCACTTGAATAAAACTTCAGGATAAATTTTGATTCACTCCTCCACATTCCGTAAGTGCTGGGATATGTTAAAGGTCCAGCATGAGTTGGAGGAGGCATGGTTTGGGGTGGCAAATAACTCCTGCCTCTTGCCTTTGCTTCCAGCTTACTTGCAGGTTATTGGTACTCCTTGGGAAGCCATAGTGGAGAAACAAAGCAGCATTAATGATATGTGCATATGTGGTGCCCATTTATGTCTGTTCTCATCACATGGCATTTTGAGGCATCTCAGCCTTCCTGATTTTTTCCAGGCTTGCCTCTCCTCTTAACAGATTGGTTGTGTGTGTGTATGCCAGGTTTCTCAGCTGAGGGCTTATGGTCTTTATGGATTTAATGAAGAAAAATCTGGATTTTGCAATGTCTTACTGAAAAAGCATTTCCGTGCGACTATTAGGGAGAGTTCTGAACATCCAGTGTTCTCTGGACTATAGAAATACTTAAATCATGACTATGTGCCAGTGACTTTCAGCCATTAAAGATTTAGATTGAATGTCTGATTCTGAAAATGGGTAAGTATTTTAAAAGAGTGGTTATAATTTTATAATCATCATAGTAATTTCAGAGGAGATCAGAGTTTTTGGCCACCATCATACTGAGACTATTCATGCCTAGATCTCACGCAGCCCAGAAATATTCCAGAGCATTCCAGTGATCAGACTGTACATAAGCTTGGTGTGGAGACAGACTTGGCACCTATTGGTGAATTGAGATTACTGCAAAAAAATGAAGGCCAAAGATGTGTGATGGAGCTCTGCACCAGAATTTGTGCTTCCAGTGCTGCTAATGTATTTTAATTGATAACTATTTGCACAAATGCAGTTACTGTCCCTCTTTTGATTATAGGAATCCAAGGTCAGTCTTTTTGGGGGGATTGGAAGCAAGGAATTTGTTCATCTTGCCTTTAATGAATACCTGGAGTCAAGTGTTTTAGAAAAAGCCTCTTTACATTGGTAAAGACAATTAATTTTAAGGTTCAGTCCATAAACTGTTTTTCTGCTGATTTCTAACCTGTGTACTGCCCTCAGAGCTGGACATTTAGCAACTTGTAAAAATTTAATGAGATTTTTAGGAAAAAGTAATTTAGGCATTTTGAAATCTAAAATTCATCTGATGAGGTTTCTTACTGAAATATTTCTAAAATTTTTGACTAAATTATAAAAATAGCTTTAATTTCTTCCACTTAAACATTACAGTGTGAAATGGGGTAGTTGCTTCTGGGTGCTAATTTGTCATGAATATTGAATGGAACAGAAAATTGGTGTTGAGAAAGATGAGGGCAAGGCAATGGAAAACATTAGTCAAGAAGACAGGAATTATACAATAAATTGGGCAAAATGTTCACAAAATAGGAAACATCATTCTCTAGTAGGATATTGTTACGGTCTTGAAACACAGCCCAGGTTTGCTTTTAATCAATAATCAGACAAATTCAGCACATCTTTTAAATTAAAGAAAGGTGGTCAACATTCACAAAAGTGCTAGTCACTGTGGTTTTGCATGTTAGACACTCTAAGGTTTTGTAAAGAAAAAAACAGGAAGCAAAGCAACTGAAGGATAAAGTTCAAGGAGTTTAAACCATGACAGATCAAAACAGAAGCCAATGTCTGCACAAACCCCCACAATATGAAACTGCTTTGTTTTTAATGGCTTCATTCCTAACAGATGTTTGAGATGAGCTGATCTTTTGCCAGGAATGTCATTATCGCCTATTGCATTATCCAGCTAATACCAGGCATTTGTTGTCACTTTGTTTTTCATACTTTTCAAACTATATTTTAAATGCCACAGTACCAAATTTCTGCAGTCTTTTTTAATTTTTTTTTTTTTTTTTTATTTCTGAGTGAGCACATAGAAATGCTGTCCACAAGTATTTGGTGAGTTTGGGATGGAGATTTGTCATAGTCTTTTTGGACAATATTAAATCCAAAGTTCTGTGGCAGCCTAAAAGTCCCAGGTTAAACATATCAAAAAGAAAAAACTTAAATGTAGAAAATTATAACTGTTTTTGTCATTTTTCTTTAGGACAGGAAATAGGAAGGGCATGTCTTATTTTCTTATAATTTCCAGCTCATCGAGTATAGAAAATTTTTGAGTTGAACCCAGCAAAACTGATGCCTTTTACTCATATTTTTAGCTGTTGTTGAATTAAAGCAATGTTTGTATTAGGACAGAAAATGAAAGTCTGTGGTAGGAAGTAAGAGAAGTCCTGAATAGTTGATGCCTGTTTTCTGATTGTGTTGAAAGAATTCTCTTCACATAAGAAGTAGCCTAAGTCTGGCAAAAGCATGCTTGCACCTGTTAAAATCTGGTTTAAACCAAGAAGAGCAGAGAAAATTCAGTCTCTGAGTGTAAAACGGAAAGAACTTTGAAAGTTCAAATTATACCAAAAAAACCCGTGATTAAAACCAAACGAGGTTAGATGTTGGTGCCCAAAAATGTATATATTCTATTTAATAGTAGAAGAGGCAAAGAGAAAGAAAGAAAAGAAAGAAAGAAAGAAATAGAGAAAGAAGTGTGCCTGAGGGGCTGGGGGGACAGGGAGAGAGTGACAGGGCTTAGGTGGAAGCATATCACCCCTCCGAGGGTCCCCACGACGTCTCGTTGCTCGCCTCCATCTGGTCTTCTTGGTGGTGAGGGTCCCCTGTGGCCGCTACACTCCGCCACACACCAAAGAGTTCAGAATCCAGGGGATTAATATGCGCTTTGGGCCAGGTGGAAATGCCCATGGGCCTCCCTTGCTGGGGGCCAGTTTGACACTGTCCTTTGCAACACTGAGGGCCTGTTGCATCATCTCTGGTGCAGGGTCTGGGGCCCCCTTTGGGGGGGCCTTTGATGAGCCATGACACCCCCTCTGCTGTCCTTCACATGGATGCAGCTTTTTCCCCGGGTGAAGGGCCCCTCAGCCCGGCTCCTCTGCACATCGGAGGATGGGCGTTCACTGCACCTCTGACCAGAGGTTTTTCCAACACACACCCAAAGCCTGTCTCCCCCCACCCTTTGGTGCGAGGGTCTGTGCGAGCCTGGCAGCTGATAGCCCTGGGGCTGTGGTCTCCACTCCTAAGGTGTTAAGCTTGTGCTCTGTGCATGTCTCCAGCCCTGAGTTACTTTATCTTATCTTCATCGGCGAGCCGAGCCGTGTAGGGCCTCACTCCGAAGGCCTATTCGGGGTGTGGTGGTATTCTCTGCAGCTTTTGTAACATAGTTTTAAAAGACCTTCATGAAAATGTTTGTCATAAACTATAATATTTCAGTCTTTGACAGCACCTTACCCACCCCGCAAAAAATCCACCAAACCCCCCCAGCAAACAAACTAAACAAAACAGCAACAACATCAGCAAAACCAAACAGAAAAGCCCCACAAAATTTCTTTAGATTTTAAGGAAGTGTTTCATAAACTCTAGAATGGTTCGTGGTATGCTTTTCAAAAATTGAGATACTGTTTGCACGATGTCAGGAAAAGTTGTGCTATAGATGCTAGAGATGAAGGATAAATTCTTTCTTTTCTTTGGCATCGATGTCTATTTATTTTGAAGAAAATGAGCAAATGTGTGTAACACTCTTGTGCTATGTGCTCTAGAAATTTTCAGAGATGTTCAAAACCTAGCCAACCAAGACCTGGAAAACCTGCTGCTAAACAGGGAGGTTGAACTAGAAGGTCTCAAGAGGCCCCTTCCAACCTAAATGATTCTGTGATTCTCAATTTAATTGATGACATACTCTTAAGTTTGCTTTTAATAGGCTCTTAAGTTTGCTTTTATATTTTTTTATATTCTTTTGGTGTGTCAGCATAAATTAAAAAAAATACCTGAAATCATGACAAGGAAGTGTTAACAACATGTTAAGAGAACGAAAAGCTAATAAGTCCTCATTAATGTGTTATGTTAGGAACAGAGGAGCATAAAAGATGAATCAGTTCCCTTCTCTTGATGTTAATGTATACCCAATGGGGGGAGGGAATGGAATATTAAAATTGCTATACCAGTAAATTCTACTGGGTCTTGTATTATAAATCTTCTTTTATAGATCTTCAGTACTTATACCAATAATTCTTTCACAGGAATATATACTGAAAACATTAGTCATCATAACAGAGCTTGTTAATGCTTACGTTAAGTAACTCATGTCTAACACTAAAAGAATGTACAAGAAGATCTAGATTATTTTGCTACAGATCTTGAGAACTGAAATTGATTTTTTACTTCTGCTTTAAAACTCCAAAGTGAACCTGAAAACACTTCAGTGAGAAAAAGGTTTCTTGTACTTTTCTTGTTCCAGCTGGAAGCAGGAAGAGCAGAAGATGCTGGACTCTTCTAGTGAAGATCTGGATCTTCAGTTCCTGTGGATAGTGAGTTCACCCAAAATGTGATTACTTTAAAGCGAGAGGCCTGTCACTCTTGAATTTCCCCACTTGGGCAGCTTATGAATTATTCATCTTGCATAGTACATTCAATTTTATTCTTAGTTCAGTGCAGATCTGGAAATGTAAGAGTTTTGTGTAAAGGGTTAGTAGGTACATGGATCTGAAGATCCTTGAGATGTATTTGAGGGTAGTTCTACAGATGAAATTGAAGAGAAATTACAGAAAGTGTTCAGAGTCAACTGTAAGGAAGGAACAAAAGCTCAAATAGTTGGGAGACCACTTATTGACATTACCCCAAACCTTTCACCTGTGAAACTAAAATTTTATCCCGCATTTTTATTGGGTATTTAAATTTCTGTTAATTATTATGTCCTGCATATTTAAGCCAGAAACTGCTCGTAAGGTAGAAGGGCACTTCAGGTATTTCTACAGCCATTGTATTTCAGCACTCTGGACAGGGATCGGATTCCAGCCCCATGGATGCGCACTGAGAGGATGCAGAAGTAGCAGGTTCAGGCTCCCTTGTGTGTAAGTGTAGCTGTATTTGTCATGCAATGCTACTGAAGGTTGCAGTCATTGTTTTCCAAACACGAAGGAGATCATTTCTGTAAGTCTTAGTAAGTTATATCAGCTTCTTCTCAGGTCTTCTTACGTCTTTGTGTACCTGCTGGTTAGGCTGTGCTATCTATCTGGTAGAAACATAGAATCATAGAGTATTTTGAGTTGGAAGGGCCCACGAGGATCATGGAGTCCAACTCCTGGCCCTACACAGGACCAACCCTGAGAGTCACATCATGTGCCTGAGGGTGCTGTCCAAACACTTCTCGAACTTGCTTAGGCTTGGTGCTTGGTGACCACTTCCCTAGGGAGCCTTTTCCAGTGCGCAACCACCCTCTGGGTGAAGAACCTTTTTCCTGATATCCATGTAAACTTCCCCTGACACAACTTCAGGCCATCCTCTTGTGTCCTGTCACTGGTCACCAGAAAGCAGAGATCAGTTTCTGCCCTCTGCTTCTCCTCACTAAGAAGCTGTAGATTGCAATGAAGTGTCTCCTCAGTCTCTTCTCCGGGAGTAATGTGGTGAGGACTAACTAGATGAGTATGGAAAGACTGTTGCTATAAATTGCTTCAGAGTCTGGGTCAAGTGCTTGGTGGTGCACAAGAACACATAGCCTTACTGTAAACTATTTGTGCTGGTTTGAAGGTAAACCAGTGGGAGGAGTTAACCTCACACCTTGTGAGAGATTCCAAGTTGGAGTTACAATTTAATAGGAAAATTACAATAGAGGCGATAGCACAGAAACACTGGCTTGAACCGATGAAGTTAGAATACAACCTGTCACCCTGTTGGTCAGGGTGGTGGTAGCAGTCCAATTAAATGGTGGTTGCAGTCCCGTTGGAGTGATGGATGTGGTTCTGTCAAAGCGGTGATCCTGCGGAAGGGTCTGGTCCTCCTCTGGAGGTCCAGTGGTGGTGGTGGAGAGCTCTTGTCCTCTGGGTATCCAGTGGTAGCGGTTTCATGGTGTTCCAAGCGTCATATTATGTACAAGGAGGAATGTTTAGTTCCTTCCCCTGGGTGGGGAATTTCACAATGGTCTGGCATAATTCTATGAATCCCTCCGTGAGACTTTGATGGCCTATTAGCAGAGATGGCCCCCTCAGGGTGGCTGCTGCTTCCCTGGAGGGAGTTATCAGGGCTGAGTCATAGAGAAGATAAAGAAACACTGCTCCACCCATTTTAACATCTTCTCAGAAGGTAATGTAGATGGTGGTAGATAACATACTTTGGTTACACCTTACATTGTAATCAAAGACAGTATTGAATCCAAAACACTATTGAATTCAGAGACTAAACTTTGAGGAATATTACCTCCCTCGACTTCTCTCTTCCTTCTTTATTATACAAATTACCCTGTTAATCCTGACAAAGCCTGTTGTAATCTAGCTAAAGAAATAAGAGAATTTTGTGTGGAGAAGTCCACTGCATTGATGGTAGATTCTTAAGTTTGCTTTTCTATTTTTTTTATATTTTTGTATAAAGGTCTAAACTTAATCAACCATTCAGAAAATCTCTTTCCATTCTGAAAATTAATGTAAGGTAGGAATAGTATAGGACTCATTGTAACAGATCATAAAATCCTGTCAAGTCTGAAAAATGCAAGGATCCAAAAATATTCCTTTCTCCTTCTGGCTATAAGAATAATTCCTCTTCTTGAAATGAAATCTCGCTAGAATTATAGTGCTCTCTACTCCTTTAGTGTGTTTTATCTTGAGGAGACAGCTTCTATTTCTCTGCCATAGAACTGGAGTCTGATGTCACCAACTTCAGCTGGGTGTTCGTCATACAACTCATTGTACAGCAATAGAATTCATCACACAACAAGCTAGTTGTGCACCAACTAGTTGAACCAGATGACCTCCTGAGGTCCCTTCCAACTGAATTTATTCTATGACTCTATTTTCACCATCTGTTTCTTCAACCGTCTATACAAATGAGGGCCCTCTGGAAGATGCCAGCCTTCAACCTCCTTTCATGGCCTTTCTAAGAGCCAGAAGAATAATGTATCTATTCATGCTATAATCCAAATTAATTATCAAAAATGCTTTGTGGTTCTTCTTATATCCTGGTGTATTTAAATGGTCCCTGTGCCTGACTTGAATTAGGAATCTGCCTTCAACATTAAGTTTCTTTGAACAGGAATGTACTTTTTTTTTGACTCTTAAGTAATTGCTGACGTTGTCAGATGGGTGACAGTGTTTTCAGGTGGGCTGGGAGAAAGGAAGCCTGGTTTCCATATAAAGGAGATTTGATAAGAAAAATTGGTGGTTGGGGAAAGTTTGTGGAAAAAGATGTGGGTTTCATATGAAAAGAGACAATTATGATCAAACTCAGTATTTGAACACATTTCATGGCCTGACAGTGGTTCTTTGGTATGATCATGATGGAAGGGGAGGTGGAAGGGAAGAAGATTAGAATGATGTAGAGTATGAACTTTAAAGAGTAATTCAGGAAGTCTGTGTCTGCTCTTTGATAGATTTTTTTTTTTTTTATCTGTAACTGACAACCAAAATAAAATCAAAAAGAAAAAAAAGAGAAAGAGAAATTGCAAGGGAGTTATTTTGGTTGGTTTCTTCTTGTAACAAAGCTGAAAATCAGTAGGAGTTTTTCCATTAATTTCTGTGAGAAAAGAACTGTCCTAAAGGACTCCTACAAGCACGTTTTTCAACATTTGCGTTGAATGGTAAAAACAAGATCTAAAACTCCACAAATAGTAACTGTCGACTCAGAAGAAGGAATATATCCTAGCGAGACATCTTGTACCATGTGTGAATCTGCCTATTTCTGGCAATTTTGTCATCGCACCCAGACAAATGGTGGTAATAGCCAAATGTAAGAATAATGACTAATACAAAATCTAAAGTGAGCATCCTCTAGGTTTTCCATATGGCTATAAACAGGATTAGATTCCTTCCAGAAATCTCCAAACTAATTTAAATTTTCCTTGAGCTATAACAAACATACAAAACATTGATTTTTACTGTACAATAAAATTTGCTGAAAGGTTATGTAAAGAAGTAAAGAATCACATTTCTTTATTTATTTTTCTTTTTTTAAGTACTCTAATCCAGGTAAAATAATCTGATAAAATTAATAAGAGTAATGCAATATTTTGATAAAAATGTTATCTAAAATACATGATAAATTAAAAAAAAACCTGTTCGTGTAGGAGTACATGGTATAGTAACAAAAAGCAAATTTGGTGATTGACATCTGTGTAAAATTTGAGTCAATTATGCAAGAGATGGACAGCATGAAAGAGCCCTTTTAGGGAGAGTTACTCTTTTATTCAGAACCTCATTTTCCTAATACTCCCAGAAAGCACATGTAACCTGTGAAGTCCCACAAAAGTGGCTAGAGGCTGGGAGGTCAGTTGAAAGAGCACCTCCATTCCTTGTTCTCTGGATATCTACATTTTGTCATGAACTGCAATGGCCGCAGTAACCACATAGATTTTTGGTGAGATGTGGTATAAAGTTTCTGTTCTCTACATCAGGCTTGTCAAGGCTAGGCAGGTCTGACACATATGCCTAAGCAAGAAGGAACTTATGCAGTTATGCCCAGTTTCTTTTCTTTGAATAAATGAGGCACTTTCAAGTACTAATTTGTTGATCTGAAAACAATGTACAGTACTATATAGTTTTACTAGTTTTCTAACCTAATTTCATGAAGCCTTCATGAAGCCTTTCATGAAGTCTGTAGAGTCGTGCAAAGAGCAGCTTCTCGATGTCCATTTGTTTTATCTTTAGGGTTACATGTTGTAAAATTTTTGAGTGACATTTTGTTAAATATGTATAATAAATCATAAGGTTTGGCAGCAGAAAACATTAAAAAGGCATTTATTTTTGACTGTCTCAGAGGCCTTTTATTGTAAGAGAATGTCAGGCAAATAAGAGGAAAGTTCAAAGGGAGATCTTTCCTTTTAAGAGCTGAAGAAGAGTAAATATCTTAGTAAATCTTAATAGACTTATGGAACTCTCTGGTGCTTCTAAAGTTAAGCCATTCTAGGGAACCCCTAAGGATATAGCATTTTCACTGCTTCCAATAACATTCCTCAGAGCTGCTAATCGCACAGGTTGCATGTTATTTGGATCATATGAAATTATTCTGATAGTTTTTATTACAGACTCTGAGATTATAGGTGTAGTAATATGTGGGCTAGCTTGGGGGTGCAGGAAGACCCTGCCACCTTTCATCTCCTAGTCATTGCTCACAAACTAAGACCTGGCTTTCTGGCTTGGCCATAACATTATTGTGCTATCTCTGCTGCTACTGTACTAGTGGAGTACTAGATTAGGAGAAAAGGGTATTGAAAAAAATTGCCATGTAAATCTGTCCCACCTGCACATCAGTCAAAAGAATGAAGTGGTCAGCAAGGAGGTAGAAGATCTGTGTACTGGCTGTTCTCACTGAGAAACAATGTCCCCTGAAGCTTAAATAGTACAGACTTACTCTCCCCAGCCCTGGTTTAGGAAGGAAGCACTGCGTCTGAGGCACTGTGGTACCGATAAAAACATCTTAAATTATTATACAATTAGAAGGGCTAGAAAGATTTCTAGGAAGAATGTAATCTGTTCAATAACAGCTGCTATATTACTTTATTCAGTTATTTCACACAAAGTATTGCCATTTTTGTGTTCCATGGAAATTTCCTTAGATAAAGAATTGGAAGTAATGAGAAATCGTTGGTGTAAGTGGAGTAACAAAACTTGCCTCTGCTAAATGCTTGCTTCCATTTGCTTGTATCAAAGCACTTTTATGAAATTGTTATTGCAAATGGAAAATTCAGATTGTCCTGGTTAAAAGATACAAAGGAGTTGTAGTGGTCACTGTTTGTATTTCCCCAGGAAGTAAAGTGAAGGACATGTTCAACTGAGGAACAAAAGGCAAATTAAAGATTACGAAGGGATGTGGAAACAGCTTCTCAAAATAGCCTGATACAGGTATCTTTCTGTTTTCTTTACCTGGTAAGATACTAAGTATTCTCAGTGCTTATTCACAGACTTTTCTGGATGAACCTAAATGCTTTGAAAAGTTTCAGAGAAATTTTATTTTCAAATTTTCACTTGCATGATGAAAAGGGTGAAATTGAAGCTTTTCTATTTGGTAATTTTGCCCAGAAACCATTCATAGCTAGAAAAGCATAAGGAAAGAATGAAACCAAGTATCTTTGTATCATGTTTTAACTATATTTATTTTGTTTAAAACTTTATACACTCAACATGTCTTTATTTTAAATCAATCATGGATAACCCCAGCACTGTTAAGATCTATGTATTTGAGAGAGATGATTTTTTAAAAATGTTGACACCACGTGATTGTCTATAAATTTAGTTTATAGATTATTTACTTCATAGCTTTATGGAGTATGTTTTGTTTCTCTTTCCCTGCCTGTAAAGTACAAATAAAAGTACTTCACTGTAAATCTCCAGTAAGGATTATTTTATAAAATTTATGAGGGATTTAAAGTAATTTAAAACTCTTCCTGAAGGCGTTTTCCAAATTATTTAAGATTTGTAAAAGTATTTAGAGACAAGGATACGCAAAGCGATATAGTGATTAGGGTTCTCTTTATAGCGGGAGACCACAAGGGCTGTCTAAAGAAAGCTCAATACTTCAGTTCTATCCATGAGGTGATTTAAAGTATTAATCATTATTTTACTGATAAAAATGAAGAAAGAGAAGTGACCTATTCTCCCAGGTAGGTGGTAATTGTGAAAGACAGCTACAAAGTAGTAAAGCTGTCATGATACAGAGACCTTGTCCGAATGCTTCCTTCACCTGATTTACTGGGTTTGCTGTGTTTTGGCATAGAGCTCATGATATGGCTACACACCTTCTGCAAATAACCCGATACTGTGCTGCACTCTTTAACTTTACTGTTCTGGATCTCTGTAAGTCTTTGGAGTGATCTCTATTTCACAGTTTGGAAATGACCTGCTTGCAAAACAGTTCATCCGGTTGAGCTAGGAAAGACCTGCTCCCCTAGTCGTCACTACTTTTGTTAGATTGAATAAGGTGGAATATGGTTAATTCCACAGCAGCAAGGCAAATGGTTATGCAGCAAGTTGTCCATTAGACAGCAAGAGAAATGAAAAATAAAAAATCACATTTTTTAAATGTTTGGCTGTGTGAATGACTGAGTTGCACTTGTCCAAATGAATGTCTAAACAGATTGTTTCCAAGCTTTGACTTTTAAACTGAGAGACTGAAGGATGAGTTATGAAGAGAAAGAGTTTTAATATGTATAAGTAAATGTCTAAAACCTAGGACTTTTTTAGACAGAAGGAAAGTGAATAAATATAGATAATTAATGACATTGATACGCACCACCACCCTCTTTTTGAAATCAAGTCTCCCTTTTAAATCTCTTTTTACAGCACTATGGAAGAAATATATTTGGTGCATAAAGGTTATAAAGTTTACAGCTTTTAGGTTCTGTCTTAACACTCTGAGCAAGCCAAACAAGATACAGTCTAAGGTATTACTGTCTCTAATGAGCTAAATAAAACATGTAGAGTGAGATAAATGGAATTAGAGAAAATTTGAAACCTTTTTCCTCCTTATTTCAGTATCTGCCTTCCTCAGGAGTTCAGAAATTTTGCTATACTATGTCAGTATTCTTCCAGCGGAAAGTTTTAGCATTCTGGTATATTGAAAGCAATACTTCAGACTCCAATTTGTTTTCAGGTAAGATTAATTTATATGCTGATTAATTTTCTGGGTTGGTTGTTTTCCTCTGCCTTTGTCATACGTATGACTTGTTAGTAATCAATTTTCTTTAACCTCTATACACCAATTCTGATGGTACATGAATTCATTTGTTTGCTTTATGCCCTTCGTTTGTAACTCTATATCTATATTCTGCAATGGAACTTGAACCTTAAAAGTACCTGAATGCTTCTAATTTTTTTTCTGTGTTATGAGTGCTGAGCACTTAGCAGAACAAGGCAATTAGGAAATAAATATCCCTGTTTAAACGGTTCCACTAAATTAAGTATCATTAAACAGGGCTTATTTTTTAAACAAATGTCTACATATTCATGGAGGTACCAGTCTATTTACTTGGAGCAGAAATTAATTTAGTAGCCCAGTAGTATGAATGTTTCTGTATAGATTTTTTTTCATTTTGTGAGAAACATACTGTTTCTTATGTGGCCAGAAGATGAAAATATCAAACCACTGAGAGCATCATGGTTCCACTCTCTCCCATTAGTTTGCTGCAGTGAATCCAAATTAAAACAGCTAACATGAATGTTAGATTTGTTTCCTTTCCTAGTCTAGGAAGTGGAATGAAGGAAAGACCTATGTGAACTGACATTATCCATCAAAATAAAAGAACCCCAAACTTCTCTATCCTGCTGAGGCATTGGCTTGTTTGATAAGTTGGATCATGCCACTAGATGTGGAATTCTGTGAAAAAAGGTGGGAACCCCCTTTCTGAGGGACAGAGGAAAAGGAAAATTAATGGGATTACATTGCAGTCCAGAAACTGATGTCTGGCTTGGTTTTCTCACTTCTATGTGCCAGGAAATTCTTAAAGTACTTTTCTGAAGTTAAGTGAACATACTCCTCATGGCTTACTTGTGCCTGTTAAGTCTCTGTGGGAAATATTTCATGAGGAAGTATGTAAATATTTGGACTGGTTATGCCCTTATTTTTGGAGTGCATTGCAAATGACACATAAATGTATCAGGATGATGCTGTGGCAGCAGAGGCATGTAAGAGATTATTAATATTTTCAAGTTTTTTTTTTATTAATGGATCCAGCAGTAGTAAAACCCCCACCATTATGCAAGCGGACTACAGTAGAGTAACACATACCTAGCACAGGCATATTAAGACTAACAGAACTGTGGCAGAGAAATTTTTGTGGCATAATTTATAACATGAAGAGAGACATATAAGATAACCACTTGTTTTCAAATCTGAAGGAATATTTTGTACTTTTATCTTTCCTTCTTGGCAACAGATGTTGGTGTGGAATTTTTTCAAAACAGCCAGGAAGGCTGACAAATCTGAGATACTTAACAAAGGAGAATGGTATGTATGGCATTGCATAGTTTTTAACTAAGATTATTTCAAACATACAAAGAAAAATGTTATTTAATCAAATTACTATTTGTGTTTGCAAAGTAATATAGAAATAAATGTCAGTGGTAAAGTAGCAGATAATAATGCATGTGAGTATGTTTAAAGATTATAAATGTCCACAAGTCGTGTCTGATCCAATGGATCCAGAAACTATAAAAAAACCTAAAAGTATTCTAACCGCTTTATAATGATAAATATTAGTTTTGAAATCTTAGAAGGTAAAATTGAACTTCAGTATAATGCAATACAATCTTTGCTCAAATTCAATCAGATCCAATAACTAGGAAAATCATTCATGAAGAGGTGGTTAGACCTTTCTCATAGCCAATTGTAGATTTAGACTTAGAATGATATCTTTTGTTACACAGGGTATGAATATTTAACCAAGAGAAGCATTGTGAATTCCTTGGATATTTTTGAATGTATGTTTCCTTTAACAATTATATTAGAAGCTTCAGTGACAGAGAATGCCTCAGTTGTGTTCCACTGGCCTGTTTAAAATTTTGCAGCTTGTTTTATTCTAAATTTGTCTACAATTGACTTCATATCTACAACAGTGGGGAGGTGGGGCAGAACAAAATCACAGAGCTACCACCTCTCTCTGTATGCCTAACTCTCTGTGATACTGTAACCATTCCATTACCTTTTGGGATCTAAAATAAATGGATTTAACTTTTAATTTTTTGTAGCTCATAATTTTCTAGACTTAAGATTCTTTTTGTAGCTTCCTCCTGAACCTTTTCTAGTTTGTCAAAACCTTTCTGAATCATGGAGAAATGAATCAGTAGAAGCCTCACTAATGCCAGATGTTGCCATTAAATCATTTCCTACTCCTACTTGATGTTTCCTAGATTTTGCATCCAAGGTCCAAGTTAACCCATTTAGAAGACTGCAGTAAGAACATTTGTTTCAGTTAAATTCTTTGCATTATTCTTGAACTTCTTGTTATTATTTTTCCCTTTTTTCATTTAGATTTCAATTAGGAATAAGCAATTCAAATAAAATATTATGAAAAGTAACACGAGAGAGCACTTAAGCACATGTTTATTTCTTGTTGACACAAAAGGGATTTCTATGTACCCTTTAACTGCATGCTTATCTATTGCTCTGAACACATAAGAGCTGCCAGGCTGGATTTTGAGGTCAACTGATTAGTATTTTTATCCTAACATTTGCATTATGATATGGCACTAAATTATGAATATAAGAAAATTAAATATAAATTGTAGTGATTTTTTTACCCCACCCCCAAAATATTCATGTGATTCTCATAATATATTTTTTGAATTGTCTGCATTTAAAACCTTATCCTTATTTAACTTTCTTAAATGTTGAAAGCATTAGTTGTCTGTAAAATTTTAATGAAGAAGCAGCAAAGAGCATTTTTCTCTGCAGCAGACAGTATGTGACATTTCTTCATTTAAAATTCTCCTCACGTGCTATCAGACAAATTCACACATCATATTATGCAGCATGACCTTAGTGAAAGTTCTTTATATTATTTCTCAAATTTGTTGTCTTTTTGTGGTGTTTGTGTATGCATCTGTAAAGTAGCACATGCTCATAAAAAAGTTTCTCCTTATTTTGAAAATTCATTTTGAAGTGCTTTTGTTTGCAGTGGTCTCATTTTTTCATGACTACTTGAACACTTAAGGTGTTGAAAACTGTGGGTTTAGCCCAGTGCTCAAACAAGGAGAGGAAAGACATTTCACTGATGCAATCTCTCCTCGCTGTCTGGAAATGCATTGCCTGTTTGGAAAAGTTGATGGTTTGCAATTATTTGCTTAAAATAGTGTATCAAATTCAACTTTTTTTTTTTTTTCAACTGAGTAAAGGAGGAGAACGAAGTTGTAAACAATAATATGACATTGTTGGAGAAGTTTGTGTACATTTTGTGCAAATAGGGAGGCCAGGATTTCTTTACAAATAAAAGGTTAAAAAGAAATCCTCAAATTAAATCCTGAAATGTAAGAATGAAATACTGAATTATGCCACAAATCATTGGTATCAATATATGGGTGTTTTTTGCAAAATGGCAAAGGTTGATGACTGTATCACTTCAGAGAATTAACAAAAGCCCACATATACAAATACATATTTAGGGTTTAAGTACTTCTTTTGCTTCCATTGAATCCCTTTGTTTCCCTTTTCCTTGTTTTGTTGCCTCATTTTTTCTCTTTTTTTCAGTTACATATATAATGCTGCTAGACCTATTGAAAATTTTTTTTACTGCTTAATAACCTCTAAAAAATATTTTTATTGTGTGTCCAGTCTAAATTTCTCAAGTAAGATTTGTTTTCTTCACTATTTAAGAGGAGAATATGTGATGAAGGACCAGAGCTCCTTTTTGTTTTGTTCATTAGAATCCTTTCCATAGAAAAGAGTTTTTTGGCAACACTGAGAAAATGTACAGGTTTTTTTCAGAAATATACATTTGATATGCTAGAGGTGTCTTCTTTGCTGTAAGCTTGCTCTTTATAGACCACTTCTTTCTTTTTCTTTTTCT
>VZTA01003160.1:1664764-1860776 GCA_013398855.1 Mohoua ochrocephala | reverse complement strand
AAGACATCTACAGAGGTAAGGCCTGTGTTTTTCTTGCTGGAAAATGCTTTTGGAGGCTGTTAGCACAATGGGGATTTGCAGTTGAGAGTGTGCATGATTGCCCAAAGCATAAGGTGGAGAAGCGTGGAGATGCAGCCAGTGGCCATGCTGGGCTGGAAAGCAACCACAAAGTTTGCAGCTGGCAAGAATGAAGGATGGATCTTTCTCCTCTCCCCACATCACCCTTGCAGTTACTCAGTACCACCTTGGGCTTTTTACAGCTGTTATGACCCCAGTTGGATGCTGGTCCCACTGCTAAGAAATCCCCTCCCCAGCAAAGTGAGCAGGGAAAACAGGACCAAGGTCTCTCAGCTTCAATCACCCGTGGTCATCTGCTGCATTTTATCCAGTGGCTCCAAGTGTTCTGCTCTGATTCCATGCCTGTGTTACTCATTGCCTGCAGTCAGGACCTGCCCCTCAGCAGAAGGACGAAACCCTCTGTTCCATGAGGATGGCTGGGTCTCTGTGTGTGGAGCTGGGGGAGGAGGCTCCTTCCTCACAACAGGTGAAATGCAGCTTTCTCCAAGGCAAAACGCAGCAGCTGGATTTAGCAGCATGCCACCATCCCACGTTGTGTTTGGCTGTGCAAAAGGCGAACAGCATCCCCGCCGGAGCAGCGGCAGGAATGTTAGGTAGGCAGATCTCAGTCTCTCCACACAATGACACACACAGGCAGTTTGGCTGCAAGGAGACGTCTGAAATGTCACAATTTTGAAAAGGCAAATAAATAAGGCTCTGTTCAAGCACTGGCTTGTTGTATCAGCAAAATATTATCTGCCCAATGTAGTTTGCTGATCGAAGCAGGTTTTCTTCAAAGTGGCACAGAAAAAGGAACTCACTAGCAGCCAATTAGAACATTAAAAAGTAAAGGCTATCAAGAATTTTATTAGGAAGAGGAAAGACATGTAAGGAGTTTTCATCCTGATGATAAAACATCAAGAGCTTCATTTGTTATTGCTAGGATCATCCTGATTGTTTATAGTGCTATAATGGAGTAACTGAGCATTGAAGGTGACATTAAACAAAAATGGTAGTATAAAAATTAGTCATTGCAGTCTGTATCTCTGCTTTTCTTACTCAGACTGGAGTTCACGTGAACGTTGCTATTATCAATCATTATCCTGTTACACTATACTATAACAACATCCCTTTCTCCATTCCCCAAGCTCTATCAAATAGTGTAATGTCCACTCTCATTCCCAGTGTGATTGTAAACACATGTGCCATGTGCCTGAGCACCCTGGATTTCACTGGCTCACTATGAGTTGAAACAGGACCTGGTGGCTTTGGCATGCAGGCTTTCTGGGGCAGAGCAAAGAGGGAATTCTGTGATTCTGATGGAATTGTGTCTGTTCACTCCAGTAGTTAGTTTGGGTTAATTGCCTAAGTGGAGACCCACAGCCCTAATTCTGGTGGTCCAGTGCAGTCCAACTCATTAATGAGTGTTTTCGTAGGGCCTCTGATCTTTCATGTTGTTCACATGTTGTTCAGCTTTGAGCTCTGCAGGAGCGGTGAATGGGCAAGCTGAAGCATGCACTGAGTTTATCAGTGGAGAAGAGCATAGGTAAGAATGCAATGGGGCAAGTGTTCTCCTGTGTTTGCAAATGCTGCCTCCTAACCCTCAACCCACCAGGCCTCTTTAGCAGGATGAGCAGAGTCACCTACTGGTCCTCCCAGCCATCCAGAGCAGCAGGGTCACTCTGCAATGGGTGACCCTCTCTTCTGTCCGTGCCACCCTGTGCGGAGCTCCCGGCTGGCACTGTGGGGAGGGAAGGGAAGGGAGGGAAGGAGGGCTGCTGCTGTGGCTCCGCACGAGATGCAGCTTGCCCCTCTCGCGGCGTGGGAGGTTTGTGTTGAAAGGATTCCCAGCCTCTGATGAGCTCAGGGAGTGTTTCTGTTGGGCTGCACGTGTGCATCTGAGGGTGCGTAAGGAAATGGGCAGGAAAGCTGGAGGAGAAGGTGGGGTTAAGTCGAGCAGGAGAGGAACAGCATGGCAGAGGTTGCTGCATCAGGCTGTGGTGCAAGTGCACAGTGAAACTGGTGTTTCTCCTGCTGGGCTCTGCATGTGCCTCCCTCTGCTCTGGGCTGTGCTGGCCTTCGCCGGGACGGGCTGGGTTGCAAGGATCAAGTTTTCCCTGTTCCCGTTCCCTTGGTGCGGGATGCTGGGCCTCAGCATCCTGGCCCTGCTGTAAATGTTGAGAGCTGCTGTGAAATCCTCCTCCAGACCCAGGGGCCTGGCTCCATACCTGACCCATGAGGTTCAGACCCGGTGCTTGGCTTCGGGGACATCTCTGATAATCTTGGGACTGTGGAGATGGAGTTACTGCAACAGCTGTAGGGTTTCATTTATAAACAGCTTCCTTAAGAGCATTATTGAAACAGAAACAAGACCGGGAAAATTCAGAGGAAATCTGAACATGGGTCTGTCAGCACGTCTGTTCCCAAAGGTCAGTGCTGGCTCCTTGGGGAGAAATGGCACATCCTTTCTTCTGAGTAAACACGGGCCGGTTGTTTGCTGCTGTTATCCCAGACAGTGAGTGGAGAGGCTGGCAGTGCAAGGTTTACAGGGGATGCAGAAAACCGGATTTCCAAGAGGATCCCTGTACCGCTGTCTGTGAAGGCTGACTGTGCCTCCTGTGTTTTGGCAGCTGTCCTGGAGCTCCTGGTGCAGCCACGCTTGCAAGACTTGGCTTTCAGCAGGAGAGACCCCTAAATGCCTGCTCTCAGAAAAACAGCCCGGCAGCAAGCCTGTAACAGGCCTTCCCAGGGGAACTGAGATGCCCCTGGGAAAAAATTAATAGCTGCCATGGTTATGGAGCTGAGAATGGTTGTCTCCACTGATTTAAAAGCGATCTAAATACCATTTGTCCTTCTAGCCCTCAGTGCCTTAGGATACCAGCTGGCTTGGGGCAGTATCTTTGTGTTCAGTGAATAAATGGAATTGTTTATAAGTCTTATTTCCATCATTATTTAAATGTTTGCTTGGCAAAACAATCTGTTCAGCTTCCAGTATTTGTTTTTAAAGAGACTTTACACGTCAGACAAAGATGAGGGCCATGATGAGGAAATGGCAAAGTGCCTGCCAAGCTACAACAGAGGTGCATTGAATATGACCACGGCAAAGAACCCGTGGTTGAGAAGGTGACCCAGCCTATGGGAACCCTCCCCTTTGTACTTTTTCACTTGGGTCCTGTTGGAGCATAAAGCTGACACTTGAATATTGCCCTTATGCTGCACAGTGGGAATCTCCTGCAGGGTGGCTACGGGGCAATATTTGCTGCTCAGCACCAATCCACCTCTCTGGCCAGGACATGGGTGACCTTAGAAAGTGAGGCGGTGGCTTAGCCAACTCCTCAGGGTGTGACAGCAGCAAGGCAAGAACAGAGGTGATACCCATACCACTCTGTCTCGGTGGTCTGGGCTCTGTATGTAGTTAGGCAAATGAGTTTTGTTTGTTTGGGTTTTTTTAAGAAATATTGGGAGCATCACAGAGAGGTTGTTGACTTCTTAGCTGTGTCCTTTTAGCTGTATGTGGTCTGCCTCTAGCAGGCACAGAACACAGTGAAATTGGTCAAAAGTGTTATTTTCTGGAATTATTCCCTTGCTTTCTGGAGTTTTGGTTTGTGTAAGTTGTTCTTACCATCAGTATCTACATCCCCCACTTATCGCTGGCTTGGAGGCTGTGAGGATGTTGGAGACCCTGTATTATGGGAAGGAGTCTCTTGGATGCAGCCACAGAGAGGAAGAACAACAAGGTCTTCCTAATGAACTGAAGTGACTTATATCAGCTGTGGAGGACTCAGACCTATTTTCATAGCTGTTGGTTTCTTTACATGTTAAAAATTCAATGTATCAGGAGCATGAGTCCCTCCAAGGTTGTGATGCTAATGGAAATCTAAAAAGATGCCAGAAATTGCCAAAAATTCTGAATCATGATGGAAAGCTTTGGTATGGGGCCAGACCTGCTGGTTTTGTGCCTGGACAGTATCTCATACAAGGGTTTATGCAGAATCATGATAAAAACTGGGCCGAAAGCCTTTTTCATCGGAGTGTGTCAAGGCTCAGTGTATACCTCCCGTGTTATCTCTCCTCCATCTCCATAATTTTGGTATTGGAAGCTCTCATCATAGATCTCCACAGCAGGACTTAAAGCTCAGCCATGGGAGCAGCCCACTTGTTTGTTACCCTTGTTCCAGGTTTTGTTTGCTGGAACAATAAAACACGGGAGAGTGGTTTGGCTGTGGGACCGGCCCCAGCCAAAGCTACAGCTCTGGAGCTGCTGGCCTCACACAGGCAGCAAATTCTCCAAGTGCCACTTTATTACCATATTTCCTCTTACCAGAGATCAAGATCAGCCTTTTAATTTTTTTTCTGGAATATCTGTGTGAAAATTAAATTCCTTAGTAGGATTTTTCCATGGCCTTTTTTTCCCCGAAGCACCCAAGCCCCGAAAGTTCAGGCATGACAATTTCACCCCCTCTGCTTCGTTGTCGCTCTCCCCTAATCGTACTCAGCTTTCAATTATTTATACTGCCGGAAAATTGCACGGAGTTCACACCCCCAGCCTTGAAACACAATTCCACTTTTGTGCAGGGAATACAATCCTTCACTTTCATTAAGTGTGCGGAGACCAAGATGAGAAGTGCCTGTTGTGTTCGCATCCCTTGGCTCGCGATGAGAGGAGCTGGTTGTTTTCGCAAACGTCCTAAATAGCCCTGGAAGGGTTACAGGGAGTTTATTTACATTATTGCATTTAAGTGCAAATAGAAAATTGCCCAGCCATAATGGAAAGTTTATGCAGGGCTCTGTCAGGGCTCTTTTCCATGTCACCTCACCCCTCCCAGCTTTCTGCTCTGACAGACTCAGATGTGGGAAGGCCCTGTCTGGAAGGAGCAGTAGCTCTTGGTCCTGTCACACCATGGTTTGCTTACAGGACACAAAAAAGCATCAACTGGCGTCTCTTCCACTGTGGGCTGTGTACAGTCCTGCCTGCCATAGGAAAAGCTCCTGATTAGGCTCACCCCAGCCTGATTTATGAGCACTGGGTGCTATTTGCTTCTTCCCCATAGCATCTGAATGACCGATCATTTCATCATCAATGTATGGAGCATGGAGTCAGGAGTTTGTTTACCCCCTATTCCCTTCCTGCTTGCCTCGAGTCACAGCATGGTTCTTCTTTTCTGCAACTAGAGCAGTTTCATGTCTCGTGCAAATGCAAGTATTCCCACTCCAGGACTGTCTTTTGCAATTTCCACTTCCCTCCCTTCAAGGGAAGCATTGAAGTGGAGCGGTCAGGGCAGTAAAACCCACAGAGCTGAGCAGACACATGGTAAAGTCACGCAAAAAGCAGGAAAAGTGATGCTCTGGGGGAAGCACAGCTCTGTGCACACTCCTTCCTGCGTGCCCTGTTTAAGCAGCATTCAGCCAAGCTGAGGGTTTTGCTCTGCACCTTTTGCTTTTCCATTTAAAAGGAGAGTTCTGGTCTGTCGGATCTGTGCAGGAAGGGGAGGACTTGAGCTCTCATAGCACGTCAGATCCTTTGGCGTTGCCCTGGCTGGCAGCCTGCTGAATCCACACCTGCCATTGAGCATTTACCTACACAAGTGCCCATAACTGAAGTTTTTTTAAGCTATCCCATCTGGGACCCTGTGAGGGTGCAAAGGCAGCAGAGCAGGGAGTTGCAGTCCAGTGAGGAGGTTCCCACTTCAACAAGTTGCTGATAAGTTCTGATGGCAGGATCTGTGAATGAGCTCACAAAGGACTAAGCATAGATTCAGAAAAGCATCCCAGTGTGTTTAAGATAATTTCTGTAATTGTACAGTACAAGCAGAGCTCTCTAGTAAAGCCATTCTTGAGGCATCAGTGTTGATCCAGGGGTGCCTCTGATTCACCAGGTCAGCAAAGGGCAGATCCTAATCGATTCAGTGGTGCTTTTGCAAACAGAGGTAACATCAGAGCCATGTGCCTGGTCTTGATGCATTTGTTTTTTAAAGGGTGTGTTAGGAAAACCAGTGAGACTTGCTGAGCTGCTCCCTTCAGCCAGGTGTCTTGAGAGAGGTGAAGGACAAACCATGAAAACACTGTGAAAGAGAGGGGAAAATGCCAAATGGGAAGAAATTAGAAAGCAAACCAGAAAAGGACTAAGTAAAATGATAATAGGGAAAAAATTCTTTCAAAGGATTAGGATGAATTTAATGACTGAAGTTTTGCCTCAGAAGGGAATACACCTTATCCACCTGGACCAAAAAATTATTTTACAGACATTTCCTTTTATTTGGCTAATCTCTGGCTTTTGACAACCCAATGAGTTGGGATGTTGTGGCCTCTCTGTCATCTGGGGATCTTTGAAATCCAAGTCCAGGCTTTTCCTGGTCACTACAGTGATGTGCTGCTGCTTGAACAAAACTGGCATGTGTCTTCCTGGTGAAGAGAATGTGGTGTGGGATGGCACATGATGAACACTTGTGTCCTTGTAACGAGTCCAGGTTGTCTGGTAGTTTTTGGTGTGTCAGTAACTGTTGGTGCAGCTTTGCAAAAACCTCTGTTGCCTTGTGCAACACTCATTGTGTTACTGTGCTGAGGGTTACAGGGTGCTGGTTGCTTGCACGTAAGGGTAGGATTTAGCACTTGGTGCTTCAGGAGGTGGTAGAGATTCATTTGCCATTGGATTCTGGGAATAAGGCAGATGGAGCAAGTAGTGTGCTCCATGAAGGTGGTCCCTGACTATCCTTATGTAAAGGAAAAAGTTTGCAGAAGGTGCTTCCAAGGTAGAGAGGAGCCCTACAAAGTTTCAGGTTCGTTCTGGGTGTGGGAGAGCCCTGGATTATACAGCTGAGCAGGGGTGTGCTGTGAGCTGCAGGAGCACTAGGGCTGTCAGTTCCTGCCTGTTGTTGTTAGGAAACCTCATGCTGAATCCTGTTCCACTCTTAGGTCAAAATATATTTCATCGCCTTAATGTGGAAATGTTTTTTGTATAATTAGGAGCTCGGAGTTGGCGGTGTGGAAGGAGGAGGGGGGAACTTCTGGTGCGGCAGGAAGGTTATCTGGAAATATCCACCCATAAAATGGGGGCTATAATCAGCCCTCCTGGAGAAAGTTTATTCATTAATGTTTGTAAAATGCTTTGAAGTCTTTGGCTTGGAGTGTTTTTAACAGAGCCAAATGTTAGCTGTATTACAGTAGCTAAGCCAGACCGTAATGACCACGTTCCCTCTCCTCCCCCTGAGCCCCCAGCCATTTCTGACAGGGTTTGGTGAAGAAGTGAAACATCAGCAGAGTGACCAAAGAGAAGTGAAGTGCTCAGCAGAAATATAAATAGTGCTTTTCGTTCTTGGGATTATGTCCTGGTCCCATGGAGTCTTGTGGTCGAAAACAGAATTTGTAGAAGGGATGAGGAGTTTATTTCCAAGCTTGTACCATGTTATCCCAGTTGGTAACTGGTTTAGGGTCCCCCTGAGCTAGGACGCACCGGCGGCCTTTGGGTGATTACAGTTATTCCAGCTTGTCTCCGTGGGAAGTCACCTGAGTGAGACTGGCATACTGGGATGGGAGGGAGATGTGGCTGTTGATCGAGTGCGTGGTGAGCAGGGAAAAGACTTCACTGGGGCAAAACAAGGAGGCCCCAGAGCAGGACACAGGGAGAGTGGCTTGATGGACTGCTCAGCTCTGGCTGCCCCTAAATGCCCCTTGCTCCACGCCTGGCCATTTCTTACAGCATTGTGTCTGCCCTGACAATAACAGAATAGCATTTGCCTTTTGTTTTGCTTGATTTCTGGTCTCAGGAGGTGAAAGTTGGTGATGGCATTGGTGGCAGCAAGGATCATTCTTTTTCAAGTGAAGGAATTGGGGGGGGGGGTTCAGTCCATGCTGTGTCCCTGGAGTACCTGTGGATGAGATTGCAGCACAAAGGCAGCAGGTAAATGGATGTGCCAGGAGTCATGGGGTAAGGACACGTCCCAAAGAGTGAGTTACCCTTACAAAATTGTTCTCTGGGCTTGCAAGCATTTGCTCTGGGTGGCAACTAGGAACATCTCATTAGCATGAGCTGGTGGGTCATGTCTTCAGACACAACCCATAGCTCTTCTGGCCAGCTCTGACACTCTGGCTTGTGATGTATCCATTCCCTAGCCTCACCCAGGGTTAGGCAGGGATGGCTTCCTGCCTCGGGGACTGCATTGCTAATCTTTGCCTGAAAATTTGAGGTGCCCAGACATGCCTTGGTATGGGGGAGGCTGCTCTGCATTGTTATGATGGGTCTCAGCTGGGTGAGAAAGGAGATGTCTCCAGCCCGGAGGCAGAGCAAGCTCTGTTGTGTGCACCCTGTAGCAAGGATGCTGGGAAGGTGGCTTGGCAAAACAGAGGAGCCAGCACCTTCCCCAGACACCTGATGTTTCGAGTGATCTGTCGTCCTTCGAAAGCGCCCTCTGATTGTGGAGCTCACAGCCAAAGACTGACCCAGCCCTCGCCTCGAATCTCATCTTTCCTCCAAGAGTCCGGTCCCTGGAAAGATGCAGCTCTCCAAGAAGGCATTCCAGGGGGGTTTAATCACTGCACTCGCTCCAGCCCTGCTGCGCTTGTGGTCTAAGCACCTGCTGTTTCATTTAATTAGCAACAAATGGGAGGTGTGGGTTGGAGGAAGAGAGAGCAGCACCCTGGTGAAGTATTTGCTGCGATGTAATGTATTTTATTTTGGGTCCGGAATGGAGGCCATGAGGAACATTTTCCAGAGGGCTCCATAAACCACCTCTGTTCACAGGGCGATTATTTGAGGAGGGAGGAGAGAGCAGATTTAAATCGGTGCCGCTAATTTCTGCAAACAACCACATTATTTTTAATTCATACTCCAGACTCCCTCCACCCATGGCTTGATGTTGGGAGCTGTGAATTTTCCACGTCATAACAGAGTCCCTCTATAAAAGAGAGCCCTTTAAATATATTTTTAAAATTTGATTTCAAATACATCAGGCTCTCAAATAAGTCAATATTCAGAATGGAAAACTAACTCTTTCCTTCCCTCACAGTGACGTGCTCATTTATTTGTATTTCAGTAGCACATACCAGCTCTGAGTAGAGGTATGTCTGTCTGGTGTTAGGGGCTAGAAAAGGCATGAGAAGCTGCAAGATAAGTCAAAAGAAATAATGCCTTTGTTCACCATGGTTAGTGAAGCTTGGGAGCTCTCTGTTGCAATCAGCGCGCTGCGTTGCCAGCAGCATTTTACCAATGTAAGGAAGGGAGATGGGGACAACTGGGAAGGCAGACTTCAAGATTGAACCACTTGTGCTGGACAGTGGCTGTGTCCTGCCTTTGGGAGATCAGCAACCAGAGCTCTGTGCAGGGGAGATTACAGTCACAGCTTCCATGTGCTCCAGCCCACCAGCACTGGGGGCTGTTTTTCTCCGGGGGGTGTGGCAAGTTTAACAATGATCTCTCCTACTGGTGCAAAATGTAATTCTCAGTCTAAAGGCACAAAATGTATATTGGCCTTTTGTCTGATTTTCTTCAGGCAGTGAAAGCACCATAAGAGCTGCGAGACAGAACACTGTAATTTTTCCCTGCCCTGACTAAAGCAGGAGAGCTGGGTTTTACTATTTGCCCTTTGGATTCCCTGTTCTAAAATAGTTCATCTCCCATGGATTTGAGAGGATAAATTAACGTGTGGCTTTCAGGTATCCAGATGCAGTGGTGACTGTGGTCATATCAAGAACTCAGACTGATCATTTTGTTCTCACTTAGAGTTTTAAATTCAGTCCTGAGTATTGGCTTCTGGTCTAAGGACAGTAAAAGTTCACAGAAAATTCTCATCTTCTGAGATTGTCATAATCTTGAAATAGAGAAATTCTCGCTGTATGTCCATCCTAAAGGCCTTCATTATTAGAATAGAATATTCCAGTTGGAAGGGACGTAAAATGATCATGTAGTCCAGCTGCCTGGGCACTTCTGGGCTGACCAAAAATTAAAGCAAGGGCATCTGCTTGCAGACACGCAGGGCACCTGCACACGTCCCAGAACTGTCAGACTCCTGCAAGTCAGCATTATACTCAGAATCAACCCCATAACCCCCCAGCAGTATCTCTTCCTCATCTTAGTTTTTCCTTCTTTCTCTATGTTCCTATCTGATGATAGAAATAGGTTCTTTCTGCATGGATCAAATATGAAAGCAGTACCTCGAGGGACTCATTCAGAGCCAGGATATGAAGTCTGGAGTTCTTTTTCTACCTCTGACATTTGAGAGATGCTTTTAAGTAGACAAGATACTATTACAGTGTCAGCCCATCTGTCAGCAGAATTGGTGTTTGAATCCTGTTCCTTTGCTCAGTTTTAACAGAAAGGCAAGTGAAGCTGTCTGGCAGTTTACCTTGTTGCATGTCTCAGTATGGTTAGGAAGGGAAATCTGTTTTTGTTTTCAAGCCTCTGTTGTACTTGCAGCGTTTAATGCTGTTCAGTCCCACATCCAGGCAAGGGGATCACCTGCCCAAGCTGCTCTTGCAGTTTCTCTTGTAATGGAGAACAGCCCCTTTGCCTCCCCTTTCCCCTGCTGGCCCTTGCTTTCGAAACATGAGCATCTTCCTCCGGCTTCAAATCCTTCTCCAGGTTGATACTGATCTGCAGGGTTCAAAGCAGGGGTGGGATTTCAAAGCCTCCTTGACCATATTGGATCTGCAGTGTGACGCTCAGGCCGTGCTGAAAGCCTGAGTTTTGAGGCACATTTAATCACATCTCTGCACCTGTTAGGGTGGAAAAATTTTCTTCTGAGTTTTGTTTCTGTTGTTCCTAAGCCACTCTCAGGTTTTCCTTCGTTCTTGGCCAGCGCAATGTCCTCCGGCATCTGACCTCGTGGAGAGACGTGCACCCGTCCCAGATGAAGGGCTAGAAACAATTGTCTGCACCTGGCTCAGCAAAACAGTAATTTGTGTGAATGCATGTGTCTGGTAGTGTACTTTATTTGGTCAGTTACTTGAGCCAAAGGAAGCCCTAATTAAGCAAGATAACTTTGCATCTGGGTTGCTGGCAAGGAGCAGTTCTCTGTGCTGGCCGTGGGAGTGTAGTTGCTGCCCTCCCGTGCCTTTTCTGCCCATGTTTGATGACAAAGGGAGGTTGGCAGTAGCTGTGATTTGATGAGGTGGTGTCTTGCTTTCTGATGGAAGATGGGCCATTCTGTGCTCTGATATTTTTCTTGCTCTCAGCAGGGTGCACACGTGGAACCTCATTTCTGAAGTTGCTTGTGCCCGGTAGAAAGCAGTCGATGTGTCATTCCTCCTCCCACCTCCTACTCACTGCACTTCTTTCTTGGTATCTTTTCCTTTTGCTTATTTAATTGAACTTTTAGTGCTAGGTTCTGCAGATGGCAGTTCTCTAGACCTGATTCCTTACAGCCATAAAGCTGAGGTGCTAAAGATAGATAACCCTATGGAGGACACAAGGATCATGTGGACTTTCAAAACCAGCAGCCAGGTCTCATACTGCAGTGCCATCAGGCAGCTTGACTGCTGCTCATACGGGAATTACAGGGCCAGGATATGGCCTGAATCCCTTTGATGCAAGGTACTGTCTTCCTGGATACTTTCTGTGACAAAATAGCATCATGTCATTTCAGGGGGAATCTGTGAAATGTTAATTTCCTACCTGAGCCAGGGGCTAGGGCAGAAGAGAGCTGTGTGATACCTGCAGCTTGTTGGCCTTTTCAACACATTTTTGAGGATGTTTCTACAATGTGGACATCTTTCTGATGTTTCTTTATTGTGGCTTTGTGTGATGGAGAGGAGGAGAGAACAGACAAGTGCAAATCCCCAGGGAGGATGAGAAATAACTGGATGCCTGCACAGTGCCCAGCAGTGCACAAGTGACTGTTGTGCTTGTTTGCCCTGCCTGTCTGCCCCATCCGGCTTCTAAAGCTGGTCACAAGATGTGGAAAGCTATAGAAATCTGCATCATCACTGCTCTTGTCCTGGATGGACATCAGCCTGCCCATCAAAGTAGTTTGTAGGTCACTTTCTTCCCCTCAGAAATGTTTTGGACGGAGCTGCTAGATGTGATGTATTGTGGCTACAATTTCCTTGCTTTCCCTAGCACCCTTTCCTTGAATCACCCAAGCACACGTTGCATAGTGCACACCCAGTATGTACCCTTCAGCTGGCCACCAGGGTTTGCATGTGTGGCCAGGCAGGCTGGAGAACACTTGTGGTTTTGTTTTAGGACTGAGAACATGCCTAGTTAAGTACAAACCGTTCCTGGTGCTGCACTGCTCCTCGTGTTACTGGAGGAGCATCTGCCAGAGGAGAGCAGGCATGGATTCTCACTGGCAAGCTGGACATGTACCCAGCTGCCTGTGAATCCATAGGTGCTGCTGCTCAGCCCACACGGACACCCTTGGCTTAAAACTCTGCTGTTGCCCTGACAGGGATGGGAAAAGCAGCTCTGGCTTTGAAGGCAGCACTGTGCTGCCTGTGGTGGGTAACAGTGTGCTGGGTACCTCTTGCACCTGGTACTGCTGACCATGGGCTCGCCATCAGGTCTTACAAATGCCACTAGGCAGGGATATAGGCTGGAAACCTCCTGTGGAGGGACAGAGCTGGAAGGAGTCCCTCTCCTCCTGGATGCGAGCATCTGTCTCCATGTGCTCTTTCTCCCTCGCAACTTGTAGCAGTTTTCTCATCTGGAAGTTTGGAAAAGTCACAGCCCTGACAGTATTTCTTGACAGCGTGCCTGTGCCACTTAAAAGCTACTGAGATAAAAAAAGACCAAAATAACCCCCACCGTTGTCAAAGACCTCCATCGATGCTTTTCATACCCTGCCAAATATTACATGTGATTAGTTGGTATGATACACAGAATAGCATCTGGTCCACAAGGAATGCGTCCAGAGATGATGATGATTATCTGAATGAAAATCCCAGAGTGGGGCTCGAGCATGCAGAGCGTAACACGGGGGCCCTGTAAACACTTGGAGTGCCCACCCGGCTCCGAGCAGCACACGCAGCCACCGTGGCCGCCGTCCAAGCCCGTCTACTTTCCCAGGGTTTGCTTTCGTTCTCAATTAAATTAATGAAAGTCCTCAGGCAGACTTGTACTTACAAAAATAAGATTTCAGTCCTAGCCTCCCTTCTTAGGATGCTGGATCATGTTTGTCCTGCAGGACGTGTTGTCCCTCCTCCCACTGCGGTCATGCGTCATGGTTTGGTCCATCTACAAGGTCTTTTGGGACAGCTCTGGTCCCAAGTCCCCTGGGATTCTCCTTCTGGGCATGGACTTTATGAACTCAGACGTTACCCAAATTCCCCTTTCGCTTTTAAAGAGAGAACATTGTCCATGCTGCATGTCGGGGCAGGGACCAGAAGGAGCTGGTGTGGGTCTGAGTGTGCAGCTAAGGTGCCTGTGTTGTGTGGTTGTGCTAGCAATGGCAGGGCTCTTTAAAATAACTTTTCTGATACCCGTGAACTTTGTCCTCCCTGTCCAGAAATAAATCTACAGAGAGAAACCGATCTCTTGAGATGCCATTACAGTAGGCACGAGTAAGGACTGATTGTTGCAAACCTAGGTTTCTTCTTATGTTGCATTCTAGCGTGCAAATCCTTTCCTCCCTGCACTGCAAGCCCAACTGGGCAGCCAATGCTTTTGGAGTCTGCCCTTCCCAGGCACTGACCACCTCTGCTGTCCCTACGTGCCAGATGAGCATCCTGGGGAGATTCCAGCACGGCACCCGAGGCTGGGCAGTGCCTGAGCTGAAGGGGCTGTGCTGGGGCTGGGGTGTAAGGCTGGCAGCTGGCTCCGAGCTCTTGGAAACCTCCTGTCCTGCTGGCTGCTTGTTACCTCCCTGGAGACCCGCAGCAAGATATCTGTTACATGTGCAGCTCTCTCTGCTCGCTCGGGCAGTGGGATTTGTTGTCTGTACTCCTTTCTACATCCCCCCAAAGACGAGATACACGTGTTTGGAACCAGATACGCAGGCAAAACATCTCGGGGTTTGGAGGTAGGGAGAGAGGAAGAAAAGAAGACAAAGGAGTCTCCTCCCGGCACGGAGTTAAAACCTGTGGTAATGTTGTGCTTGGCACAGTTTCCTCATTGTACTGCGCTGGGCGGTCGCTCTCCTCTGGCAGATGCTCTCCCCAGAGCTATGAGAAGTGTCCTAGGGAGATGAGTAGATACCATTTCAGATGGAGTTTGTGAAGTAAAATGTGCCATTGTGTTCGGAGCTATTGTTTCTGTTTTCAATATTGAAGTTACTCATGGTTTCCAGGGGACAATACATCAAGCAAAGCTAACAGGCTGTAGAGAAGATGTAGATTATGAAAACAGAGGGATTAAGTTTCATACATTTGGAGCTAAAGTCTCATCTCTCTCTTAGCAGTGGGAGCAGGGAAGTAGCCTTGCAGACTCACAACACTCTACCAATTTAAGTGAGGGCGTGTTTTTAACAGGCTTTAGTTAAAACTATGGTCAGCACTGTGTGAGCAACTTAGAAGACTCTCTAAGGATGGATTCTGTGGGTGCAAGTTCAATGACCATCCAGTGTATAAATATGGTTTCAGAGAGTTTCTGTGCCAGGCTTTGCACCAGTTCAAACAAAATCAGTTTGCAAAGATGGGGTCTGGCTGGCTGGGCAGCCCCTGCCTAAAACACCCATGAAAATCTGCTGTTGCCTCTTTGTGAGAGAGGAGTAAGGAAGGATAGAAGAGGGCATTGCATTGCATGACAGTTGTGATTCTCCAGCTCTTGACATCGCTTTTGGGGACTGCCTGAACCCAGGAGGAGTCACACCTGCAAAGAAGGGGACCCATTAATGAAGAGCCAGCCCCCGTTCCCACAAGATGCCATCCTAAATCTGTCATGTTACGGAGCAGATCAGGAGTTTGGTTCCCTGGATGATCTGACAGCACTGAACAAAACAGAGGTAAAACCAAAACAGCCTGTGAATCATGCTGACAATATCTGGTGTGTGTTTTTGCCAGCAGTAAGGATGCAATTAATACCAGCACCCTGCTAATGCCCCTGTGCTGCTTTTGGGGTGCACTCTCCAGCACCCTGCTTGCAGCTGCAATGCAGTGTTTGATTCTGCTGCCGGGGTTTTTTTTTTAAGGACTAGAGGGTTTTTTGAAGCCCTGGAGCCTCCTACCAACCCTTCCAGCCTTTGTGCTGGGCTGACCTGAGTTGACCTGCTCCTACTTGCACGAATTTAGGGCAGGCACTCTAAGTTTTTTGCATTGTGAGGCCTTTAGAATGGCTTGGTAAGGTTAGTGAACTGATAAACCCTAAAATCTTAGTGGGGCTACGCTGTATTTCCATAATTGGCTTGAAGGGGTTGAAATTTCAAGAAGGATGGGGAGTAAATATTTTTTAAATGCCCAAGTGATGTAGGAAGCAGTGATTAATGGAAGTGACCTTGGTGCTTTGCTCCCTTTCAGTGAAGCTCTTAGACTTGCCATTGTGTTTAAAACTGGAACCTCTGCTCTGACAGTGCTGTCAGATGCACTTCTGCTGTCTGAAGGCCAGAGCTGAGTGTCCAAGGGCACCATTCCTGCAGTGTCTCTCACTGGGACACGCTGCTCTCTTGCTGCTTACGTGCAATCTGAAAGAACACTTAAAGCCTGTGGGTTTTGTAGGGATAAAAAAATTTCAGGATGTAAGGAAAGATGCTCTTCTTTTGAAGTTAGCTCTTCTTCCAGACAGGATTTTTACTGTGACCTTCAGTGAGCCTTTCAGAACATGCCTAGGTTGTACAGCCTGAGCACCTGGGCTGGCTCTGGATGTGCCAGCTCTGGAAAAAAATCTGGCAAATTGCTTGCACCCCATCACAAAATTATGGGCCTTCCCCAGAAGCTAGTTGACCTGATGGGGCATGGCATCAGCATGGCTCTGACATCTCTGCACGACCCTGTGGTGCCACATAACTGCAGCATTCATCTCTCTAAAACAGGCATTGTGGTGTGGCCTTACTTCCCAGGGATGCCGTCGGGACAAATCCTCTGTAGATACCAGAGCAACAGGGGACGTATAATCACCATGGATAGATGGAAAAGTATGAAGTAGCCTTTGTCCAAGCATCTTCCAGTGTGGTTAAGTTGGATGAGGCCAGTTTAATTTAGCACTGGGGAAAGAAAATGCTTCTGGCAGGAGACTTCAATAGCAGCTCTGTGAAAGGACAGTGTGGGCTTTCTGAGAAGCTCTTCAGAGATGCACCAAGTGCCTCTGTCATCCCAAACCAGCACCTCAGAATGTTTTGCCAGTCTGTGTTAGCCACAAACGCTGGGCTCGTTCTGTGGAGCCTTTAGAGAAAGCTGCATTTCTTTATGAAAAATACCAAATGTCTCAGCTGGGAAACAGCATTCCCTCTTTTGATGGATCGTGTTGGGGAAAGACCCCCAGTCTCTGCTCCCCGCCTTCTCCTCCCCTGGCTGTTTTAGTTGGATACGGAGAGGTTTGTAAGATTTCCAAGATTTCTTGTGGAAATTTTCAGACCTGAGAAAGGCATTTTCCCTTTGGGGATTACACCATGCTGTAAATGTCTGTTCTCTTTATTTTATATGCATTTTCCTGCTTTTGTTTGACTTTCTCACGGATTGCACTATATTTAATTCAGAACATATCCTATAATGCTGTAATTGTCAGGCATGTCAGCTGGTTATCCAGATGACTTTTTGCTGTAATTTTTTTTTTTCTTTCGAAATAAAAGGAAAGCAGTTGCTGCTGCTTCTCAGGGATTGAATTATTGCACTTCTCTTGCACGCTGTGGCATCATGTAACACCACAAGGGAGCCAGTGTCACTGGCTGCCTGATACAGTTATTCCTGCTGCACTGTGGAACCTGTTACAGCTTTAGGAAGAGATGGAGTTTCACCTCCTTCTGCTGTGGAAGATGTCAGTGCAATGTGTGAGTGGCTAACAGATGAGCTCCCCTGGGTTCAATCTGTTCCACGTCCTCACCCAAAGATCTTTTGCAAACTTTTCCTAGTTGGTGTTATGCTCAGGAACAGCTCTGCCCTGGCCAGTTTTGAAGGGGTGGGAGTTAAGCAGACCTCCTGCTGTCTTGTGTCTGTGAGAGCGAACTGGTTTGTTGTTCCTGTGAGAGGGGGAAGCAGAGGAGAAATAAAAAGCAGCTCAGAGAAATCTAGAGAAAGTTCTCTAACAGCTGTATGCTGTGGAGGGATCTGCCCCAGTGGCAGAGGTTTCATTCCCTGCTCTGCATCTCCTTCTGTCATTGATCTCAGCAGGTAGGGTCCTGAGCTGGAGTAAATCAGGTCCTTCCACTTACACGTTGGATGCTCCACTGATTAACCTTAGCAGAAAACCTATTCTAAAACCAAACAAAATTATCTTCCCTAGACCAGTATGCAGAAGGTGAATCTGTGGAAATGGGCTCTTGTGTTTTCCACTCTCTTGCTTGTTTTCACCCGCTGACATTTAAATGTTGATATGTTACCTATTAGCATGGGATCCATTCTCTGGAAATGGTGGCTAACCATCTTCCCTAAGTGAAAGACCCCCTTGGATTCCCTGGTTAACCATGATTTGGAATATGCTATGGATGGAGAAGCCCACAAATGAGAGGATAATCGTATCTGAAAACCACCAACAATACTTCTTCCATTTGCTTCTGTCCTGCTGGGTTTAGATGAGTGTAGTTCCCCTGAATTCAGTCTCTGACTGCTGCTCTACAGCATAAGGCTCAGAGCCTGTGATGGCTCTTGATTAAATCTCACGCCACCTACCTGAGATCCGTCTCACATTTTGCAGGTGCAAAGGCAGAGACAGGACTGGAGAGGTTTATCCACAGGAAAAGCCTGGCAGATGACAGAATTCAAACCTATCCTGGCCATTCCCTGTCTTGCAGATCACATGGTTTATAATTCAAAATATAGCTGATGATGCTGAAACCATCAATCCCGTCAGCAAGCAGCACAGCTGGTTTCCAACTTCAAAATGAAAGGAAATTACTGCAGCTCCTCAGGGGTTTAATTAGTAATTCCTATTCTGGTATCTTACCTCTCCTTCTCATCTAAACTTGTGTTATCTGCATTAAGGACTTTCAGTCTTTTCTGATTTGCAGATGCCCTTAACTCCTCTTGCTGAGGATGTGAATTCCATCATCACTAGTTTCAGATCCCTGGCAGTATCTTTGCTTTTCTTCCAGTTTCTTTGGCAGACTCTCTCAGAAGTGTGCACACAACCCCATACATGTACCGATGCCTCCTCTCCTCTTCCTTGTCTCCCAGCTGGCTGTAGCTCTTCTTTCCTCCTTGGGACTCCAAGATCAGATCAGCACTGTGAGAAGGGATGTGCCTGATGCCTGGCTGTCCTCATGTACTTTACCTTTCAAGTCCAGCAGTGTCTAAATTAAAGTTATTGTCAGCTTGCCTCATTTTAATGAAAAATGCATTTTCTGATGAGTGCTTGGAAAAAGGGACGCTTGATGTGCTTCTTGGCATTCAGTGTAGGAAGAACACTGCCCTGTGTTCTGGAAGAACAAAGTCCTGGCCATTTGAGTGGCCAAGAGTAAGGTGGCAAGCTGAGGTTTCTAGGGGCACCTTGCAAAAACTCTGCTGCTCTTGGTCATGATTTGATTTTCAACTGCTCTTTCTCTGGGACACAAGTAAATTATACCCTGGAAAGGGACCGAGGCCTCACCTCTCTCTGTTGAAGGTCAGAGTCCTTCACCATTTTGCAAAGGTGGATGTTGTTTTGCTTGCCAAAGTAAGGGGTTTGCATGAAAGTCATCCTCAGGATCTTCGTGTTATAAATAAATCTCCCTGTGACTGCAGTGCTGACCTCCTGCGGAGCTTTGATTTTATCTGTGCACATGGCAAACCTGCATCCACTTGAAAAGGAACCAGAAAGATTTCCACACTGAGAGATTATGTGGGTGTCCTCATTTGCTCATTTTAAGAGGAGAACTTCACTCTTCTGACTCTTCTGACCGGAGGAGTTAAAACTGCTGCAAGGAAGGAAGGGGAGGAACCAACAGCCCAGCAGGAACCCATCTATAGTCTGTGGTATAAGGCATAGGTGGAGGTCAGGTGACTGTCTCAGTGGATTAATTTCAGGCAGTTGGATTTGGACACAAACTTCCAAAACCTCAAAACCAAACCAGGAACAAAGTTCCCACTGGCAAATGCCACGGGGTCAAGCCATTGAACAGTTTATATGTTCATGTCCCCTGCACTGATTGGTTTGTAGCAGAGTAAAAGCCTCTCGCAAAAGAGAAGTTGCCTTTTAGTCTTGGGTGCTGTAAGTCCTTATGTCTGCAGCAGCAGGAAATGTTGTTTCATGAAAATTTAACCAAGAATAGGTAAAATGTAGTAAGTAAATTATCAGGAAGATACTTGGCTTCTCATCCTCAGAGATGCTACTTGCAGCATCTCAAAGGGCACTTGTATTTCTTTATTAAGATTTGTGTTATCATTGCCAAGCAGATGGGGCAGAATCTTATTTTCACAGCAGAGCTGATGTGAAATGACCAGAGCTGCTGTTATCTGGCAAACACAAATGGTTCTTGTGTGCAGGAACGTCTCTTTCTTCATGGCGTATTTGCATTTTTAGGTAAAGGTGGCCTGAAGCAGAAGAGATCAGAAGAAAGATGCCTGGAGCAGTGGTTGAGTTGATACTCTGAAATCTTCCTATTTCATTCTTGCAAGTCAAGTGATTTCATGGTTATGTACAAATAGAAAGGAGTGGAGTGGGCCAGTGCTCTTGAGTCTGCTTTCATTTTAATGAGCAGCAACTCATATGAGTAATTCCCTTGATTTTTAATGAGATTAATTGCATGATCATTTACTGACCACTGCAAGAAAGTCATAATCTGGACCACAAGGTTTTATAGCAGGTCTTCTAAAGGAGTTTTGGGCAGAAGCAAGAAGGAAGGTGCTCAGAACAGAAGGCAGGACTGTGCAGGATTTGGGTAGGAAAGATGTCAGCAAAGCCAGAGTGGTTTGGAGAGACAAAGCCTGGAGAGGCAATTTTGGTGGTGAGTTATTCGTGGACACGCATCTGTTGTGCCAGAAGTGAGAGTGGAATGTGTTTGTTCAGCCTGACTCCAGACATGCTGCCTGAAAGGATGGAAAGCTCACTTCCTGGTTTCCATATACCCTCCCTGTTTCCAAACGGATCCTCCACCCTGTGATACAGGGACATGGTAACAGGTTTCTTTCTGCTCACTATACCAGTCATGCAGTTGGAGGCTCCTCCTCGTTGTGAGCAAATGAACTGAGCTCCTCCAGGTTTGCCAAAATGCACTGCCCGGCTGTGGGTTTTTTGTCTGCCCAAAGCCAACTGTATCCCTAATTCAGTTCTTTGGGACTCTGCATCCAGACTTCCCTTCTTTGCCTTCACACTGGGATGATTTTACTCCAGGTGACAGAATTGCTTTCTGATTTAGCACACTTTGTCCCTAAGTTAACTGTCACATATCAAAAGTGTGAGCAACAACTTGTGGAGACTGCCCATGTCTGAGCAGAATAACCTGGGGCATTAAGTGAAGGGGTTTTTTCTCCAGTCGTATGTGTATTTGCAGTTATAACAAGAATAACTTCCTTTAATGGAAAAACACTTGTCAGACAAAAGAGTTTTTGACTTTCAGATGCTCTGCAGACATCTAATTAAGAGAACTGAAAATCTGTTTATTGGTCTTTGTCTGTTAATCATGTGAGGAAAGGGCTATGCCTACCAGGAGGAGTTTTGGTAGTTCAGCCCTTAACTTTCTTCATTCCCAGCTACTCCATTTGTCTCCTCTTACCAGAGCTGGGCTGAGTGGGGATGTTAGGCATTGGCTCGGGACACCCCATATCACTTTTGGAAGATTTGGGATGTTTCATTCAGGTCCACTGATGTGTTTTTTTCTCCTGTATACATCTCTTCCTCATCTTCCACTTGGCATCCTTCTCTGTGGGTGGGAGGATACAGAATCCTGCTTTTCTGGGACTTTAGCTCTTAATTTGCACTGGCTTTGAATGGCAGAACTGGGTGCAGGAAAGTGCTGAGGAAGGCTCCCTGCTTCTGCTGCACTTTATTTGACTTTAACATCCTGAAGGATCCGTGGCTTCCGGAGTGCCCCTGCCTCCCCCAGCTCCCTGCCATCCAGACCCTCCCAGTGAAGGCAGGAGCTGGGGTGGAAAGTGTAGTCTAAGAAAGCTTAGCCAAACTCTTCCAGCTGCAGTTTATTGTATCTATTTTGCTGATATCCACCCTTTAGATAAATAGCACTAAGTTATACACGTTGTGACTCTCTTGATGTGGTTAAAAAGGCTTGTATTAGCCAAGCTAATCTAACTCCAAGAATAACCATGGGAATTTGACTGTATCAGTTCCAGCTTCAATCAGTCACCGCATAGTAAAGTGAGAATTGCCTTTCTGGTTAAAAGTGTAGCAACAGTGAGACTTCAAGTCAGTAGGTGGGGATTCCCTCCCCCTTCTTTTTTTTCCCCTCTTCTTTGAAGGAAACTCCTGCCCATGCCTGACCTCAGACACCCAGAGCTCTACCTACAAGAAAACAAAATTTCCCATTTTCAATAAAAATCGTGTCTCTTTAGGCAGAAAAGCGAGTTAGCTAACAATCCGCAGAGCTGTGGCCTATTTATTTACCAGGCTGACTCCCTGATGGGGAGACATGTGGGATCTTTTAAGTTCTTCTCCTGCACAGATGTTCCTTCTACTCCCGAGTTTCCTCTTGATCTTTGGTTTGCTGTGCCATATGGTGAAAACGCTGGAGATGTTGTGTGCGGTGGAAGACGAGAAGGATTCTGCGTGCTTAAAACAAAACCAGTAAAAAATAAAAAAAATAATTCTGACTGTTTTTTCCCCAAGTTAGCAAAAAAATATTTTTAAAAGGAAATCTGTCGAGCTAGCAAAACCGCTGTTAACTCACACAAGCTCCCTGCTGGACACGTAGCACTGATGAGATTAAATGCTGATTGACGAGTATTCCCTCCCTTCCCCCAGCTCTTGCTGCCACTTTGGGTATTTGTGTTGAGCTGTAGATCCAGTTCAGGTGAGGAGATAGGGGTTCTGCAAGGGCAAGTAACATGAGTGCTTGCTTTTCCTTCCTTGCCTGCCTCAGAGATCACAGGGGCTGCAGACCGGGAGTTGAAAGACATCTCTCCTGGTCTGTTGGAAAGGAGCCCTGGGGCTGGCAGGAGCTTTGGAGTTCCCCCTGCCTGAGGGAGCCAGGGCTTCTGAGCAGGGAGGGGATATAGAGCATCATAGAGACATCATGCATATGAAACGTGGGGAGAAATGAAACAGAATGTGGAGATTTGGGTCTCTGTCTTGGTAGCACCACATGCTGAATGAGGGTGAAAGGTTGCAGAGGGTGAATGGGGGAGATGAGAGGCTCTTTCAGGCAGTTTTCAGGGCTGGAGTTGGTCTCTTTTGGGCAAGTCCATGATGGCGTCACTAGAGCAGGTGCATCTTTCTGTCTGAGGCCTCTCAGCTGGTCTTCGGCCTCAGTGGCACTGGTCCATCAGGTCTCATCACCCAAGGATATATTGTAGGGCTCCTTTAGGAATGTCAGATCAGCATGCAGCTTTCCTGGGCTCGGAAACCCTGTGCTAAAGGGTACTTGGCTGAGAGCACACCCACCCTGAGCTGCGCTTTCAGGCCGTTCATGGAGCTGGTGTTCTGTGGGATGCTTTGCTCTCTGAGGCCTCCTTGCCTGCTGTCCTCCATGTAGGGACTGCAGTGGAAGATACTCCCCAAAACCCCATCTCTGTCTCCCTGGGAGAACGGGAATGCTCTTTCATACTAGACCAGGGCAGTGGGTCTTTCTGGCTCTGCCGTAAAAGCAGAGCAGGTGTTTTATTAGATGTGCTTTAATCTGGTTGCTTGAACAGCGTTTTCAGCCAGGAGGGTGGTCTGTCGGATGGACAGGTAAAACCTGTTGCTCCACCAGCACAGGCAGGCTGTGTATTAGAGACAAGGCGTGTGTTTTGTAGCAAAAACTGGGAGCCTAATTTTAGAATGACAGCAAGGCCAGGCTCAGCTGTCTGCCTGGGCCCTGTCCCAGCTCCTCTGTGCTGCCAGAAACTCGCCCTCCCTTTCTTGGAGTGAACTGTATCATACCTTTTTAAGTACAGGCTCCCCTCCAACAAGACAGAGTAATTCCTGCAGTTGCTTTTGTCTCAAACCACACACAAACCAAGGGATCCCTCGGTCCCTATGCAGACAGTCCACGTTTCCCCCTAAGACGTTTGTTGTGCTTCCTTTGCAGATGCAGCTTCTGGACAAGTTCCCTATTGAAGGAGGCCAGAAAGATCCCAAGCAAAGAATCATTCCTTTTCTACCAGGTAATGCTGTGGGGAAAGCCCTAAATAAGATGGGTAAGAGCAGCTGGAGACTGCAGTTCCCCAGCTACTGTCTCTAGTACTTTTTGTGACCATTCTTTTAAATGCCTTTTCCCTGGGAGCTCATACACCCAGCTTTGTGATACCAGACTTCCACCTCCTCCTAAAATAGCTGGCATGGTGTTTAGGGCTCTCGGGGGATCTTGCATCAGCTGTTCAGATTCAGGGTGGCTCGTGCCCTGTCACACAAAGGGATTTGATGGCTTCTGCGGGGCTGTCTCTGTGGGGTGCAACCAGACAGCCTTAGCTCCGGCCACCACTTGGGGACCGCTGGGGACCGGAGTCAGTCTTTGTCATTTCTGGCTGCTATGGCTCTGCAGACACTGTTACTGTACAATAAGGAATGAATAACTGGAGTTGCCACTGGGATAGAGAGGAAACTGAAAATGCAAATAGGGATTTCTGCAATGCTGGCCAAAAAGATATTTACTTATCTTTTTGGCCTGAGCCGCTGTCCCTCTGACAGCTTTCATAGAGGGCCTGGACATGATGGATATCCTGTCCTGAGGCTAACAGCACACACTTCTACACAGCTTCTTCCAGCAGCAGCTGCAGGGATGGCATGGGGGAGGTGAGCCAGACCACAGCGTGCTCTTGGAAGTGCAGGCTCTGGCCAGCTCCCTATTGTCTGACTGCACGGTTCTGGCTGTTGGTTTAAAGTTTGGCTCGCTGCACTGCCTGCCAGGATAAATGGAGTATTTTCAGCCTGTTAAAAGGTCTGTTCTGTCTCCCGCTATAAAAAGGAGATCCCAGCTCTTCCCTCAAGGTCTGTGACGAGAAGCTGGGATGGGAGGGTTTAGTCCTCTCCAGGAGTGTGCTGCGCTCCCCAATGCTATCTGCAGGCAAAACAGCTGCTCCAGATGTGTGGTGAGCACAGCTCCAGGGTTATTGGGGAGTAGGGACTTAGAAACCAGCAGCACAAATACACAACACAAACATCAGAGCCACGGCAGGGCAGCACAGCCGCCTGGCAGCGTGCTGGCAGCCTCCATTGACCTTGTGGCAGGCAGTCCCAGGCTCAGGGTTTGCTCTCTGCAATGTTCTGTGCTGCACCCAGCCTCTGCACCCAGAGCAAGGTGGTGTTGCCATCCATTTCCTACCTGGGATGAGAAGAGCAAGTCCAAGAGCGGGCTCTCTTTGTAGCTGTATCACCAACAAACTCATAGACAAATCACTTTATGAAATCTCTTTGTGATGTGAATGGATACTGCTGGCCTGCCTTTCTTGCTGGAAACCATTTTGAGGTCCTTGAAAGCACTGCACAGGAGTGCAGATGGCTTCACATGAGGTGCTGTAGGAAAATCCTGTCTACAGGTAGCATTTGTTCCTCCAGTATTGACTGTCACTGGCCTATCTGTTTTATCTTCTCCTAGAAAAAAGTTGGCTGACTGCAGGTGGCTGCTGCTCAGCTGTTAATGCAGATCTGAGTGATGGATGTCCTGATATATGGGTGCGTGATATTTGCAGAGGGTGAGATAAACCCCATATGCCCATTACAACACTTCCTACCCTTCCCACCCTCCATGAACATGAGGGAGATGGTAGTGCCACATGTCCTTGAGGGGAAGAGTTATATCTGGAAAACATTTGGGTTGACTTAGTGTCCCAAAGAGAGAAGCTGCCAGAACAGAATAGACCTCAGCTGTATTTAATTTAAAATTTCTGTGATATATGTTCTACTTTTGATACCGAATCTCTGCCTCTTTCTTGTTGAACTGCTGAACAGCCCTTGTTGCTTTACCCGGGAACAAGGTGACTCAGCTAAATGTCAAACAATGTCAAACTCCGTTAAATAAACTAGCTGCCATAATTAGAATACGCATGGCATTTCTGCAGCTGGAGCCGTGGACTACGGAAACGAATACCTAGCTATAAACTCCCTTAATTAAAAAATGGCAAGGCAGATGTTTGTACTTAAATCCTACTTTATGAAGATGTTATGGTCCTGCTTGCTTATTGTGGGCCTGGTTCAGCCAAGCTGGAGTTGGCTCTGCATGCTGGGTTCTGAGTGCCCGGGGTTTGCCGTGCCACTTGCAGGGTAGGACAAATCCCCCCATCAGGTCTGGCTTAGGAAGTTGGCATATTCCATCCTGCAACTCCTGTTTGTCGGTGCTCTCCTGAAATAATAATTAGTGCTTGACTGTGCTGGAAACCTTTTACCTGTAAAACCAAGGAAAGTGTAATGGAGTTCAGAGCCTTGCCCCACAAGGAGAGACCATACTGGGTCCAGCAGCAGGAAAGCGCAGTTCTTCTTCCCTCTAGACACCTCTATCTTATTTTCATCAATTTCTTTCTTCAAATATATTTACCCTCACTTCTCCTTTACATGAATAAGGACTCTATGGCTTTCAGAGCCATGAAGAGGTGCAAGGAAATTATAAGCAGTGCCAGGTAGTCCTGTAGAAAATGTCCTGTGGACAATTTTGTAGTTTTATTTTACTTTTTGAGAGTCACTTCTTTGCCTTCAATTTTTTGGTGATTTTTTTTTTAACCGTACTGAGAGGGCAAAAGTGGTATCTTTGTCTCCTTTCCTCATTTTGTCTTCTTCCCATGAGTTTCTCCATTCTTCTCTCTGATTTCCCTTTTTAATGTTGGAAAATTCTGCACCAGGAGGGGTTGTGCAGAAGAAAACTGCGTAAGAAACTCTCTGTATTGGCCAGAGAGCATTTTTGTAGTTGGCGGTATGATTTTTTTTCTTTGGAGAGAGACTGTAGAAGAGTTAGAATAAAATTTGCTGCAAAATCCCCTCTCTAGACCAAAGAGAGTTTGTTGCTCTAAGAAGACACGGATGGAAAGTGCTGCTTGAATGTACCAGTGTGGCTGTTGGTTGAGCCCATTTGCAATACACTGGTTTCTCCATCACCTCTCCTACTGCATATCTGAAAAACAATCTTTGGAGCGTGGATGAGTAGTTTTGCTCCCTCCCTGTCAGGTACTTCTACATCTGCGTCAGCAGAGAGAAGGGATTATGGATTTGGGCTCCCTGTTTCAGGGATCTTGAGGTAATTAATGAAGGAATTTCAGCTGGAAGGAGAAGACTCATCTGCTGAGCTTCTGGAGACCACAGTGGCAAATGAAATGGCAGAGACAGGGCAACGCAACTCTGGGATTAACAGTTTTGCAGTGGTTGACCCAAGACTCCAGGGCTTGCATTGTTTTTCGTTTCTCTTGGCACTAAATGGGAGAGCCATCTGGAGACAAAGCTGAAGCTGGAGGGATGACAGCACTTCTTGCTCCACTGTGTCTTCCAAAGTGCAGCCCTGGGGAAAATGCGCTGCATGGCATGAAATCATCGTGTCATGCTGGCTGCTGGGCTGCAGATCCCTGCCTTGGAGAGAGGCTTGGGCTTGCCATGGCATGGAGGGCAGGCCATTGATGATGGCAGCCCCTTGCACTTCCCACGCAGATTCCAGCTTGATCCCTGCCAGACTTCAAACCACTTTTGACCCCCACAGAAGAAACAGGAGGTTTTTGCATAGGATGTGCCAGAAGGGGAAAATCCTCGCTGGGTGTCTGCTCTGCAGCTTCCATGCTGCCTGGAGAGGGAGACATCCTGTTCGAGGAGACTGCTCTGGTTTTCCTAACTCTTGGGAAGCTGAGTCCTATCCCAGGGGAGCAGGGTGATCAGTGCAGGCTGCCCTACCAGCTTGGTCAGGCAGCTGGAGGAACAACACCCCAGCCTGGCTCCAGTCCCTGCCTCCAGTGCTTGGGAGCCTCTACCAGAGAGGCACCTTCTCTCTTCCTTTTTTCCCCACTCGGGCTTTCCTCCTCCCTTGACTAGGGCGAGGAAAGAGGAAACCATCCATTTTGGGGCGCGTGCTGCCAGTGTCGCTTGGTGGCTGTGTCCCAGGGCGCTGGGAGCAATTCCAGCATGGGGGATGAGATGTCACCCAGCTGCTGTCACCTCGCTGTCACCCCACTGTACCCCACTGACCCACTTGTGACCCCGAGAAGAGAAACGCTCCAGCACCATCTCGAAGCGGTCTCTGAGCCTTTCTCCTTCGTGGGCCCCGGGGCAGCAGGAGCACACAGTGTGCCTGCTGAAGAGTTTTAGGGACAGGCAGCAAATTCAGGGTGGCAGAGATCCCTGCTGGGAGTGCGAGTTCGGCCCTGTTCTCTGCTCCAGAGCTGTGGCACGTTGCTCCTGCCGGGAACAGTGGGTGGGAATGGGGTGAGCTGATCCCTGCCGGGAGGGCTTTGCCTGACTGCTTAATCTCTGGGCAAGGCTCCCGGTTTCCCAGTCTCTCCCAGCCTGAGGCTTGCTGGAGGCTGTTCCTGCAGCACAGGGGAGTCGGAGGAGCGAGTCCCAGCCGAGGGCAGAGCCATGTGTGAGTCAGGAGGGCTGCGGGAAGGGAGAGGTTCGCTCGGAGAGGGCGCGGGCGGCCGCCCCAGCACCGCCCAGATACCTGGGGCTGCCGAGGGGTGCCCGCGGGAGCCTCCCCGATTTGCACAATGCGGCAGGATGGGGAATAACTTCTCCCCAGTGCCGGCTGGGACCTTCCTCACCTCTGTTTCTGCCACTCCCGGGCTGCAGTGGGGAAGGAGATCTGCCGATGAACTGCATCCCAGGTGCTTATGTCTGCTTTTAGATTTCGGTTTGAGGTGTTGGGTTTGGTTTTTTTCCCCTCCTCTTTCCAGTGCTGTCTTTTGGGCAAGATGAAGCTGAGGAAAAGGGCTTCAGTAGCTTTGCAACAGCAGGATTTTGTCCACGGCAATGAGAGCAGGTTTTTTTTTTCCTTTCAGCTTTGTATATTCCAGCTTTTCGCCTTTTGTTTTGCTCCGGGCTGGAGGAGAAAGCAGTGTTTTGTTCAGAGATCATGTGCTGGAGCAGAGATGATGGGTTCATCCTCACACAGCAGTGACCCTCAGATCCAGCCATTCATGTTCCACCTGGATAAATTGAGACCAGGATCAGCAAAATTAGGATGTGGCCATGTATAATTTTGTCAAAGGTGCTGCATTTCAGCAGGGTACAGTGCATGGAAGGTGTTTTCAACATTTATTCTGCCCACCTTGGGAGGAAGGGGGATGATGACTGTAAGGCACACACTGGCCGAGGAGGAGCCTTAGAATTTTTAGAGATATTTTTATTGCAGCCTATTTTCTCCCTTGGAGAGCTGGTTGCTAGCAGAGCATTTAAAAGGAAATGCATTCCCTGTCCTAATTATTAGCTGTATTTTATGTGCAAATTTCAGATTTGTTTTTAATTTTTGATTATTCTCTTCTTCATCAGTCTGAGCCAGGGCAGCAAGTTATTAGTAAGTGATTTTAACTTTTTTTTGGAGTCATTTTGAATTCCTCACAATTTTTATTTCTGACCTACTCAGAAATGAAGTGTTGCAGCAGTTCAAAGCCAGTCAAAAAGTAGCATAAAGATTAAAAAACCCAAGAGAGAGCAGATAAAATTCTCTTTATCAAGGCACATCTTATGTTTTAGATTAAAATATGAATTAAGTTATTTGAAACAGTGTTTCTTTAATATGCAGGGATAGTCTTACAGGCATGATAGGCATACACACACAAAGAGCAGAGTCTCAGATGTCTGGTTTGCTGAGCCTTACCTGTGTAACATCAATAACCAAGATGTTCTGCTGTGCTTTTCTGAATATGAGGCAACAAACTCCCAGAAGAAAGAGGGGCTCTGCCCCCCATCCCCTTCCACCACCTGCAGTGAGGTAGCATTGCCGTCCCCTGTCCCCATCTCTGAGGAGCTGCTAGAGGGTGGAGAGGTGATCCGTGGCACTGTGGCATGAGATGCTGTGGGCTTGAAGAGCTATGGAAATCTTTTTGGGGGCCATTCCATAATGCAGTGCAATTTCATTTTAATATACGTATTTTACATTTTCCTGCCTGTTCTCTGAAAGGGGAGAGTGCTTCCAGGTTTAAAACAAACTTATGTTTGAGCCTGGATATTGTGTTAGCAAGACAGCTAACAGGTCCTTGGCTTCTTTCCACTCCAGCTTATTTGGGACTTGGGTGATGCCGAGCTTCTGGTGAGCTGCCCTTCAGCAGCTCCTATTGTTTGAGTTAGCGGTTTCTATTGTGTCTTTCTATTTTCTGCCTTGCTAGGAGAGCTATTGTGGAAAATTCATCTCCTGTCTCTCACAAGAGGAGAATGGATTTCCTGTCGGCTCGGGGCTTGAAGGGAAAGCAGGGGCTGCCGGGAGGAAGCGGCTGTTCCTTCGCCGGGCGGCGGGAGGATTGATGATTTTGAGGGGAACAGGCGTATTCTTTTCTTTAGGCTCGGTGGAGATATTTTTAGGGTTTAAGTGTTTTCTGGTTGAAAGACAAGTCGTCAAGTATGAGGTCATAGGATGCCCTAAGGCTGCTGCCTATTGAAAAAGCTGTGGAAAAGGCATGGCCAGCGCCAGCTTTCAGAGCTGCCACTGAGGAGGCAGCTGTAAGGAGCTCCACGGACTGGAGTGCAGGGGGCTGCTGGCTTTGCATGCTGAGCCTGTTTCAGCGGTCAGGCCTTCTGAAGGTCTTTGGGCATTAACAGGGCATGAATCAAGGGTCTGATTCCATTACAAAAGGAAGAAAAAGTGGGAAAAAAATATTCCTGGTATCTGCTCAAGTACCTGATCCTCTTCTCTCTCTTTCAGTCTCTTCTGAGTCCTTTCTCAGCATACAGATCCAAAATCCGCCAGCTGACAGCTGAAATGAGGGGCTGGAATAGGAAAAAGCTACGGAATCTTTTTCTGGGGCTTTTAAACCCACTCTTCTCGCGCAGGTTAAGAACTCGTGTTTTGCTCAACCAGAAACCACCTCTGGGCAGAAATCAGCATATGCAAAACATGATGTGCCTCTGATTAGACCACTTGAATCTCCTGATGAGGATTTTGTAATGATCAAGCCACCGTTTCAAGGGAAAACAAAGAATGGAAAGGGATTTGGGTTTGGGTTTCCTTGAAGCCAGAGCTAATGGGGATTATTTATTTTTTTTGCAGCTCTGGATGCTAGACTGAAAGGCCAGGGAAGGTTTTCAGTGTAGTCTAGCTGCCTGGTCTCCTTAGGGAAATATACAGACGTTTTTACTCAGAAATTAGTTGGATTTTGATTCTTGTTTTTAAAGGCAATAAATAAACACGATTATAGACTTGAAAAGCAGTTTGAGCTGCATTGGGCTCGTCGTTTCCTCGGGCAGCCGTTCCAGATGAGTGTGCCCTCTACTACTATAATTACTTTTTAAAAATAACTCTGCAAGTCTGTAATCTGAAGTGGGTGGTATGTAGCAAGTCTGAGAGCATTCTGCATTCAACCCACAGACTGGGGAGAGGGTGACTTTATATAAGGGTTTGCTTGTCTTCCTCTCTGGTCTGAAATCTGACTTTTTCCCACAATCCATCAACAAATGGCCTATACAATGAAAGTGCTTTTTAACGTAGGAGTCAGGGACTCCTTGCCAGGGACTCGGATGGCTTTGCAGCCCCACAGGCTCTAGGTATTCCCTCTGGATATTACTTATCTACCTAATCTTGTCTTTGTTGTATTCAGTTTTAAGTTGTCTGGGCAATACAGGAGAGACGAGCCCAGCTGAGATTCACAGCTAAGTAATAGTCTAGACTTATGTTTGAATCTGTTTTCAGCCCACTTTGCCTTTTGGCTGGGCCAGCTGATTTATTTATACACTCACACGCTTAAAATAGGTTGTGATTTTTTTTTTTCCCCTGTAGATTGGAAACAATGAACCTGGGATTTTGCTGCTTGATTTCTCCTGCTTTATTTTCTCTATCTGTTGAGCTTTTTAGGTGGTGATGTTCTCCAGTGTGGTGTGTTTGCAGACCTCCCTGCTCCACAATGCAGCTTTTTCCAGGCTCTCATGAACGTGTTTGTCGTTACTCATAAGGGGATCTTTATGCTCAGGAGCAGAGTGAGGGGATACTGCAGGCAGGGATTTGCCAAACTTAATCTATTTTCACTGTAATGAAATAACCCATGGCAGTGTCTACTCCCCTGTGGGGTTTCTTTTTTAGAGTTTAGTCCCATTTAAAGGGAAAGCTGAGGTAGAGAGAAGGAAATATCGTGGGAATTAGAAAGAGGAAACCAGGGGTAGGTAGATGAGGAAAGGAAAGTAAGTCCTAGAAGTGGGAAATTCAATCCTCTTGAGCTTCTTCCATTCAGAGAGGTGCTAATACAGGCCCCAGGCTTGTACGCAGGATTGAGGTAATTAATGTTTGCCCTCAAATTTCCGTGGGTCTGAAGTTAAGCACTTCCACCATGTCGTTTTCTATCAGGGTTTTGCCACCTCTAAATAAAGAGGAGAAAATTAAATTCCTTCTGCTTTTACATCCTAAGTATCGTCAAGTTCAGACTTGCAGGGTGCTTCTCGTGTTCAGGGCTCTGAACAGCACAGGGCTGACGTGGAATAAGCAAAACATTTGCAATCTGGTTTGCCCATGACGAGGTTTTATTGGTGTTCAGGCTGGTGGACAGACTTCACTTTTTCACTGAGTGCACTGTTAGATGTGATTCCCACCAAATTCTTCCAACTCCTCTCACCACATGCTGGGTAGTTTGGGATAGTCTCAGGCAAGGAGTAAAACCATCAGACCGGAGTACAGGAGAAAGGCATTTGGGCCTATTCCCACAGGGCAGTGTCGTCATGGCTGGTCTATTTAAATCATTAGATGCAGAGAGCAGAAGGAAGAATGTTCCTGTATTAATCCCGCCTCCTACAAAACACAGCAAATGCAGATTTGTGTGTTTACCAGATTTCCTCTTGGGAAAAGAAGTCTCCTATAGATAATAATCCTTTTAGCAACATCTCCAGTGAACGAGGCTTTGTCCGAAGAACAAAGAAAAAGTCGCAGGCTTGAAATACGCCTGAATTTCCTGAGTGCGCTCGCTGCTGCGTGCAGGCAGGAAACTCTGTTAGTCTGGTTTGGATGTTTGCTCTGAAGCGGCATAAACAGAGTGTCGGGTCTCCCGGGATCCTGATCTGACCCGTGGACCAGGGAATAGGGGTTCCTCTAAGCTGCAGCTGTGAGAAGGACTGCCGCAGCCACAGGCAGCTCTGTGGCCGCATCCCTGACTGTCCCATTTCCCCTCTGGCCATATCCTCTGAAGATCCTGGGTGGATGCAGGGGCCAGCAGCAGAGGTGAGCAGTGCAGCTACAGTAGACCCAGCACACGTGAGTGTTAAGCTGCCAGCCAGCAGGGAACTCATTTCCTGCACAATTATGGAAACAGCTGATCTGTGACATTTTAAGAAGGGGAGAAAATACAGGGCAGGGGAAGGAAGGCCCTGGCTACGTAAATATTTACTCTTGCACAACGTCCCAGCCACCGTCTTCTTCCAGGGTCTGGGAGAAGAAGGGGTCGCTTGCTGCTGGCTCTGGCATGTGGTGACAGGGGCTGGGGGAGCCACCAGTGGGCTGCCTGCAGCTGGAAGGAGGACACCGTCTGCCGAGCCAAAGCTGCTCTGCTGGAGTGTGATACTGCCCTGCTTGACCCACCTGCTCCCTGCTGCTTCCCACAGCCAGGGATGTGCTGCTGGATCACTAAGAGCTTGCTTGAATAACCTGCCTGGGCCTCCTTTCCCATTTCTTGGTCTAACAAAGTCTAACAAAGCCAAGGTAATGAGATACCCCTGCTAGTGAGGTAACAGGTACCCCTGCTCCTTCCCAGAGAGCAGGGCAGCCGTGGAAAGGGTGTTGGGGAAATGAAGGCACAAAGCATTCCAGGATAATGCTGCTGCAGGCAGTTGAGGTGTCCAGGCTCTGGGGACTGCAGCATCTTGTGTGATGCCATCACCACGTCACATGCCCAGCACCAGCCAGGTCTGGAGCAGACATGAACTATTTTGTGAGCAGAGGAGGCACTCGGAGGCCCATCAGTAGATCTGATTGAAAACACCTTTGGACACAAGTCAAAAAAAAGACCCTCAGAGACAGGAAAAGGCTTTTCTTGTGGTCATTTCATTGTTCAACCTGATATAATACTTGTTTTCAATTTCTTTCCCTCACCCTAGACAAAAATGTTGTTTTTTCCATTCCTGTCAAAGAGAGGGTGAATTGACTCTCTGGTCTTTAAATACTGCTGAGTTGTCCTTGCATTACCCCTGCCTTGGCTGTGGTGGTGCCTGCAGTGGTATCTGACCACCGGGGCATTTCTGAAGTCTCTCTCGTGTGTACCCAGCAGGTGAAGGGAAGGCTGTGGTGTGCTTTGCTTTGTCCAGTTTGTGTTTGTAGCCAGGATTGCACAGTCTAAGCCATGTTTCTGTAGTGCAGTAGTCTGAGGTGACCCTGTCAGCATGGGGTGATGTGTGTGAGGAGATTCAGTAAGTCCCAGTAGGAGCGACACCAATCCACTGGTGAATCTTGCTGTAGTCTGCTCTCCCAGTGCTGTCTGTGAAACCAGAAGAGTTCGAATAGATGGGATTCAAAGATTTGTTTCATGGAAGTGGTTGATGCGGTAGGAGAGGTAACTCCAGCCTGTTGCCCTCCACCCCTTTCATCAAGGAAATACTGGCTAAGCTCACTCCCCAGAACATGCACCGTCACTCAGTGAATAAACACAAGGGATTTGTTGTGGGTTAATTCTGCTGCTGGAAATCAAACCCCATGCGTGGTCAGATGACATCTTTTTTCTTGGAAAGGGACCAAGGTTAAGAAGACAAGGAAGGCAGGTTAGTTAAAATATGTCAAAGTCTCTTGGGTGTAAGTAAAGACTATAAATAAAAGCCTTTTAACTTGGAAAAGAACTTTAGAGTGATATGATCAGGCTCAATTTAGTCCAAATATTGCTTTATGCCATTAAGCTGTTATCAGGTTTTGGTTCAACTGCAATAGTTTTATGGCTTCACAGCAGTGGGAACAGTTGCAGCCTTTATGCGAGCAAAGCATTTCCCCTGAAACGTTTGCAGGGAAGACTGCTGTATTGTGCAGGAACCTGGGAGTGAAACTGCCTGGAAACGAATAGCTGGGAAGGTCACCTCCCCTAAATCTTCTTTTTTTTTTTTTTTTCATTCCAGTGTAACTACACAGTCTAAGGATTTATATTGCGAACAATGAGGGGATTTAAATGAGGTTTACTTTTACATTCCTGTTAATGAATCTTCAAACTTAGTAATAAAAGCTGAACATTTTTACTTATTTCCTCTTAAGCTGCAAACATGTCTGATTCAGCAGTGTCTTGAGATGATTTGTCAGGATGAGAAAATAAGTCACATCCCTCTTCCTCTTGGGATTAATAGAGAACAAGAATAATCCTGTACCCATAATATTATTTCAGTTGGTCTTGCATAATAGCCTGGAAATGGTTATACTCAATGCAATGCTTTGTAATAATGATGTTTCATCCTTTGAAGTTAGGTTAGTGCATGTCACAATGTCAGATCTGCACAAATAATAAAACACACACACCCCTCCAGTTTTTCTTAACTAGCCTTCATTTTCTGGTCCAAGTTTTGCTACAGTCGATTAGAAGAGAGTGGATTTTAATGCTGTTATCCAGCCCCATCGCAGCCCAAAAAGTCCCGTCTCACATTTGGTGTGTTTGCATGTCAGTGTGCGGCTGAGGGTGTAGGAAGATCCTGGTGTTTCTAAGAAGTCTTGCTGTGTGCATGCCTGTGCTCGAAGTCTCTGCAGAGCATGAGTAATTTCACCAAAATCATTGTAACTGACCCTCTCCATGAGCCAAGGTTTTCCGCGCATCTGGGCCCTTATTCCTGGCTTTCGTTAAAGAAAGTGGGAGAAATCAGGCCTCCCATAATTACTTACAATCTGTGAGCTAGGCACATATGTAAATATTTTCAGAGTCACAGCTTAGCTCTTTACTTTTAATATACTTTGTTATTAGTAATCGGTTTTGAAGAGATTGAAAATCCCACCCATAAGTTTCTGTAGTGTCAAGCCTGCTCAGCCTTGACCTCTGCTCCCAATGGTATCATTGGATTTACTGTTGACTTCAGCAGGAGCAGTCACAGCAGGTCTGAGTGCTTTTGAAAACCCTTTCCCTGTGTTTTTCTGTGTAAAACCCATCACTGTAGCTGCCAGATTATATGATACTAGGGTTTAAAATGACTTAAGAATGAAATCAGACTGATAAGAAGGCTAAGTTGTAATAAAGCTAAGCAAAGTAAACTTGCTTTCTTTCTAAGACAAAGCGACTTTCACAAGGTTTTAATTTTCTCTGGCCCAAGTGGGAAAGCAATGGAGTTTGGTTCATCGTGATCATGCGTGTGTCCACACTGCTCCAGCAAAGCCCGAGATGATGTCCTGCACCCACTGCCATGCAGGCTTACCCCGGGCACGTGGGACCCGTTGAGGGGGGCTGGAGCCCACTTTGGGGGCTTGGTTTCAATTTCTCTCTGTCCCCCTACCACAGGGTGTGAACTTAGGAATCACCAGTTAAGCCCATATTTAGTTACTAATTCTGCCCAAGATGTGTCACTAGTTTTTCCCACTGCCAGAAGTTCTTTACAAATGGGAAGTAGAAGATCTGGGGGCTCAAGTAGAAGAAAGAGCGTCCAAATCTACCCCCAGACTCTCTGCACATATTGTATTGGGGAAAAAGAGAGACAAACTAGAATTGCCACATCTCCCCGTGGCAACGGAAGAATAAATCCGTAAGACATTGTATAGCATTCAAATACTGCAGCAGTAAAGTCCTTCTGTAGTTACCTATGCCCTGACTGGTGGTGCTGCTGTGTTAAAAGCCTCCGTGCTCACATCTGTTTGCAGATGTCCTCTGGAGCAGGGTGGTCTCTTGCTGTAAGAATGATGATAAATACTTAGCTCTTATGGATTAGTTTATTCCTCACAACTTGTTCTCTGTTTCACTGGAGGTCAGCTATGCTCATCATCTATTTGGATTTTCTCCCCTGGGCCCGTTTTTGGCTTTTTTGCAATTAAACCAGGTCCTTTGTTCTGTGGCGTCAGCAGATAGGAGTGTTCCTCCAGGCAGCCATGAAGACAGAAATGTGTGGGCAAGGTTGTTGCCTCTCTGCAGCTTTCTGCTCCTCTTCTCGCATCAACAGCTCCCTGTGCACGATACTCACTTCAAGGGGTGGTTGTGTCCTCTCTACACCATCCATTTCTCGGTTCACCTCCCCTTGAAAAGAGAGTCCAGATGTTATAATCCTCTGGTAAGCCCTAAAACTGGCAGGATTTTTGTGTTTGTTTCCATCCTCCTGTTTTATTTTCATAAGCCTATAGACTGACTTTATTTCTCTTAAAGGTCTCTGGGCTGAGAGATTGCTATTCATCCACTTTTAATTAAAGCAATATAGGGAATTAGGCCTTTCACAGGGGTGGTTCTGGTGATGGCTCTGACTGTTTTTGTTAGTTTTCCTCCCATCTGAGCAAATGCTTGGAAGTGTGAATTGGAGCTTAAGCTTTCTAATTACCAGAGAGTGAAATTACTACATTACGGTGAATTGATTCCTTTGCAAAGGAGAAACTGTTTCTTTGCTGCTGCTGTGTGCAGTAGTGTAACAAAGAGAGGAGGGTTCACTGCTGCAGCCTCTGAGGATGAGAGGGTGGTGGGTGCAAGGAGGGAGTAAGGATTTGAGCATCGGAGCATTGAGGCATTTGGTGGGGCAGCTCAGGGTGATCTGTGGTTTTTGCAGTGAGATTTTGAAGGGGTGGAGATGGTGGGAGGCCAGTCCCTCACCCTGGCAGTGTCCAACTGCTTCCCACAGGAGTCTGTTTTAGATTAGGCTGCCAAAGGCACAGTTTCTCTTGACACTGGTACCACACTAGAATAGTGTGGGTGTAGGACTGAGGGTGTCCGGAGAGCCAAGTACTGCTCTTCCCAAGCAATTTATAGTCTCTCATTCCCATTCTGTCCTCCTTCAAAGCAATGCTCTCAGGCTCATAAAACCGAGCTTCATGCGAGCGGAGGCTGGTGCAGACAAGGAACCTCCCATTGGTACATGGGGGTCACAAACTGGCCTTTTTCTGTATCTTGGGGAAGGCAGTGAAATCCTCCTCCCCAAGAACATGATTATTTTGGGTGAGCAAGTGAAGGATTTCAAGAGCAGGTCTCAGGCTGACCTAGGGAAGCAGCTGGCTTTTCCGCCTGGAGTGCTCAAATTATTTCAGGGTAGTTTTACAGTGTGAAAGGCTCCAGCAGGAAATTTTCAGAAGAGCCTAAGTGTCATCTGACCCTGACTCCTGTTTTCTGAAGTGTCAATGTGTTCCTGGTGTGTGTTTGTGCATGTGTGTTTGGAAATTTGACTTCTGTTTCGAATTGGTTAGCTATTTTAATACAATGGAAGGAAAGCTATCACCCCAAGTGGCAATATGCTTGCAGGAAAACCTGTATTTACCCGTGGACCCTTGGGGAGAGGGGATAATCCTCTTCAGTCTCATTAACTTCTGTCTCTTGTTTCTGTCCTTGCACGTAGCTTGTTTCCGGCACGAGGACACAGCTTCTCTTGGCTTCCTCAGCCCCATGAGCCACACACAGGTCCTTGTGGTGCTGCAGAGTAGCCGGTGCAGGTGTTTGTGTCCCTTTCCGAAGTCCTCCGGGTCCACCTCAATGCCAGCACGTGACGAAGGGAGTGTCAGACTTTCCCTTCCGTGCTCGCCTCTTTTTTTCCTCTCATCTGTGGTTTGAAATGGTTTGCTGTCCCCCAGGGGCTCACTGATGCTCCATGTGTTTCTAATCTCGTGGCGCAGCCGAGCTGGTTTCTCACTTGCAGCAATGAGACGCCGGCTCCGATGTCGCTCAGTTTGGTTCTGGTCCGTACGAGTCCTAGGGCCAGACTCTGCTGTCATTAATGGTTTTTCCATTTGGAAATACGTGCTTCCCTTTCTGCAACGTTTCCCTATTGCAGTGCCTGGAAAGGGCCAAGGAAATTTTTTTTCTTTTCCCCATTTGTGATGCCTGGGGTTCCACAGGGGCTCTGGGTTGATGCTGTGGTTCATTACTGATGCAGGTTTCCTGAGGGGGTTATAAAATAATCTAAAGCAATCTGACTTGTTGAGCTGACTCAGAAGTGACCCTCCTGAATCACTCCCTGGCAGCTGAGCTGTCTAAAGATCTGACTGCAGGAGACTGATCTGCTTGTCATTAAAAATAAAATGTTCTGTATGCCTTCAAAATATCAGAAATTTGTTAGATTCTTTGGTTTTGTATTTCCAAAAAGCTCAAGTCAGTGCCCTCTTTTTCAAGCAATAGTTATTTAATTAATCTCCAGTGCAGTATCTGAAATGCACCTGTCTTGCCCTCTTGGCACATGAACAAAAATGTATAAAATATGAGCTAAAATAAGCAATGTGGAAAACAGAGTCATCCAGAGAAAAATTTTAAAAACCCACCTCCTGAACAAGACAAACACCTGTGAAAAATATCCATCTGGTACTTTTTCTGGATAAATAACATTAAAAGGTGGTGAATAAGACCTAAACTTTTCTTCATGTCCTAAATGCACTGAATGTGCATCCTCCTTTCTTGTCAGAGTGCTTTGGAGAGGTGATTTTGGATGGCCTGAGGAGATGAGGACTCTCCACTTTGGAGGTCTGTAACTACAGGTTAAACAGACTTCCCCAGTAGTGCCACAGGTAGAGTTGATTGTACCAGGAATCAGGGTAATGGATTTGCTGGTCTCTTGAGCTCTCATGCTGTATCTCTGTGATTTGGTTCTTTAGAGCCATACGGTGAAAAGATCGTGATGAAGATTAATTCAGAGTGTGCAGCACTTGGATGTGAAGGGTCAATAGTTTGTGGTTGTAAGATCTCAGCCTCAAAAAGAAGGATTTTGGTCTACCCAGTAGTAGAAACTTGTCAAAATCTCATGTTTTCCTAAGCTGCTTCTGGTTTTTAATCAAAACTTCATGATTTCTGGACAACACCACTCTGACTTGTAAGTGGCACCAGTATAATTCGTGTCACCACAACACCAGTCCCTCAGTTGCATGTGCTCTTTCAAGTGTACATGTATGAATACTACATTCAGAAAGCCTCATGTCACAGAGCAAACATTGTAGCAGTTGCAAGAAATGCTTTTATTTCCTCCTTCTTGTCTGTCTAAAAGGAAAAAGCCCAATCTTTCAAATCCATTTGCAGCCACATGGTTTTATGTAACTCAGCAGGAAATACTCTTTTGTGTGTCTTGAGGATGAGTGCGGTGGAAGGTTCTGCTGCATCGTGTGGGCTGTTGGGTGCCTGAGAAATTTCTCTGCTGGGCTCCACTGGCCCCACTGGCTCCATTGGTCGCACTTCCCTTCTCTTTCCATAACCCTCCCTTCATTCACAGGATCTTAGTAGTAGTTGAATCTGGCCCACCATTGCTGTGGCAAGTATAGCATCACCAAGCTGTTGAACAGGCAGCCATTGATGCTCTGTATTTCTTGCAGTCAGGTAATGTTGAGGTATGACCTGGATTTTGTTTTGCACAGGTGCTCAGTGTTAATTCAAGTGCTTGACACTTCTCTGCTCCTTATTAATTTGTTCAAAAGCCACAGTGGCACACCTAGCATTTTGGTTGTGAACAAATAATTCTCAGCGACTGTCTTGTGTTTGTACTGTGCCTGGGACAGTGGGTTTCTGCTCTGGGAATAAATACTTTGGAAAATATCTTTAGATTCTTTGCAAGAGAACCACTCTTCTTCAGCCATCTCCTCTGCCCTCATGCCGCTGGTTGGGAAGTGGCGTTTCCACCATGCTGATCCCAAGAAGGGAACCCACTCTCACCCTGCAAAGGGAAAAAGTGAGGGTTGGTTCTGCCTAAATCAGCATGGAAAAATATTATGCGGGGTGAGGCTGAATTCCATCCAAACATAAATAGAGTAGCATGCCCCAGAATATCTTCTTGGTCTAAATCTTGCTCAGAAGTCGAAAGTCCCAAGTACCAATAAAGTCACTGACTAATGAACATTACTCAGTTCCTTTGGGTGCTTGGCTAGGGGCACTCATAGTTTCCAGTCATACGATTACTCCTTTTTTACTTTAAGCCATCCTGTTTTCCTTTAGTCTTTCAGCCTTAAAGAAACATTGAGTAACTCTGTGTTCTGCCTCTTAATGGCAAAGTCAAGGGATTCCAGAGACACGGATCTTTTCCTGCTACCTGGAAACACCTTCTTTATCTCAGTGCCAGCTGATGTGTTAGTTTCCTGGTTTATTTTCCATCACCTTTTCTGAGTCGCTCTTTCTCACCCCTTTTCCACTGGAACCATAAACAAGTTGGGATTTTCCAAGAACCGTGTCTCTTAGATACGCAGCGGAGGTGAATCGGCACCAGGACATCTGCTCTGCACTATGGGTTTTTGATGATGACAAAGGAAGGGATTAAATTCTAAACCTGAACTGCATTTTGGCAAGTGATTTCAGTAAAAGCTTTAGGGAAGGCCAGCCCCAGTTTCTGGACGGTTCATTCTTGACTGCCAGTGGAGGTACAAAGAACAGCCAGCCTCCAGACGAGTCATTAGCCTGGAACATGAGGAACCTTCAATTCAGTTCCTTGTGGTGTCTTGCAGGAGTTTGCCTGCAGGAATAAATGTCTACATGGTACATGAGACCTGTGAGTCCTTGAGCTGCCATTGACACCTTGTCCTGTCTCATTCAGAACTGCAGCACTGCTCTAGCATTTAGGGACTTTCAGCATCCAGTCACATCTCCCAGGACCTCATGCCCAGGGTTGTGTCTTTGGATGGGCAGGGACTCTGCTGAGAAGTCTTGCATTTCTGTACCAAATAGAGCTTCTGGTGTTGTGATTTCAAGTATGCAACCCATTGCCTCGGCTCAGTTCCCTTCTGCTGTACCTGAGACACAGGTACACGTCCGAGGACCATGACTCTTTTGGGAAGTTGTGTGACTTGGAAACTTGTTTCACACATTCAAATCGGAATGCAGGTCGATGGTGGCTTGAGCTGAGTCTCTGAGTACAGTCCTGAGTGGCAGATGAGCCGTTTCACCTCACCTGGGTCCAGGTGCTCTGTGTTGGTCTGCTGGTGAAGGGAGATGTGCTGCCCGCTTCTTAAATCTGGCCCGATTATTTATTTTTCACAGGACTAACACCAAAGTATGTGTGGGCTATACAGCAGCTGCCACTGAAATTTACTGAGATGTAGTTTCTGCAATAATTATCTACAGTTCCTGACACCTGTCACAGTCCCATTCTGTGGCTGTGCCATGCTGGTATATTTGACTTATGTCACTGTGAGCATTGCATAAAAGTATCACCTATCAGTGAAATACCTTCATGTGTGGAATCTAGCACAGCAAATCTTGGATGGCAACACTACACCTCAGATTGTGAGTAGGGATAAAGAAGAATCCCACATCCAATTGACCATGGCAAATCCAATTCAAACTGCAAAGGGATATTTTTCCTCCCATTAGGCAGAATGTGATTAATTTCCCATGTGGAAAATTGTTCAAGACAGACGTGCTCATAAATTATGGCTTAAGAGATCCTATTACTTCCAGATCCATCAAAACCTACTGTGCCTCCCAAAATAGCAGTAAGAAGATAATTATATTAACAGCCTTTCTTGTTATTTGATGTATGGCTGACATAGGCTGTAAGCTTATTTTTTGCCAGGTTGGAGCCTTCATTTAAGGATGGATGCTTTGGCATTTGAGGACATTAACAACAATCCTTGGTTTCTGACATTTGAAATAAAAGTGTTAGAGGAAAGTTTTTAAAAAAGGGGATTGAAAGCTAATAGGTGTCAATGAGCCTACATTTTAAAACAATGCATCCTCTGAGGATGAAGACTTAAAAACTTCCTATCTGAAAAGATAAATGGATTTACCAGCAGGGATTCTGGAATGATCTGGTCTAGGAGGTGCTAGAGATGTAACTAACTTGGCTGGTCATGAAATTCACTTAGGATTCTCAAATTTGGAGCTGATTGAAAAGCATTGGAGGAGGATCTCATAATATACACGGTAAAAAGGCAGTTTGGTGGTGGTAAGCACAAAGCAGTGGAGAGGGCAGAGGAGGAGAAGAATCACTTGCAGTCTAGGAAGGAGATTTCAGTAGCTCTGAGGGTGTTTCCATGAAAACTGCAGCTCAACAGTCAGCAGCAGTCAGAAAGCCAAAGGTGGGGTTAAAAAGAATTAGGTAAGGAATGGGGAACAAAACACAGAGCTTCAGCTGTGGAAATCCAAGATTTCCCCACGTTGTGAATAGCATGTGCAGGTCTGGTGTTGCCTCGCAGAAAGTGTACATAATAAAGTAAGGTGCTGAGAAGGATGACAGAGGTGATTACAGCCGTGCATTGGCTTTTGTAGGACAGCAATAAATAGAATAAAAGTCTTCAGTCTTGAACAAGGTGATGGTTGGGATAGAGTAGAAGTTTGTGAAATCACCAAAAATTTGAGAGAGTGAGGAAAACATGATTAATTTTATTTCTCAGAATGCAAAAACCAGGTGCAGCCTGTGAAATCTGAAAAGCAAGTTTAAAGTGAACAAAAGGAAGTATGGAATCACAAGCTGTGTGATTAAATTATGAAATTCATTTCCAGAGGACTCTATAGGGACCACAAAATCTGTAGGTTCAAAAATGCGCTAGAGCAGTTTCTATAGGATGAAGCCAACATTGGTTGCTGAAAGTTATTTTCTAATTCCCAAAATGTCTGAGCTCTGCTGTGCAGGAATAGAAAGCGTGTATCATGAGAAGGATCTCATTACATGTATCCTGTTCTTGAATTTCTTGCCTGTCTTTTACTGTCCACTCTTGTAGACGGGGAGCTGGATTACAGAGATCTTTGACCCAACCAAGTGCAACACTCCTACACCTGTGCAACAAAGTGGATGAAATCTTCTGTCCCTTTTTAGTGTGTAATAACCACTAGTGGAGCTGCTATCTTGAATTGCTGTAGCTGAACACGTAGATAGTTATCTTCCACCTAGAGGTGGAGGAGATGGCATCTGTCCATTCCTGACCTGTTCTTGGGAGACCACAAGTCTGCAGGCTGGACCACCTCAGAGGGGTTATCTGAGGTACCCAATAGTGTGACTTTGTATCTCCGTCCAGACCTCAATAGCACTGCACACCAGGACACAAAGGCAGACAGCATTTGGGGAGCTGCCATTCCTGTGTGGTGGCACAGGGAGAGAAAGACAGGTTTGTTTGTGGGGTGGATTTTGTTAGCAGTCAGTCCTGTTTGGCGGCTCAGTGTCTCTGTGGCTTCAAATGCAATTAATCAGGGCCCAAAAGGGTAATTACCAGCTCACATTCCTAATTCACATTTCTGTGCCTATTCATGTTAGTGTTTTTTCTTTAATTTAGCAATAAAGTTGGGGTTGTTTTCATGTTTTTTATGCTGCTGGACCAGCAGCATAAAATCCTTATTAAAAATAAAAAAATAGCAAAACATTAGTTTCCAGTCCACCTTTTTTTCTTCTCCCTGGGAAATGAAAAGCCTATATTAACTGTGAAAGGGAAACAAAAGTGTGCATGGTCCTGGGGTCCTGATGTCACCTTGGCTGAAGACACTTTTCCTTTCATGGAGCGAGTAATTGCTCAGAGCATTAATCTCTGAAAGAGGCTTTTTATTCTGCAGTGGGCAAAGCTGTTGACATCTGACTCTGCTGTTTCCTCCTTTGTTCACACATAAGCACCTTGGTGAACCCAGGAGAAGGCGGCCCTGGAAAGCTGGAGATGCTCAGCATCCTGAGGTCCAGGGCAGCGGCTCTGTCCTCTTGCAGCCTGAACACTGCATTTACTTGCACGTGGAGGAACTGAGAGGAATTTTTCAGATTGTCCTCCACTGTCTTCTGGCAGCAGCAGGCACTGCTGGTGCCAAGTCACACTTGAGCGTAGTTTGCATTAAGTGGCCTGAGCTGGAAGCAGCTGACGTGCTCACACACGGAGGAGCTGGGTGTGAAGGAGGCTGGTTATCAGATAAGTAATTATGAAATCATTTCCCTGTTCCTGTGCATCGGCTGAGCCGTGATAAGTGCTGGTGTGAGTGCTTGGAATCGTGCAGCCGAGGTGGAGCAGTCTGAGTGAGCTTTGCTGTCCCTAGGAAGTTGAGTGACCAGACACTGGCTCATGTTGGTGCAGGCTGCTTGTGCCCACGTGGGCCATCGTGTCCACTGCCTGCCACAGGAGTGGGTTACCCTGCATCCATCAGCTGGCAAGGGGCAGTAGGGGTGGCTTCATGGTCAAGAGTTAGAGAGGAGCTGCTACTGGGTGGCCTGGCCACAGACCTGACCCAAAGGCTGTTTCATCAGGCAATGTGACGTGGTAGGTTGGCCTTGCCCGGACATCAGGTGCCCATCAAGCTGCTCTATCACTCCCCTCCTCAGCAGGACAGGCAGGGGGGAAATAAGATGGGAAAAAACAACTTGTGGGTCAAGATAAAGGCAGTTTGATAAAGTGAAAGCAAAGGTCACATGTGGAAGCAAAGGAAAACAAAAGATTTATTCTCTACTTCTCATCAGCAGGCGATGTCCGGCCACTTACTTGGAAGTGGAGCTTCATTACGTGTAATGGTTGCTCTGGAAGACAAGTGTCATAAATAATAAATGCCCCTCTTTTCTCCTCCTTTCTCTCAGCTCTTACTACTGAGAAGATGTCATATGGTTTGGAATATCCCTTTGGTCAGTTTGGGTCAGCTCTCCTGGCTATGTCCCCTCCCAAGATTTCGCCTGCCCCAGCCTTCTGGTGGTGGTGATGGCGGTGGTGAGGCCGTGCGAGTGCTGCTTCTGGAGTAGCCAAAACACTGGGGTGTTATCAACGCCTTTCTAGCTACAGACACAAAGCACAGATACAAAGCACAGCACCGTGCTCTGCTGCTAAATCATCTCCATCTCAGCCAGAGCCAATCAATACCTGTGGGCACAGGTCTCAGCTGGGTTATTGCACTGCAGGCTCAGAGGAGGCAGGGCAAGGAGCGTAGGTCTGGCTTCGAACTTGGCACAGGTTGGTGCGAAGGTGACTGCACCAGTAAGAGCCTCAACACGTGCTGGAAATAAAAGTGCCTGTCTCCCTTCTCCTGAAACACAGAAACTGGTCATCCCTGCTTCAAAGTGCATGCTTGTGAGCCTTTGAAACTGCAGTAGCTTTATCAGGGATCGGAGCAGGCAGAGAGGAAATCCCTACCAGAGATTGTCTTAATAACACTTAAAAGTAGGAGATATTGAAGAGGTGTGTCTGGAACCAGAGGATGATGTCTGTGGTTTGAGATGGTGTCTTGGTCTGCAGCTGAGCTTCCTGACTTAGGGGCTGGCCAGTTTTGGTCTGGTTGTCATTCAGCAGCTTCTTCTGTACCTGTTGTCATCCAGTGCAAAGCCAGCTTAAAACTAGTCAGCAGTTTCACTTGGAGGACTCCAGGAGAGCACTTGGATTTAGGAAACAAGAACAGTGCTCTGTTTTGCTAAGCACGGGGGATTTAATTTCTTACCACAGCACTCTGAAATCCTAGCTGGTGAGTTCCAGCCTCTGACAAGCACAGACACCTAGTTTGTTTGCTGCCATGTTGTTTGTTTGTTTAATTTCTGTGTTAATTGGTGCCTTCCAAATACCACAGCTGCTCTGTGGAGCGCTTTCCCTGCCAGTCTGACTGCTGAATTTGACCTCCTACAATATGGGACATGTGTAACCTGACAGCTGACTTAATCAAGGTCTTCCACTGGAGAGAGTTCTGCCTCTTTTTTTGCAGAAATTTAGAATTTGTTTTCGATTAGAATTAATGAACAGGAAGATTTTTATGGCCCTAGATAGCAAGGTAGATGTATTTTCATTCTGAGTGTGATTAGCAAAGGGATCTAGGGACTGGGTTTATGGCTTTCATTAGTGTGTGCTCATTTTGTGACCTCGTGAAGCCACCTTTGCATCCCTACCCCTCAATTTCCACCTGCAATGTTCCTGTAAGAATACACGCTGCGGCACCGCGTTATTGCGTGACCAGCCTCCCTGTAATAATAACTTTGATGTACGTGGTATGAGTGCAAATATTATTTTATTCACAGCTCCAGTTCTCGACCAGCTTAAGGGTGGAGTCTCCCAAGCAGTGTTATTGCCCATCACGCCAGAGGATGTGGCTGGGACCTTACTGTGCTTTTCCAGTGTAGCTTGGCAAGGGTGTGGTGCGCATCCATCTCCCTGCGGTGACCCTGCTGTAGGGTCTCCTATCCCAGTGGATGTAGCCCAAAGGCTCCCTGTCGGCCAGGCTGGTGCTGGCCCAGGGCCTCTGAGGTAGTGTCTCGGGCTTAGTGTCACACCAACTCCTGCATGAATGACAGGTCTCATGAGACAGTGCGAATGTTTTAATAGGCTCTGTTCCTTAAGGCTCCTGCTTTAAAAGATTGAGGTGGAACCATATGGTCCTTTCCTGAGGGTCCATACCACTAAGTGTCAGCTGGAAGACTCCTGGTAACTTTACGAGACCCCGGTGAGCAAGATGCTACTTGATGTGGGTTTGGAAAGAGCAGAGGAAGAGTTTTGTTAGTGTAGCTACAGGGGCCTGGTCTTGCCCTTTAGGAAGAGTATTTTTTATGGTTAATGTGGCACAGAGGCATTTGAGAGGCTCTTGCCTTTTCCTTCTCGGGGGTCACGCGCTGAAGTAGCTGAGATGAAACAACCATTTTCACCAGCAGATGCGTAATACCCACAGGAACTGCTGCTTCCCAAACTTGTTGGGCCAACGTACAGTGATCCGCATTATTCCAACACTGCCCAGGGAGTAAAAGGTACTCTGGAAGACAGCTCTGCTGGCTGTCTGTGGAGCACTACTGATTTGGAAATCACAGGTTAGGAGCCACTAACTACCTTGGTGAAGACAGGACAGTGGCGCCAGCTGATACAGGAGGAAAACCAAGTGTTTCAGCAATGAGATGTAGTGGTTGATGGTTGATGTTTCTCTGGTCAGTTTGGTGTAGGGTCTAGATAGTTTGATCATTATTTAAGCCTCAGTGGTTTTGCACATTAAATGACTTGGTCCTGGATATTTGGAAATGGATCTTTTTGGAGGATGTTCAACAACAAAGAATGAAACAAAGAGTGCAGTGGATGTGATTCTTATCTTAGGGGAGAAGTATGCATAGGTAAGGATGATGCTTTGGATCTGCATAGGCTTTCCTGGTTTTCTGTGCCCTTTGCTTCCAGCGTAGCAAAGATTGCGCAAAGAGCAGGACACTCCTGCATCCTCAGTGTGAGGAAGCCCTGCTGTTTCCTAAGGCATTGTTTCTCAGGTGTTGTGAAAACCTGACCCTCTTTTGGCTCCTTATCTCTGTGGGACTCGGAATTATCATCATGTTGGTTCCTCTGGGTGAGGGTGTGCCAGTTGCTGGTGTTGCTGGCTGCAGGTGTGAACACCCTCCTCCCTCTGCCCTCAGACACACTGACTGCTTTCTGCAATTAAGAGCCCTTGGCTGTTTGCAGGATAATGTAGCACTTGCAACCGGCAATTACACGAGTTCACTTTCCACCTTGGAGAAGCTGAGCTGTGTAGTTTGAGAAGGCACCGATTTCACTGCAGAAATTGAAGGCCTGACCGACTGAATCAACACTTCCAACATTTTACGACCACTCACAGACTGGGAAGTTCAGTTTTAAGGGTTCTGGGGACTTGTGCTCATACGGAGATCCTCTTGTGTGGGGTAGATGCTTTACTTTGCTGTACTCTGGTGCTAAAGTTGTTTTAAGTGAGGTGATGGATCTCTGGGTTTGCTGGTGCTCACAGACCAATGCGCAGGGAGCTGCCCCACAGTGAGAAAACTGAAAGGATAATTTTGTACAACTTCTGTCTGCCCTTTTCAGACCAAACTCTGTATAATTTACCTACCCCTTGATTCCTGCCTTGCTTTGGAGATATGGGAGATTTGCATCTGGGGCATGTGAAGAGGGGATAACAGGAGAATATAGGAGGTTTTTTGGGTGATAGCAGCAGGATGAAGCAATTTGTTTACTGAGCAATATGAAGTAGTTCTTGGCTTATGCAAAACACCGTACAAACATAGCTTGAGATTTGGACCCCATGGCCCCCATCTGTCACTTCTGAATTTCAGTATCGGTGCTCCTGGCTTTTCTCCTTCCAGCTGTGCCTGATGCTTGAATTCCCAAGGTGTGTACTAGCAAAGCTGCTCTAGAGCTGATGCTGTTGTCCCTGGAGGATAAAAGCCACCCCTCCAGACACTGCAAAACAGCCAGGTTCAGAGGTAGGAGCTCTTTGGAAGGGAATCCAGCCTCACCACTTGCCTGTGTTTGGTTTCCCTTTGTAGTTACTCACATAAGGGCACATTCTGCTTGTCACTTCTAATGGAGGAAGATTTCTCTTCCTGGTGCTGTTCTTACACGAGCCATGTTACTTCCCATGCTTTATTGCTTCTCAGTGATTTTCTTTAACATTGCAGCCTGTGCACGTTAAAAACAGGATCCAAGGGCAGGAGGACACTGGCCCCACCATCCCCCACATCTCAGAGCAATATTGTTTTTGCTTGTGTGGCTTTCCTGGCTGCCCCATCTGTCTCCATCACCTCTTGTCACCTTCCATAGTAATTCCTGCTGATTAGCAAAGGCCTTTATCAGCTGAGGCTCTTTGGCAGGACAAGTGCAGCCAACAGTTCTGACTCTGTCACGAGTTTCTACTTATTAAAAAAGTCCTTCCCCCTCCCACCGGTGGAAACACTGTGAATCATTTCCCTCCCCTTTCTTTGTCAGGAGCAAATGCCATCAGTGTTAGGACCCTGGCACTGACTTTCTGACTCCGGGAAATCATGGGTGAAACAATCCATGGAAACTGGAATCCTCATTTAAAAGTAAGATATTCTTTTGTAAGGAACACACCTCCCTTCTGGCCGCTATCAGATTGCCATCTGATTGACAATCACACGTACTTCCATGAGAAAAATAATTTTTTTGTTGTATTCCATAGTGCTGTGCTGTTGATGTGTCTGTTTTACACTGCACGGTGGCAGTGCGTGTTTAAATGCTCCATTTGGGAGATAGATTGTGTGTCAGGTGCCCGACAGTTTTGGCGGGACCCTGAGGTGGATGTCACAGCTTAAATGGACTGAGGGCAATTTGTGTCGTTTCTGATTGCAGGCCTGTGCTTATTTGGTGCATAAAAATAATTCAAACAGCCGTGTGTAAGAATTAGAAGCCTTCATAAAAATACTTGAACAGCAAAATAGTTTTAGTTACGCTGGAAGAAGCTGCTTAGCCCAAAAGGAGAACCTGTAACTGCATGAGGGCTACATTCTTTATTTTTGTTTACTGATGCAACTGATGCAGTGTAACTGCAAAGAGTCTGACCTCATCTCCCAAGTACCTCTGAGAAGTTGATCTCAGGTTGAACATATTGCTTGGCAATACATACAGACCTGGTACCTCCCAGTTTTCAGGTAAAAAAGGCAGAGAATCAACAGTACAGTAACAAGAACAACATGAAGAGGCAGAAGCAGGAGCTCTTTCTTGCTCCTGGGAGACAGAACTGACAGAACCTCCAGAGCTGGAGCTTCTGTAGTCAAAGGCAGCACATGCCTCTTTTAGACGTAAATCAGATGAGACATTAGAGTATTTGTAATGCTCCCATTAGTCTTCAGGCTGTCCACTGTAGAGTATTTATCATATGGCTTGCTTCACATGCTACTTTCTGAAATGTGGTGATGGTGCTTGAAATTCAAGATTAAATGTCACTGTGCATTTGTCCATCATCCCTTTGATAGTGGGTTTGGTCTCTTCTTACTCTCTGGCAGAGGCTCTTTGCATCAACAATTGGTGTCCTTAGGCCAATCCATCACCCAGACATACCTGGAAATGAGACTCAAGCTCAGCAAGCAGAGAGTAAGACCAAGAGGTGAATGTGTTCTCTGGCAGATTTGGAAAGGAGCTAAAAACAATTTCCCTGCCTCCTTGTTGCCCCTGCAGCAGCTGCTGCTCACTGCCTGGCTCCAAAGGAGCAGCAGAGCTGGCAGCTCAGGACTGAGCCACTGGCTCAATGGTGGGAAGATCACAAAGGCACCTCTAGAAGGTCTCAGGGCCTAGATATGCAGCACCTCTCCTTGGTGGTGAAAGGTGTGATCAGGAGATTTGTTTTAGAGGCTTACAAATCACCAGTCAAGGGCAGTGGCTGCTGACAGCTGGCATCTGCTGTGATTGTGGGGGCTGTGTACCATATGTCCCCCTTTCTTGAAGAGGAAAGACAGGATTCTCCTGCTAGGCATCCTCTCAGGGACTTACAGTGTTTCTTTGCCTGGTGGTGCCTGGTGCTGTCCTTCCTGGAGACCATGTTCCACAGCGTCACCAGGAGCTGGGCTTCTTCCCTATGCAGACCACATCCTTGACTATTACAAAGCATTAGACTGTGGGCCCTTCTGGTGTGCTCAGCACAGGCCTGTGGGCTAATGGGAGCACCAGAGTGTTCAGATGTATTTAAACTGGTTTGTTCTTGGGCCTTGTGGCACTTGTTAAAAGTCTATGTTACTCCAAGTATGAGGTGATGCAGGAATAAAGTGATATTCTGAGGATACATTTAAGCTTGCAGAATCAGCAGCTGCCAGATAGACAGTCTCCTGCATAGCTTTATTATTCCCACTTTGTGCACCCGCTGTGTATACAGGAGGAAACTTAGGTCTTGTGAGAGAAGAGGTGTGTGGTCGTGAAATTAAAGATTACATATATATATATATATATATACACACACACACACAGAGAGAGATGAAGGGATGACTTAAGATGTCCTCTACTATGTTAAACCTGATACTTTGCCTCTTATCCATATTAATTTCCTAGGAATAATATTTTCTTTAAAGAAAAAATGATAAAAATAAATACTGTTATCCTGCATTAGCAGCAGGGCTGGAGCCCTGTGTCTTTCCCACGTCTCTCTTTCCAAGTGCTGCTGTCCTCGGAGCCCTTCCTAACATGTGCCAGACCTCCCTTGGCCCTGTCCAAGCCTGGCACACCAGTGAATGAAATATTTGCATGAGGCAGCGTCATCTCATGTAACCTATGACTTCCCATCTGAATTGAGACAGACTTCCTGTTCACTTCCTAGCTGGGCTGCAGCAGGGTTAAAAGCCACTCATCCTTCAGTAAAACGGGGCTGTAGTGCCTGAGGAGGCTTAAAAGAGTACAATTCAGGAGGGAGGAAGCAGCACTCTATGTACTCACACAGAACAGATCCCTTCCTTAGAGATGGGGCTTTTCCCAGAGGAAAAGCCAAGTGGCACATAAACCACTACTCCACCCTCATGAGGAAGTTGCCTGGGCTGTTCTGAATTTACCAGCCACCCTGAAACTTCCCCACTTGATGTTGGTGCTGGGCGAAATGCTCCCTTCCAGTGCCGTCCAGAGGGCTCCTTGCTGGCTGATGTGCTCCTGCTGCCCAGCTCTCTGCCTTCCCTGGATTTATGGTGACCCTACCTCCCTTGTTAGGCAAAGCTTTCCATTGATGGGGTCTGCACTCACTTGGAGAAGGTAAAGAGTGTACAACATGGGTCTCTCACGTTCCCTTCCTTTTCCAGTCCTGCGGGACCTCCCTTGCTTTCAGAGGAAGACCAGGAGAAAAGGGGGAACTGGAGAGAGCAGTAGTAACTTGCACTGGCTCTGCAGTGGTTCCTGCTGGTTGGTTGTGGTGGCTTTGACTGAGCTTCTGTCAGCAAGGTCTATCTTCCCAGACAAGGGAAGAAGCCGGGCGTTTGGGAAGCTGTCCCTCCTTAGAGGTGCTTCAGTGACTCCGTCAATGAGACTTCTCTGTCTGAGAACCTCCAGAATTTGTGAGGGGGTCCCTCCTTGCTGCCCATCGGAACTGGATGTGTTTGCAGAGTGTCCTTGTTTTTCTTCTTGTTTTTTCTTTGTTGACTGCAACTCCATGGTGCTCTTAAATGCCCAGCCTTCTCCAGATCTCAGCTTTGAATGCCATACTGGACTGGGCAGCTACAGATCTTCCCCACTGGCCTTTTCCAGCTTCCAGTAGTAGAAGGAAAATCTTCCTTTTGCTGATGGGATAAAAATGGAAGCACCTTCTCGGCTTTGTTTTGCCCTAACACCACAGTCGTCTTGATATTTTCCATCTCCATTTAAGGACTGAATTAAGATTCATCATATCCTGGGGTCTTTTTTGTGCTCTGTTTAATATAACATTCTTTATTATTACTTTTAGAAAAGCTGAGTTGCATTTACAGGAGATCTTTCATGTGTTTAAGTCTTTGGTTCCTTTATGTTTTTATATGGTCACCCGTTCAACTTTCGACTCATGTCTTGAACTGAAAACAGGAAAGCCAGAAAGTGAGAATGTTTCCAAAATGTCGTTTTCTCTTTGCAGTATGTTTATAAAAGTTGCAAAAAAAAATACCAAGATCTCCCACACCAGCATTTCTGGAGCACTGAGAAAGGAACTACNCCCCCCCCCCCCCCCCCCCCACGAAAAGCAGCTTACTGCAGTTATGCAGTGCAAGTAAAGTGTGATCCTCGAGGCAGGTAATTCTCACCATTTACCAGACAGAGAAGCAGGAAAGCAAGAATGTTTTGGTGTGTCCAGAGTGGGTCAGTGCAGGGAGATGGAAGTGTCACTTTCCTTCTCCAGCAGCTTTTGACTAAATTGCTCAAGCTGAGATGAGTGTCTCAGACACCCATTGAAGATTTCCCCTGTGACCGCAAGGCATCACATCCTACAGGGATGGCTCAACACCAGCGCAGTAATGAGATAACCACAGGGAACCCAGAGAGAGAAATTGATGGCACCAGGAAATGGCTTTACCTCACAGCACACACTGTTTTGTTGCCAGAATTGGGGATAAAGATAAACCACTTTCTCCTGTCTGAAACAAAAGGCTTTAACAACTTCCAGATTAGCAGCTATGGAGGAAAAGGCAACCAAAAGGGGCAGCATCTGGCAGGGCTTAGAACCTCTGCTACTGGACTGTCAAAGGCTACCATTTCATTAACCTCTCGGATTGTGTAATCATGACAAAGTCAAAGCCACATATTCAGATTTTGGATCTGATTTGATTTCTTAGTCCAGTTTCTTATCTCACAATCTATGGATGAGTATGTTGTTTGCCTGTTGGCAGAAGAAGTTTGGAGCAGGGTGTGGTATATATATTGTGGGTTTTTTCATATACATTTCATGGACTAAATAATGCTGGCAGATGCTTTTTCCTTCTACCACAAGGAGAACATACAATTTATTCTTGTCTCATAATATTAAAAGAAATACAGCACAAAAGGAAAAGGGAAGAAAACCACCAAAAAAGGATATGAAGATATAATCCCTTCTAGCCAAAAAAATACCGGCTCTGTGACATCCTTGTGTGTGGGGAGACTCAGCTCCTAGATTATTTTGATAAACTTTGTTACAATCAGTTTCACACAAAACCCTGTTGTTTATTTAATCTTAACTGCTTGCAGAAATGTCATCCAGTAAGGACATGGAGGTTATTAATTTTTTTTAGTTTCAAAAAAAGAGTTTGTTTATTTTTCTTCTGTTATTTGGTTTCTCTGTGTAGATTTGTAAGGTCTCTGTCACCAACAGTCTTGTATTTGCTTGTGAGCTGGGTGTGTGGCTTGTCTGCCTGGAAGAGCAGGAGCATCCACAGTGGGAGGCAGCTGAGTGGGGAGCAGATGGAGCCCAGCGATGCTTCCTGCACAGCCAGCACGGACATGCCAAAGTGACCCTGAATTAGGAGCGAGTCATAACATAGTGTCAGTCCATTCCAGGATAGTGCCATCACTGCAAGGGAAACAAAACCTTTTGTGTTATCTAACAGGATGAAATCAGAAACCCCCCTCTGCCCCATTAGTCTCTGGGTCCCCTTCCAGCAGCTCACACAGGCAGGGCTGTGGTGGCAGTCACCCAGGTTTCATGCCAACAGCCCTGGTTGGAGCCAGGGATGAAACAATGTCTGCTGACCTGCCTGCTCGGTGCTGCTGTGCTGTCCCACATGGCGGGTGATGCCCCTAACCCTCCCCTTTCATGTGTTCTCTCCTTAGGCAAGATCCTGTTCCGGAGGAGCCATGTCCGAGATGTAGCAGTGAAGAGGCTGAAGCCCATCGACGAGTACTGCAGGGTAAGGGCTCCGGGGAGTGCAGGGCAGCCCTCCTGCCTGGGGGGCCCAGGGCCACCCCCAGTGCTGGGATTGCCCTGCTGGACAGTGCTGACGTCTGCCACAGGGAAGGATGGTGCTTCCCAAACACCACCAAGACTAACAGGGCAGGTGGAAACAGGCCTCTGTTTGCTCCCAGGGTCCTCGCAGCATTTTCCCCAGCAAACTTCATGTGCTGGTTTGGTGCCTTATTTACTCAGTAAAGGCCCTAAGCCTCGCCTGCCCTAAATATGGGTTTTATTTCTACATCACCCTCAATGATTCAGGGTTTGAGCAGGCAGAGTGGCACAACTAAGGTCGTGTTTTCTTCTGGTTCCTGCCTGTCTGTCCCCCATGAGGGACAGTGGTGGCTGGTGCAGCACTGAGGGTGGACCGGTGTCTTCCAGGAGTGCTTCTCATGAGTGAAAGCCTGGAAATGTATTGCTGGGCAGAAAAGCATGGCTCTGTTGAGAAGAAGATTAAGCCACCTAATCTTTCCTTTCTAGCCTAGAGTTTATGATTTGGTGATAATTAATTCTCTGTCAGTAGAATAAAAGTCGTTTCTAAGCAAGTAGGATTCCCAGTTTTTGTAGAGGTATCGAGTGCATCAGCACATTATTTAAACCCCAGACTTCCTCTCTTATTTCCCATGAGGTTTTCTTTCCATTTTTAGAAAGCCAGAGGAGCAGGTGGAGGGGGAAAAAGCATTCCCAAGAACTTCTCCAGTCAGACATTTGCTCATCCAAAATTGGAAGCAGATTGCCAAAGTGCCTGAGGCGTGCTGGGGGGTGGTGGTGGTGGTGGTGAAACCCATGCCATCTGCACCCCCGGGGTGAGGAAGCTGTGATTAAAGTCTTATCTCATGAGATCAGGCTTTCTTGTGTGACAATTAGTGTACTGTCTTCCTGCTGGCAGCCAAATGGCTCTTTCTGAAATATGTAGGGTCTCACTGGGTCCCCAGCCGCCCTCCTTCAGACCGGAACTGCCGGCGACAGGAGCAGCGAGGGCTGGCTGATGTCAGGGTTCACCCAGCAGATGCGTGGTGGGGAAAGCAGGGACTTTCTCGTCCAGCAGTGAAAGCAGTGACCAGGGGCAGCTGGTTCTCTGGGGCCCCGTTGTCTGTGCCCCAAACAGACCTGACCTGACCGAGCCAGGCCTGCTGGGGCTCCGCTGGTCGTGGCCAAGGGATGTGTTGTGGCACTGGCTGATGGCACATTCTTTGACACTGCAGTGCTGTGATTCCTGCTCTCCTCATTTCCTCCTCTCTCTTGGAGAAGTCTGGCTCAGGTCATAGGATCATAGAATGGTTTCACTTCAGTTCAGATCTGCTGCTGTTGCGCAGACATGGCTGGACACGTCCCTGAAGCCAAGCTATTTACTTAATCTGTGCATTGATAGATGCTGCTTTTCTGAACATAGACCCTGCAGTGCTGGATTAGCCCAGTTACCCCCAGCCCAGTGTTTCCTGTCTCCAGCAGCAGCCATAGTGGTTCTCAGCACTGAGTATGACAAACCTGTAGTGACTTCTCCAGAGTATTATTGCAATGGTCTCTGGCACATACGTTTCTTGTGCCTGATGTAGTGCCTTTTTATTTCATTTGCAGTTTACTGTAATTTTTATTTAATTTGCCTCGGTACTCCACAGTAGAAGGTGTTTAAGTCTGGGTGGCATTGAAGAGGTTATAGTCACTGAAAAGCATGAGCAGGAATTGCATCTCATGTCTGTGAGTGGTTCAAGAGGGCTACATTCCCCACAGTGTCTTTCTGCATGGGGTGTCAGGTCTTTAAGAAAAGCAGGCCCTGGCTAATTCTTCAATCCCCAAAGGATGTATCTTATTGGAGCATGTATGACCGTGGTTGTGCCTGAGTTGGGCTGTAGGTAGGTGAGTTCTTCAGCCAGCGCTGGGAAATGAAGCAGTGCCGAGCTTTTTTTTTCCATCCCCTGCATTTGACTCTAAACCCATGCCCAGACATTAATTTGTGTCCAGTGTGGATAATAGGCAAGTTTGTGCCCACTCTCCTAAACCAGTGTGGAAGTAACTATGATGTCCTGCAAGTCATCAGATCCAGTTTCTTTGCCTTCTGCTACATCTTCCTCCTAATTACAGAGAGTAAATGAAGATGGCAGCTGGTCACGCCATTGTCTGCCACAGAACATACCCAGTCATTCTTAAATCCCACAGCACAGCAGGTACTGGTGCATGTGTGTGACTCGAGAGTGGGATCATGCCGAGCTCCTGGGAAGTGTTACCTGTTTTCTGCTTTTCTACCCCTCTCCAGTGGATGTTTTGACACTCTAGAGAATTATATGGAACTGTAAAGCAAGAGCATAATTTTGACAAGTTCAGTCCTGCTTCTATAAGAGTTCAAAGCTTATGTCCCTTGTTACTCCTCAAATGGGTAGGCTGACGAATTTGAAAAAATTAGAGAATTATGCTGGAATGATGTGGGTGAAGCTGATGGAGTACATGTGACGTGGGATAATAAAATGAATAAACAAAACAATAGACCTCTGTCTACTGGAATCTCTGTGGAAGCAGAGGAGGGAGGCAGGTTCAAATGCAAAGTTCATGTTTTTTTTTTTTTTTGCAAGATGAGAGCTCTCCATCCATTTCACCTCTCCTGGAAAGCTGAAGCACAAATGGGGGTGCAAATGTTTGACCATTTGTTGTCTTGTTTTTGTAGACTGTCTGTCAGTGTGGCAATTTGCATGGCTGAGAAGCAGGTCTTACTCCTGCTGTGTGGACGTGTTTGTGGTTTCTGTGCCAGGAACAGGCAGAGGCTCTCTGAGAATTTGTGGGGATACTACTTGGCAGTAAGGGGAGGTCTGCAGAATGTTCTGAACCAGGGGCATGATCCCACTGGACCCTACAGCTTTGACCTCTGTACTCCTCATGTCTGGGTTATTCCCAGTGCATTGTACCAGCTCAGAGAAATGCCATCACAGAGGTAACTAGGCCAGTGGTTTTGCTAGGGCTGCAAGAAACTTTGAAGTTGCAATGAAAACGAGAGGAGTGGGATACATGGGAAGATTTCCAGGAGTTTTCTCATCTGTAAACATGAAAGTGCAGAGTCTGGACGTCCTTACTGGTAACCTGAGTGAGTTACCAAACAAACTGTGTTTTGCCAGTAAATGTGTGCTGCCCACTGGAATTAGTCTTTCTGGATGATTTCCCTCTTAACTGTAGGCTTGGAATAAGTTTAGTGTGATTTAAGGTCTTCTGGGCTCATTGGGCCTGATTTTCTAAATTTGTTTAGGAATTTTTGCCAATGTGAAAGAAAGAGCAACTTCTTAGACCTCCCTTCCCAAGAGCATTTTATTTATGAAGCTTTTGATCTCTCAAACACACCTCTGGTGAGTGTTTGTCCAGTACGTACCATCCTGTCTTCAAGAAAAACCTTTCAGGTCAGTGGTTCACAAAACTGTTGCTCTGTCCTTTCACAGCCCTCTGGGAGGACGCAGGCCAGAATTTGCTGACTTCCATACTTGTGTGTGTTGATCCTAATTGAAGGAAGCATCTTTGTGCAGGGAAGACCTTAAGATGTAAAGTCCCATTGTCATAAACACTAACCTGGATTTGTCACATGACTTCCTGCTGTCCCATAAAGCTGGATATGGCTTGAAGTAAAAGCTTAGGGGCTTTTCTATAGTACCCGAATGGACACCACCTAAATAAAAATTAAATGAGCAAGTCACATCAGGAAGTACTGGCCATTCTTTTATTAATGTTCACTGTTTGAGAGACCATACTTCACAAACATAATTACCTCCCTCTTGGTCTCTCAGTCCCGCCTCTCTTTCAAGGTTTAATCCTTGAACCTGTCAAGACAGGTACACAGACATTTCTCTCTGTATCCATTGTACAACTCAGCTAATTTGATTGAAGATGGAATAGTAGTCCTGGTCAAGAATGGGAGTTTAACTGAAACACTTTCAAAATTTATCTGTCGTTAGCAAAATACTTTCAGACTTGATCTGTCATTTTTTAATCCATGTTTGAGAATCCAAATGCATTTAGACTGGCTGCAATAATGAGAGTTAATTATCTGCAACACTGCTCTCAACACCTGGAGCAGAGCCTTGCTTTCCATTGTGTTATGGTGCTTCCATGCCAGAAGCTCTTACACGTTCCAGTTACTTCCAAAACTGCACCCTCTTTCCTCCTTCTCTCAGCTCTTTATTTATTCCCACTTCTTCTCCAGTCTGAACCACCACCATGCCCTCTTCATCCACTTCTCTGCCTGACTGTCAGTGTTTGCCATCCACCACTTCAGTGCTTTAGTTCAAGCTTGGAGGCTCTCAGCCAAACAAAAGGTGTTTTCATATAGATGAAACAATTTATTTCTTTGTTCTGAGAAATTATCTATTTTAGTTGCACCTTCCCCCTTGCTGAGTTCATGACCATTCCCAAACATCTGGCTCCAGTGACTAATGTTAATGACAATGAACAATTAGAGGTAGAGTAAGGGAGTCATAACTGTGCAGTATTGTGAGCTGGCCCTGTGTATTTGTATGCAGAGCTGGGAATAAACCCTCTGGATATTAGAGATTTAAAAGCTGTGCATCTGAAGTGTCTCTAGAGGCTGCGTGGAGCTGATCAGTGATTCACCCCTTCCAGAGCTAGACACCTGTGGCAGGGGGCAGACAAAGCACCCTCTGAAGATGCTGCTCTTTCTCTAGTGATGATACAAGTTGGTAGACAAGTGTGAGCAGTCTCCCATCTAAGACACATAAAGTTCAGTGGGGTGAATACCATTCTGTGCATACATACACACAGATGTGCTGTGCATCTCTACACACACACATCTGTGCACCAGTTTTTTATAAACGTATCTGCATAAATGCAACCCACAGCGCTCAACGCATTGTTACGAGTACCTGCAGGGTTTTATACCGTGTATTCCGTGAAGGCTTTGAGCTGTGGTACAGCCCCACGGAGCAGTTTCCAGTTCATGTAACCTTAAGCAATGAACCCCTGCCTGCACTTGGTGCTCTGCTGGCTTTGACTGCTGTGTGTGGCACGCAGCAGCTTTCCACAGGTGGGCTGGTGCTGTGAGAGTAGCTGGCCATCGCCCTCACTCACAGCTGCCTGCTCACACCCTGCCTAATGTTGCAGCTTTTCAATAGCCTTTCGAGTCATCTGCTCTGCAAGACTGTCTGTAACCTGCAATATAGAGACAGACGTCATTACAGGCTGGAATGACACATAAAAGCCTCTCTCCCGAGGGATGCGTGAGGGCTGAGCGGCGCACGTCCGCCTGTCCATGCCAAGCAAGGAAACATGCTATTACTGATAGTACTCGATGCTTGTGCAAGGCTGAATTCTGCTTGCTGGCACTTTTTATCTCTCACCTTTCCTGTGCAAGTTCCTTGCTGTTCCTGGATGCTTGCTGTTTGTAGCTGTGTGCATTTACCTCTGGTTTCCACATCCCCAGAAGAACGTCCCCTTCCCTCTCCTTTCTGTCCTTTCACCATCTGTCTTCCTCTTTGTCTTTACACTTCTTCTCTTGAGCCTGCAGTCTTTCCTTCAGGCTGTTGCAGCTCTGCCCTGGAACTGTCTTGCTGGAAATGCCAGAAGCTTGCATTTTCCCCTTGCAGAGTGACAGTGGTGTCCCTCATCTCCTCAGTGCACTTTTTGTTTGCTCACTGGAACCGCGTTGGCCTTGACTTGTTCCTAGTGAATGTTGTGTATTTGCTGAAGAGACACTTGTTTCACTGAACAGTGTTGCTGCTCCCTGCTGCTATTCATAAATTAATAGAAGGATTCTGATTGGTTTTATACCCTTCTCTGCACTTTTTTTTTACCCTTTCTTAGAGTGTCTTACCACTTCTTCGGGTTTTGTTCCTTAAAAAAAAAAACCAAACAAGTAGAAATTGACTGACTGGACTTCACACCTGAGCTTCCCAAAAAACATGCAGTGGCAAGTTACTGTGGGGTGGATTTCAGTCCGTCTCTGTGCATAAGGCTGGAAATTGCAGCACTTTGGGAGATGATTCAGAAGCAGAAGAGCCAGCCCTGCCCCAGAGTGGAAAGGTGGAATGCTGGGTGTGGAAATGACTGGCTGATTTTTATCCACTCCCTGCAAAAGCCTGGGGTCACAGAGGTGCTTTTCAGTTATCCCCCTTCAGCTCGACAGGACCACAGTGCTTCTGGAGATTTCCAGGCAGCCAACCACTGATTCAGGGGGTTCAGATTTCCCAAAACTTCCCTTGATTTAGAAACAAAAATCTCCACAGCAGCTTTGCGTTCCTCCATCACTGAAAACCCACTCTGTGCTCCAGCTCAGTATTGACATCTGGAGCCTGGTTCTTGGGAAGGGTGAGCACCTGCAACCTGTGGGCAAGTGGTGACTCTTTGAGAAGGCGTCTGATGCCGAGACCCCCCTCGGTGGGTGTAACACGGGTATTTGTGTTTCTCTAGTAATGATACGTGTCGTTAGCAGTGCTTGCTCTTGCCCCATTGACTGCGCGAGACTGAGCCCTTTGGGATTTCAAAACACACTGTAGGTATTGAATATCTGAGCCTCCTAACCTTTCTGCCGATTAGGTAAGTGTTACTGCTCAGCATTGTAAGGGGGTAACTGAAGATATATCCCAGCTGAATTCGATGAAAAGAGGTTAAGTAACCTGCCCTAACCAAGAAGGGTGTGAGTAGTAGAGCCAGCCCTAATAGATCAGCTCCATCCACTGTTGGTTAGACAGCATTGCTTTGCTGTCTCTTGCTTGAGGTGCAGATGAATAAATGTTGTTTATGTTCTCGTTAGCCCATGCTGGTGAGGCATTTCTCTTTCAACATGCTACAATCGTTACTATTCCTGGGCACTTCCTGCCTTCCCAGTGTTACTCCTGGTTTGCCAGCTGGATGCGTGTGTTTATGTACAGTAGGAATAAAGGCAGAGCTCACACCTTTGTTACACTTTCAGGCAAGTTTGAACAAACAGGTGGAGACCAGGGCATCCTTTGTTTACATAAAAGTGCTTGAGATTGCCAGCTGTTCGTTTCATCCTGCCTTAGTGCAGCAGCCAGTGGTGCTCGCCCTGGCACTGGGACCCACCAAGCTGTTGCCTGGCTTCTGCATCTGATGCTGCTTCCTTTTTGCAGGACGTCTTTTTCACATCTGTAGTGCAATTCCACGTGACCAAAGGCCAGAGCCTCATTCTTCACAGACCTAGTGATACCAAATGGATTTTCCTAGTGTTTTTATAACATCCCTTCACAAAGGAAAGGAGAGCTGTAGCTGTGGAAGCATTTGACTCTGAAATTCTGAACACCTCAAAACAAGACCCCATCATCTAATACTGGAGACCTGCAGGATTTCTCCAACTCTTTTCCTTCACATCCCCAAGCAAATGTGTCTTGGAAACAAATCTGGCCACTTCTAAAGCCTGGTTAAAAACTGTTGTGGTGGTAACCAACTGCCCTGTCCTGCCTTTGTGCTTTGGTTGGACCTTCTGGTGTGTCTGACCAAGAACAGTCAGATGTCTCATGGTTAATATAATCTGTTCACCCTAATGCATCTTCATTTAGCTCTGGTGCAGTTTTTCATCTGTCTTTCAAGATTGTTTGTCCTACTTTCAACTAGGAGAAGAGCCAGACAATCTCATTTTGTCAAACAGGTTTACAGCAACTCTAAGAAGCTTGGTCTATATTTAACCTGTGGCCTATTTTCAACATAGCTTAGGCAGGAGGAGGTGAAGTCCAGCCTCTTTTCCTCTGCTGCTTGTCATTTCTGGAGGCAATCTCAGCGTCATGTCACTGAGAGCTGCTGCCACAGCTCTGTGGGCTGGGAACAGCTCTTCGACTTCTTTTGGCACCATCAAGCTCTAGATTCTGAAGAGCAAGTTCATAGCACGTTTCTGCCTTGTGTGTTTGTCTTAAGTCTCTGTTTCCAGTACCCTTCAACATAATGTGGTTGATGCCCAGACTGTACTCAGCTATTGCTGAAGGTGGCAAGTGCTATGTCTCTCTGCCAAGGTGAGTGCACAGACATTGTTAGCTAGGATGTGCTGTGCAACCTTCTTCATGCAGGAAAGCCTCTCTGTGTTTTGGTTGGGTTTGATTTGGTTTTTTCAGACGCTTAATCAAACTTCCTTTCCTGTTAATTTAGGAGCAAATTGTTGTTTGGTTTGGTTGTGGGGTTTTTTTTAACGAACTCTGCTTTTTGTGTGGACAGTGCTTAATGGAAAGCTTTATGGAGCACATTAATCTGTTGCCTTAGTGGGTGTTGAACTTGTGTGCATTGACATAAGGCCTGTAAGCCCTAACCTCAGTGCTTGAGGTGCTGTGCAAGTCCAGGTCACGGACTGTCCCAGCCACGGAGCACTTATCTATGCAGGGTCATGGTTTTGCACTTGTGGACCAAATTCTGCTCTTGAGCCCACGGCAAAATAAATTACATTGGCTGTTTCTAAGATCCGTTGCTTGTCTGAACTCATTGCGTCCTACCTGACATTTGCAGTCAAGGCTCTCTGTTTCCTTTCTTCTCAGGTAAGCAGCCAGGTGTGATGCTGTTCTTCAGTATTCCTTTCCCCCTGCCAGAAGTGTTTTGCCTCCTCTTGCTTGGTGGTTTAGATGTTTGAGGCCACGTTTCAAACTTGGCTTATGTCTAAGTGCTTCTCACTCCCTGTTTTGTTTTGCAGGCGCTGGTTCGGCTTCCTCCCCATATTTCACAGTGCGATGAAGTCTTCAGGTTCTTCGAGGCTCGCCCAGAAGACCTTAACCCTCCAAAAGAGTAAGTGTTGTGATGGTTTTCCAGTGCTGCTCAGTACATTTTGATTAGCTGGAAGGAAAAGGTCATTTGTTTTTATTACTGCTGTAGACGTGGGAACAGATTTTGTAGCTTTCAAGCACTACCTAGAAAATGCCCAGCAGTTCCACACAACCACTTTGAGTGAGTGGAGGACAGGGAAGTCAAGCAACCCTCAGACACAATTTTCAGCCATCCTCCGCCCACCTTTGCATTGTTTCTTGCTCATGGTTCTAATGAGGGAACCTCCCCTGGTTTGTGGGTTTTACCTGATAGTTATCACCAAAGAGTCATTTAGTTCCCAAAAAGCATTGGCTCAGTAGCAGGGGGAAATCCTGCCAGTAAGCACTTGGCTCGTAATTAGCAGCTGCTTCTTTAAATGTACTCCTGCCCAGAGATACTTAGTTATCTGTAGGGAGCGAGATTGTGGTCCAGATCCAAAATTGTCTCTGGAGAGTCTATTCTTTCTGAGCAGGAAGCCAAGAAAAGGAGGAGGGAAAGAGTTCCCATTAAACACGAAACAGAATCGTAGCCTTTACCTTGGAGCAGACAGGCTGATTCATGCTGATGCAGTTAGGGTTCATAGGACTAATTTATCCTGGGAAAGCGTTGGCAGGAGGGTATTTACAAGCAACAGTGCTGCCTTGCCTGGTATTTCCTTTTCTCTTTCATCCCAAACAGGATATATTTTATTGTACTCTGCAATAAGATTTTGACTTGGTCCCATTGTGTTTTGTGCTGCTTTGTTGCACGATTTGAAACTTGATTGCAGGCTCTGTTACTGTAATTTGCTTTCTCCCGTGTTTGCACAGCCCCACTGAATTAAGGGGAAGTGGATGCAAAGCTGACAGGGTTTGGGCACTTCAGCACGTGCAAACCTGTAGTTATCAGAAAGATTTGTATTTGGCTTCAGCCGTCTGCTCCCATGCTGGTGAAAAAGAGAGGAGAACCTTTGCAATTTGATTTCCCAGACTTTGTTTCTTGCACATGCATGGTTTTGTACAGGGGGATGTATTAGCATGTGTACTAAAGAAAACACTGCTAGCATCGCTGAGAGCAAAGTCTTTTTTTGTTTCATGAATGAAGGAAAGAGAAGTTTTAAATCGAAAGTCTGGATAAAGAGCTGCTTTTTTTTTTCCCCCTATCTGGCCTTGTTTTAGAAAAATGTTTGGCAAGAATAAATATAGTTGCTTGTTCATTGTTAAACACATATTGCAATCTTAGAAAACATTGCAATAGAATAAGCCTGTCACACTCTGAGACCTGCTGATTATCACAGTTTCCATTTGGGGTCTGCAAGTAGGTTTGCGAAGGTTGCTTGATCCCACAGCACCCCATTTGTGATGTAAGGACACATCCCCATGTGCCAGGCAGAAACAGACCCCCAGCAGAGGAGTCAGGTCCCAAAGAGTTATGGAAGAATTCACATGGAGGATCTCAAATGGGCGTGATGAGTCTGCTTGAAACTCCTGTCTGCTTTCTGTACTGATGCAGACCCTACAGCACCTCTGCAAGGCAGGGGATCGGGACCCAGGCCCATCCCAGACATGCACTAGCCATTATGGCTTGCGTCCCTTGTCCCTACTCAAAGTTGTAGAGGGCCTGTTTGACAGCCTTGCAGGAATTTTCAAGTTATCCCTTCACTCCCCTCTGGAAAAACAAAAAAGACTAAACGTTCTCAGCCCAAGCCTTGCATCCTATTCCAACCTAGTAATAAGTGTGATTTATTTCCCTGGAAAATGTAGAGCAATAACCTGATTAAATCTCACTTCACTAATGTCTGCAAGACATTAATCTAGCTGGGTTTAAACAAATCCTACCTCGTCTTCTGTAAGCAAACAGATCTTAGGGAAGGTGTCTAAGGTTTCTGCTGGGAGTGCTTCACAAAAGATGTATTGTTGAAACTGAAGATTAGTCTCTACAAAAAGATGATGTAAAAGCCAACGGAAACATCTTAGTGTTTTTCTTCTGTGAACTGAGGGGGAAGGGAGGAGATCTGAGGCTCACTGGACCACTGTGTAGGGTCCGGGGGAAGGACACCTCCAGGGCGATTCTGAACCTCAGCAGGCACTGCAGGAAGGAGCACGATTCCAGAGAAATCCCAGTTTATTCCCTTGTTTTGTTACTCTGCCAAGCCCCTCCAAAAACAGTGAGCCAGTGGTGCCCAAGCCCTGTGAATTCAGTCTTCCCTGGACCTCATGGTCCATCATTCATCTCACTGGAGGTGGTAGGGCTGCAGCCTGGGGGCAGCATCTAGACTATCCTAATTATTTTATCTATTTCTTCAGCTGCTTCTTTTAGCCCTCAGCACAGAGGTGGTTTGTATGTTGATCTGTCAGCATAGACACGGCATTCAACTTGCTGGGTTAAAGAACAATAAGCAAGTGACTCAGCCACCAAGGGATGGTAGAACAGAATTGCTTGTGCTGCCTTCATGTCTCCTCTCTGTGCACAATGAGATGATCTTTAGTTTCGTGTTGACCTCCTCAGTTTTTCTGCAGCAGCTTGGCCTCATTAGACAAAGCCTGACCTAGGGTTTAATTAACTAACTATTTTTCAGGAGTGTAACCTTAATCCCACGGGCATTTGGGTTGTTGAGCCCAGAGAATCCATTGAGTTATTGCATGGCAGTGGCTGAGCACGTGCTTCCAGATAGAAGTACATGGAAGCTTAAACCTCAAGGGAGGAGACACAAAAATGTCTGTTTACCTCGCAGCTGGGATGTGCAGAGAGGTGTCCATGCCTTTAATTGCTGAGCCATGGCTTGCAATGGTGCACTAATCTATGTAGTGCTGCATTAACTCAGCTGCAAAGCCGAGCTCTTCACTTCTGTTCCTGTTGTCCTGAAAGAAACCAAAATTTCCCTGTAGTTCCTCAGGCACTTTTACAAAAAGTGTTGCTGGCTCCTTCCTTACAACCCTTCATCTGCCCTACCCTTGCCTCCTCCCTTCTTCTTTGTGCGGTCCTGTCCGGGTTATGCCGTGTTTGGCTCGCCCGCTGCTCCCTACAGAGTCATTTCCTACTGCTGCCGTGCTCCGACTGCCCGCGGTGCCGAGCAGCACACAATCCAGCTGTAATAAAAGCTGGGCTTTCCCAATGCTATAATAATCCGGCCAATTTGTTCGGTTGGATTCACAGCTTAGGTTTTCTGTTTCCTGTTTTGGTGATGGTCCAGGCTTTCGAGTCCTGTGACAATAGGCAGAAGGTATTTCTTCCAGCCCATTAAACCTCTCCTGGGTACAGCAGCTTACAGGCAGAGAGCTGGAGAGATGTCTCAAGAAATCTCAGCATTTTTACTGGCTGACCGTCTTCTCCAAGCCTGCTCCTGCTGGTGGAGATAGCTCCAGGCCAGATAGCTCCCAACAGCAGGTTTCCTTCATGTGGCATGGGCGACACCATGGGAGGACACTAAATGTCTCTGTGGAATGGTCTGGCAGCATTCTCAGGCTGTTCCACATGCTGAAAGCATGGCTTTTGCAAGGGAGCTGGCGGGCCATGGGAGCAGTGATGTGCCAGGCAGTGTTGGGAGCTCCAGCTGCGGTGTTCCCGGGGCAGCTGCTTCGGCTGCTCTCGCTCCACCCCCTGGATTAGCCGCAGGGAAAGCAAGCTTCAAACCATCGGCCCTGGTACAGGAGGAGCAGTTTTCAACTGCTTATGTTTCCAATATGTGACATTTTAGTGTCCGGGCTTGTGTCCTTTATCATGCCCGCATAAGGGCCAGATCCTGCACTGCCATGGGAAAAGGTAAGAAGGAAGTGCCTTTTTATTTATCCATTGTTCTAAGTAAACACCGTGTCACTGAAAACCATTCATTTACTGGATACTTCTGTTAATAATTATAATTACTGATAACTAAACCAGAGGTAGATTAATTTCAGATTTCTGCTGGGGATTTAAATTCAAGGCTGAGGTCAGGCCAGGGCTCACAGTCAACAAACAAAATCTCAGAAACCACTTTTTTTAATGATTCTATTTTACTAGAAATAACAGAAATACCCAAAAAGTGGGATTAATCAATTAGACATTGCATATGGTCTACTGGTTTTAGGGCTTTTTTGCGGCAAGGTTCAAAATATCACAGCCAGACCACTCTTGTGAGAGTTTGTTTTTTCTTTGTGTCTAGATCCAGCCTAAAGAGCAGATCAAGAGCCAAGGATTCAGTTCTGCAATACTCCCCCTACAGAAATGCATGCAGGCTCAAAAGAGATTTCTGTTTAAACCACCACTAATAATATTAACAGCTGAATTTAAAGCAGTGTTCAATATCTGAGAATAATTTTCCTGTAAGAATCATAAAGCAATTTTCAAACAATAGGCAAATCCAGAAAAGCTAGGGGACTTACATGACATATTATGAGGGTTGATGCAGAAAATGGAGTTAATGCTGAAGGTGCCTTTACTAAGGAACAGGAATGCTCTATTGTGGTCTGTAGCCATGAGCTTTACTGATCATATCTCTATCAAATAAATATTGGTGTAATACTCAGATGCTCTGATGCCAGGCAGCCACTGTTAAATGGAAGTTGGATTCTCCCCTTATTCTTCATGTATTACAAATTCCTGATAAGGATGCTGGAAAGAAATAGCCAGGGTAATGGAGTGACCATGTTAAGGAAGCTGCTTTAGTTTATGAGCATATTGGTGCTAAAGCTCAGCTCCCTAATACACTTTTTCTATCCACAAGCATGACTGTGTTTATATACCATTATTTCTGTTTCCCAAATGTGTTTTGATCTGCCCTGTAATAACAATTCAATTACCTATGGGTAGAGGAAGAAAACTTTTCATGTGTGAAATATCTGTATGTACTCTAATTTGTTTGATATTTCATTTCTTATATTTCTCTTATACTTCACTGCTTTGAATTGTGTTTCCCGACACATTGGACAGCTGAGTCTCTGAGCAGATGTGCTGTGAGGAAAGCTGGCATTCTTTTTTTGTGATTGCTCTTTCGTACAGGACTTACAGTACAGACAATTTCCACATCATTTAGGAATGTGGTCAGCACCATTTGATGACAATTGGTGTTACAGTCTGAACTTGGCACCGTTACTGTGACTGCTCAATGCACGCATTTTATTTGGGAAATTCGTTCCACTTGAGAGATGCAGAATGGGAATTAATTTCCCTAAGAAATGCAAAATCAGAAAAGAGATAGAGGTTTTATTTTTGTGTGATTTTTTTTTTTTTACCTGGGAAGTAAATTATAAAACACAGAGTGGGAAAAGTTCCGAATAAAGATTGTGACAGGATAAGGCAGTTAAAACCCACTGTCCTGAAGGGAAGAAAAATTTAATATTCTCAAATAATTATTTATTCACCTTCACCGAGATTTAGGTAGCTAAGGATGCAATAATGGGTTAGGGCTGTGATTGCCAAGAGCCTTGCTTGGTTACTCTTAATGAGTCACCCAGCCTCTCACTGATTCCACTGGGAATTAGGTACCACAGCTCTTTGAGCATCTCAGTGTAATAGAGCATCTGTGATTATTTTCTGAAATGTGCTTGGTTTAGGGCTGTATTTACTAGTAATATTTGGCCTCAGCACCTAAATTTGTGGGAAAAATGTTTCTTTGGCTTTTAGATCTCAGAAGTGCTTTACAGTATCCTGCTCACAGGGCGGGACTGTCCCAGTCTGTGGCTGAGAGGTCAGGCAGCCCAGGAACAGAGGAGACAAGTGTGGCTGGTCCCCAGTTGTGCCCCTGTGACCCGGAGAGCAGGAGCTGAGTGTGGGACACGGCCACTGTCAGGTGGGGCTGTAGTTCCCCCTGTGTGCCCTGCTTTTCATCCGTGCTCGTGATCTCTGGAAGGTCTTGCTTGGAGATTGTTATCTTAAATAAACTAAGCCAATGCAGGAATAGAAAAAAGAAAATAACAGATTCATTACTTGTTCTCTTCTTTAGTTTCACATGGGACTTTCCCTTTTGTTTGTGACATATAAACTGATTTGGACTGGAATATCAAATGGAGGATATTGAAATTTGCTACTGGCTGCAGCATTGGTGATACCAGAAAATAACTCAGCCTTCCTGAGAAAAGATTGGAATCTTTTTTTGCTACTCTTTCAGAAAATGAAAAAAGAAATTACATGTAGATAAATATCAAACAATAAACCTGGGGGAAAACAGAAAGCATGCTAAATGAAATGTGTTCAGCAACCACAAAAAGAAGCTATAGAAAAATGGCAGCTGGAACAGTGTGAGCTTTTGTCCCTTGCCTTGGGTATCACATTTGGGTTGGCTTGTGGTTTTAGGCCTGACTGTGAAAGGACACAGAGCTGAGAGGAGCAAAGACAGTTTAATGTACTGACACTCGGCACTGGCGGCCAAGTGTACAGAAATAGCTTTTGCCTGGATTGGTTATAAGCAGGCTGCAGGCTTTAAAAGTGGGATGCTGTCATGGGCACAGGATGGATTAAGAATAAACAGACTTACTTGAAATTCATCAGTATGAGAATGAGATTAGAGCTCTGCCAACACCCAGCAGCTTCAGCGGCGGCACCGGACACTGCCTTGCTGGGGCGAAACACAAGAGAGTGTCAGTGCTGGTTAAAGTGCACTGTTTATGAGCGCAAACTCAAAACAAATTTTTTTTTCTTTCACTGTAGTAGAGTAGTGACTGGGAGGTGTTCTGAAACGCAGAGATGTTGCCTTTAGAAAAACTAAATGCCAAACCTGTTGGCTCAAGAGCTTTTCTCCAGTCCAGCAATTTTTGTTCATATCCTAAAGGAGCAATCAGTGCTGATAATTTGCCAATGCCTATTTTGTAGACTAGAAAGTAATAGTTTGCTTACTGTTTAACTTAAACCATAAAATTCCTTCCTTCTGGAGAAGTTGAATGGTTAATGCAGGGTGTTGGGAAATCTGTTCCTTACTGTCTCATTGATTTACTTTGTGATGTTGGACAGGCCTCTTGCATCTCTTTGCTCTACCTGCAGAATGATTGCAGAGTTTTGGTTTCAGAGATTTGCTAAGAGGATTTGATTCTGGTAAGGAAACCCCATTCTTTCCATAATATTGTTTTAGAAATGACCAGTTACAAAAATAATTTGGTTTAAAAAATCATCACTCAATGTTGGAAGAAACATTACTTCCAAAATCTGTCAGGAAAGCTTGTTCTGCTGGTGCTCCTAGATGCAAAACCAGTTAGAAAGTCAAAACAGTAAATTTATTAATTTATGGCAGTGAGGGAAACCTGGGCTAATGAGGCAGGATTGGATCAGAACCAAAATAACTGGATTCAGAGATTATCAAACTTGTTGTGAAGGATTTGGGGTACCAGTTATCCTTGCGCACTCACTTCTAGAGAGATTTGGCTCAATGCCACAGGATCTTCTGGAGTTCCCTGTTTAAATGCAGGTGATGCTTGGTTTGCAGCCCACAGGGTTGACTTGCCCATGCTGATAGACACAAAAGAGATCTTTAGCTCCACACAAAAGAGAAGCATCTGGTCCTGATGTTCTTTGTGAAACTGAGAAGAGGAAGAGGGATGGGGACTTCCTCTTCTTCTCTGGGCTTCCTGCTGCAGTGAGCCCCTGCTGGCAGGTTAATTGCACTCTGAGGTGTCTGTCACCATTGACTCATCACCTGCCAGGCAGGAGGAGATGGGGTGGAGTTTTCTATTCACTAACATGACAGAGTTGAGTATAGCCTGTCTTGTCCCCTGTGTGTCACATCTCTGGAAAGCAAGAACAGGCAGCTTATGTTGCAGATATAATTATATCACAGAGGAGAATCCAGCTTGTCATTGCTGTGTCTATAATATGGTTGCACTATTGTTTAATGAAGATCTTCTTTCACTCTGAAGAGGAGGGCACTAGGGACAGACGTGCTCAATGGGATGGTTGCTGCCAGAGTGATAAATTATCCCCCAGTGGTGCCTGGGGTCAGATGGGATTTTTCAGTGGTCTGCTCTTCCTATTGGCGATTGCTGTGTAATTTTGACATTGCTTATCGGGAGAGTCCCTTTGTTTTTAGCACTGTTGAGGATCAGTAGCCTCACTGGTTATAAAAGGAGTGTTTTTCTCATGTACGTGTGCCTAGTGCGACCCTGTGTGTGATTTTGAACTGTTTGGGGGCAAGGTAAGGCATCCCATTACATTTGATAGGCTTTTATCAGGCTGTATTATATGTGACAAGGGAAGGCATTGCTTACAATGTATTTTAATGCTGTTGACCACAGGCCAGGTGGAGTTGAAATGTCACATTTATTGAAGGTGAAGCATTTCTGTCTAAACACTGGTGAGCAGAGGTGATGCTCCTCAGTAAACAGGACTCTGAGAGTCTCTGGCACTGCCCTTTGCATCCAGCAGTTGCCTCTGAAGAGAGAGGAGGTGGCCTTAGCAATCAAAGGGTGCTGAACAACAGGTAAAGCAAGTCCTGTCTCTGGAGAGCTGCTGCCTCTCGTGCATTTTGTTGAGATGAGAGCTGGGTTTCAGTTCTGGTTTGGTTGAATCATATTATTATTTTTTGGCGTACCTGTCTTCACCTGTTCACCTCAGGCCACCAAAGAGTTTGTGCTAGAAATCCATTCTATACACAGGGCTCAGTGTTTTGTGTCTGTCACAGAGGTTTGCATTCAGCTTCCAATGCTATTGCAGGTAAAAATCTTGTTTATAGCAAGCCTGGAAAGAAAAAACTTTTATGGCAGTAGGGAGCCATCCCCTGGACTGCTGCACATGTCCGAGGTGATCTCTTTTGCTCTGTCTTCTGTCTCTTGAGAAATGGGGTGCCTTTAGGACTCTGTATATATAAAAAAATACCAGACCTCAAGTGGCTCTGGCTGAAGGAGACACAGTGATCTATTGGTGGATTCATTTCCACCCTTTCCATCTTCCTGACTGGTCTGCTGCTGACTGTCTTTCATGCGTGCTGTTCCCAGAAACACAAGCAGAGGATCAAATAACAACATGTTTTGACTCCAAACTCTGGAATGACTTATCATGTTATCAAAGCTTTTGATTTAATTGAAATTTCACAGATAACCCTAGACCTGCTTTTAAGTGCAGACTCAAGAGCCAGTGGGAATTCAATTAACCACCCCCCTCCATCACACCACCACCCCCCTCTTTTAATGCTTGCATCTTGTTTGGAAGTTTTATGGAAGGGATTTGCTACTGCTTATCTCCAGCTAGAGCTGTGTGTCTGGATTCAAAGATACCCCTTGCCTTTGGGCCTCTTTCTTTTCCCAGTTATGCCAGAGTTTGATTAGAATGACCCTGCTGACAGTAATGGACTATTTGAGATTGACGCTGATGTAAGGATTGCAGAATTTGCTGTGTTAAAAGTAGAATTCTTTCCTTGTTTCCTTGTTCGTCTCTTAAAACAATTGGCCTAAGCTCAGGAAGATGTTCATTTAAACAGACCTTGGATCTATAGGGGATAGAGGATTGACTGTGGCTTTGCAATACTTTAGTATAATCTAATAAATGCTGGTTATTTGCTGGATTCTTGCAAGTTGTATTTGCTTCCCAGCTCCAAGGAGTTTTAATAGCCACTCCAGTAATGCTGACTGCAGTGCACTGTGGTGAACCTCAGAACATTGTATATGTCTGATTACATTTGCTTTCAATTACAGTCTTGTGGGTTTGAAAAATCAGAGCAGTTCAGGCTCATTTGGGAACCACCGCAAAAAATCACCAGTAACCTGAGATAGCTAGTCCTTGAAAATATAAAAGAAGAAGAAAATGTTGAATGTTTGGGACCAGAAAACCTCTATTTTGCTTTATGAGAAGTCAACCATGGCAACAACTGTAGGGTTAGGACAGCTGGGGCACCATATCTAATAGATAAACCTTTTCCTTTCCCATCCAAGCATGCCAGCAGTGAAGTGTGAGTGACTCATGCCAGAGACAGTGTTCATCAGAGGCTTGAAGCTGTCCTGGTGCACTAGTGAATTAGCACTGCTGCTGTCTTTGCTGCTCCCCATTGGATAGATTGCTGGTCCTTTTCCTAATGATTCAAGCCTCAGCAACATCATCCTCTCTTGCTAGGGAAGCTGCATAGTCCTTGAGGATGCATAATTAATCTTACTTCAAAACTCACTATTTTGTGGAGATGTGGATTATCCTCTAAATCTGACTAAAAGAGGAGCTTTCTTTTCATGAAAACAGTTAACCAAAAATGAACCTCTCAGTTCCTGTTGAAATGTGGTCCCAAATCCCTGAAATCAAGTAATTTTCATCAGCTCTACTGAGCAGCAGGATGGCTGTGGAGTGAACAAACATGCACAGAGACATCTGGCAGACAGCTTTGCAGGTGACCCCTTCTGCAGCGGTGCCCAGGTCTCTGGGTGCTGCGTGGCTGGGACTTGATCTGCCTCTGGCAGTCCTGTGGTGTGTCTGGTCCTGCCTACCTAATTCCTCAACTCTTCCAGCAGGCAGCTCTGGGAGAGCATCAGCCATGTGGATGATCCCTTTCTCCTGTGCCAGCATCTGGCAAGCAGAAAAAGGACTCATGAATGCATTAAAGTGTAAGCCCTGGTGCAACCCTTGGTTGGGGCATTGAGAATATTTGGGAAATAAAAGAGGAACAGGAAGGGTTTCACTGTGAAAAAGCCCAGCCATATATATATATATACGGCGGGGGTGCTGTGAATTTTCAGCCCAGGTGAGGAGAATTAGTTCAGCTATTCAGAACACAGGAGCAGAAGTGGGGTGTAAGGCTGTCATCAACCCCTGAAAATAAGGGCAAATGCAGACAAGGTATGGAGACTGAGTAGTAACTGGGGCAGCTTTTACTCTTGTAGTGGGTACATCCTGCCAGTGTTCCACATTTCTTCCTACAAGACGGGACGTTTTAGCAACGTAGCTCCTAAATTTGGGTGGCACATGGGTAAGAAAACCGAGCGCTTTCTGTAGTCGCAATGACAAGGTTCTTTAGCTTGCACATAACCTCTGCAGTCCCTGCAGCTGGTGACCTGGATGCTGAGGCATCTCGCTAGGTCTGGCTTAGCTCCTTCACCTCCACACGTATCTCTGTAGTGAAGCTAAGGGCCAGGGTACTACAGAAACGCTACAAACAGCTGTAAACTCTTGCAGCGAGAGGTCAATGGAAAGCTCTCTTATTGTTTGCTGCCTCTCAATGCACAAAGAAGGGCTCTGTGGGACGCACACTTAACGGCATCAGTAATGCTCCTGGTGCATCCCTGTCATCCCCTGGGGGAGGAGGAGCCCCCGGCAGAGCTGCACAGGCCGTCCCAGCTAATGAGATGCTTTTCTTGCCAGCCCTGATAAATAAGCTTCTGTTAATGTTCATTGTTATCATGCTCATGCTCATCTGAGTGTTCAGGAGGGGATTGCGTTACAGATGCTTGGCTGAGGGAGGGCAGGGTGACCCGTGCTAGCGGGTGAGAGAGCTCCGAAGGTGAGCTGGGGTTTTAGTAAGAGGCAGACGTTCAGCAGATGAGCAGAAAGCCTTGAATCCCTTCAATAAAGTCCTATGTCGGAGTGAGTAGTTGCAAGAAGTAGGAGTTCTGAGGAGAACGGAGATAAAAGGAGGCTTTCAGGCAGGAGAGAGGATTACTGCTTTTTCCAGATGTAGCATTTGCATTTGGAAAAGGAGACCAGCCAAAAGGCCAGGCTGATGAAGGATGCTTTGTGGTGCTTCCAGCCTGTGAAAAAATGCGGTTCTTTGAAAGTTATGTGCTTTGGGATTGTTAGGCAAGGGATGAAATAGGCATCATAAGAGCAGTCCCTTTCCTCTCTCCTTATGGAAGACCGGTCTCCAGTGATTTATATAATTAGTACTTTTTTTCCTTCCTTTTTTGTCTGCTTTCTCTTAAGGTTTTTTTTTTTCTTAAATACAGTCTTGGCTCAATCATTGGCATCCTCATAAATCAGAAAATGTTGTCCTTGCAGATTCCTGACAAGTAGTTTATATTTAATTTTTTTGCGGACAGGCATATAAACTACTGAGCCCTGGTTTATTGCCCAATACATCCTGATCCCTGGCAGGATAAGCAGTGTTTGAGAGAGATTGAATTAATATCAGCAAACAGAGAATTTTGGGCTTTAACAAATAAATGTTGCTTTCTGACATGATTTTGTCTATCCTAATATATGCTCAGAAAATCTCCAGTCTTATCTCCACTTCAGATTCATTCAGTTCAGATATACTCACGTGCCATGGAACTGTGTAAGTAGAATATGTGATGATCAGTTTAAGAGAGCACTTACCCAAAATAGACAAAAATAAACCCATTTAACAGCTCGCGGCTCTAGTGGTCCTTTGCAAGTTTCCTGAAAAAGTTTTGCCAGTCATGTCTGTTTCTTCTTTTAAGGCTTTATTTTCAAAACATCAAAGCAAATTCCCGATTTTGAATGAAGCAGGACGCAGCCCAACAGAGACACATGTCAAAAACATTTCACCTCGAGAGTAATGCAGCTAGGTAACATTAAACTTGCTGTCAGCCTTGTCCTGAGAGCAGCCTCCTCCTGCCCCAGACATCGATGCACGTGGGTAGTTTTCTACACAGTAACTGTATTGAGTTCAACGGGAGCACACGTGCACCCGGAGTTATTTGTGTGCATATGCATGTGTGTGTTTGTTTGATGGGAATGAAAAATTCTGGAGAGGGTTGAGATACAAAGGAGGTTCATTCATAAGTAGCCCCCTCTGCAAATCATGTCGGTTCTTCTTTCTTGCTTGGAGATGGGCAGGTATGGAATATGTGCACAGGGGCTTTGGGGCCAACACAACAGCTTTAACTGGAATAAGTCACCAGCTTTCAAGGGATGGGGGTAGGTAACATCTACTCTCGGAGACTCCTAAACACACATATCACAAAACAGCAGAAAGGCTTAACTGGACTGATCGTTTAGAGGTTTGATATAGCAAATAATTTGTGTGTGCCCTGGATGTTCTTTTTATGCATTTATTTTTACAATTTTTTCATTAAAAAAATGCCAAAACCCAACTGAAAAGGGCATGAAAACAATTAGATATGTATCTTCATCTGTATCTTTGAGGGGACCTTTTAATTGTGTAGCTGCAAAATCAATGAAGCATCAATACAGTCTCCATAAGGGAACGCAGCCACCCTGAGAGGAAGCAATAAGCACAAGGCTGCGTGGAGCACCTTTGTTGGCTGTACTGGCTGTAAAATCCTGTCAGATACCATTTTCACTATGGTCTGTTCACTTCAGCCAGCGCTTGCTCCGTGATCAGAGGGAATCCATCCATCAAAGAGGGCTTGGCAGGTCTCATTCTGGCATAATGGACTAGGTCATTGTAAGGTGTCCAGTGTGTGTTGTAGGCAATTTGCTTATTGTCTCCTATTCTACATATGTACCTAAATCTTTTACAGGACATTTTTACATTGTGCTTTGTTCTTATCTGTTGATTTCTTTTTGCTTTCTTACCTGACTGCTTTATTCCTGACTGCATCAGCTTCTCTGCCTCATGTTGGCATATCTTTCCTTGTGCCATTTTCAGCTCTCTCTGTTTGGTTTTTTTTCATTATCCTTACATCCCTTGGATACTGTTTTCTTCCTTCTCAATATGTTCTGTGCTGGTTCCCCCCAGCATTGCGACACTTATTTCTATTTGTGCCACTGGTACTCTGTTCGTTGGTTTTATTTGCTCTCTGATGTATTTCTTCTGTCACTTTCTCCCTTCCCCATATCTTTTCATCCCCAATACCGCATAAGAGATAACAGAGGGATGACAGGAGGTACACAAGTTGCCTCGTTGCTGGGTTAGCTGTTTGCATAGAGTACAGCCGGGATGAGCCAGTCTGGGGCTGGAACAGAAACTGGGAGCAAACCCTGTGCCACCCTCAGATGTCTTAGTGGCCCTAATAACTGACCCTCAGCAATGTGGGGAAACCTGCTCTTTTGCCTTGCTAAAGGCAACTCTTAGGGACAAAAGGAGAAGTGATGGAAACCTAACTCGGCAGAAATAAAATCACCAAGGTTTTTTGCTGTTTCGTAACCTGTAATTTTTGTAGAAGTTGTCTCTGTGATCTGCCAAACAGAAATTCATCACCACCAGCCTGGAGTTCCTGGGTAATTAATCTTCTGTGGTGGATAAGGCAGGCTGGGTTCTCAGTCTGCAGGCATGGAGAGCTGTGAGCTAACCTGCAGCACTGCTGAACCTTTTTCTCTCTCCCCTACTTCTCCATTTTCCCATGACCTTAGGGAAAAAAAAAAGAAATCCCCACTTCATAGCTCTTTTTTTTTTCTAAATCACACTTTATGGAACACAGTTTTAATACTGTATGGTGCGTGTTTAATGATGTCCATATGGGTTTGTGGGTACAGGAATTAAATACATAACGGTTCACGATGACATAACACGGAAATGCAACTCCCGCAGTGCTGGTGTGTAGGCTGTAAAGGGTTATTAATAAAAATGAAGGTTTTAAATAGAAAACAAGATTAGCAGCACCGTTTTGGCCTCAGGCCCATCTCTGAGTGATGGAAAAAAAAAGAGGCTGGAATATATGGTCTTTCCTCAATACATGAAAATAAATACATTTTACCACCGTCCCCTGCTAAACATTTCAGAGAGAAAGCTGCAGGCCTGATGCATGGCATCTCTCTTCAATCAGAGCCTGAGCTCAGGGAGGTCTGGAGGGGATATTTCAGCAGGGTGCAGAACACATCAAACAAATACTAAAGGGGAGATTGATGCCTTAGATTATTAAAACGGGGTAAGGCCACAATGTTTTGATTGGCAAAACCTTTCAACAGTTGGACATTAGTATTTCAGAAGAGCAAACCATTCTGTTTGTGGGTGAGCCAGGAAAATAACAACTCCCACAGTTTGGGAGAATGACCTCAAGGAAATCCCATCCTGTCTTGTAACTAGAGTTGCTGGATCAGTAAGCCAAGGAAATTACATAATACACCTATTAATATTATAGACAAAGAAAAGCAAGTTTACTTTTCTATGTTCAGCCTTGTTCTCTCTGTAGTTGCCCCAAGATTTTAAGTGTTCAGAATAAATGAGACAGCAGTGGATGATGCGCTGAGCGTCTCCCTCTGAATGCTGTGTGTGAGATATCTCTCGCTGACTTCCCACTGATTGTTAGTGACAGGAAGTGTATGGGCAGCACCAGCACTATGTGTGTGTGGATGTGTCCTGTCTTCACCAATGTTTTTGCTGCAGTTTTAGCTGGTTCCAGAGCAAAACACAAAGATGTAACCGCGCACAAACTAACTCTAGAGTCTGTGGCTTGGGATTTTCCACTTGGTGGACACCTCTAAATTACCTCCAGGTTGTAGACCAGGACAACATCAATGCTTCACAGCTGTTGCATAAGGGTCAGGACATGCCAGAACCAAAAGTGATCCTGCCCTGGTTTCCGTATTGTGAAATCCCTGTACCCACAGCTGTGTCCCCCTGCTCAGTCTGCTCACGTCCTTCAGCTCCAGCCCCACGCTCACCTCAGCCCATGCTCGCAACCCTGGATTCCAGCAGACAGCTTTCCCCAGCAGATGGCCATGGAGGATGCAGAAGGAGTGCAGGAGGAATAACACTTTCTTGCTTTATCTCGTGCTGTCTGGGGCAAATTCCCACTCTCTGCCAGTTTCTCGGTGCCTCCAGCTGTTGTTCATCGTGAGGCACAGATGTTGTTAACTCAGTGGCTTCTGTCCAACCACCAGATACTTCAGCAGAAGAGAACTCAGCCCAATATATGGAATTGGAATTCAGGCTGAACAGACGGCATCGCTTTTTTTCCCACCTGACCGTAGCTGGGACAGTGAACAGAAATGTGGGAACGTGGCGCAAAATACTCTCCCTGTGCACCAAGTCCTGTGCTGCTCTGTTCACCCTTCAACCTCCTGGCTTGAAACCAAGATCCTCCTCTAAAAATTGGTTAGAAAAACTACTCCCTGCTTGTGTTCTGCCAGAAGAGATGGCTGGGCTCTGTCACACAGGCCATGCATCCACCCGCTTGCTGCTGTACTCTGGGTCATCTCAGGCACAGCTAAAGCTTCTGGAAAATGGTATTAAGTCTATTTTTCCAAATTTCTTTATGCTGACAGATGTCAGTTGTTTGTCTTCTGAAACTGGTCTTTTCAAAAATAGGTATTATGTCCCTTTAAATAGCACAAACCACATGGGAATGGATTATTTTTGTCCCTAGCTGTCTATAATCTATCTTATTTCTTTTTTTAGTGAGACCAAAATCTTCCCAGGGATTGTTCCTAATAATAATACTGAAAAGAAAGCATCATGTAAGTCATCCAGTATTAGCGATGGCAATAGTACTGCATTGCCCTTCTATAGACTTATCTCAGTGTACACCTCGAGGTATGGCCCAAACATGAACCCTCTCAGCGTGACTGTGAAATACAGGTTTTATTTTAGAACCAGGGAAGCAAAAGTATGAAAGTGGTTTTGAAGGGTCACCAAGGACAGAACAGGAGCCAGAAGGTCTGGATTTTAGCCTCATGTTGTGACTCTCGGCATACTTTCTGCTATTTGCCTCTGCGAACACCCCTAGCGTGCCAACAGTTTGACTTGCTGATATACAGCTTCCAGGATCTACAGGAGTGGGTCGGCATCCATGTCAATTTTTGCAAAATTCTGTATTTGAGGAAAATATGCTAAAGAAAAACTGAACTAGTTTGCCCTAGGTTACAGAGGGGCTAGTCTTCAGGATGCCCTTGAATTCTCTGCTTCAACCACTCACAGTCCTCTAAAAAAACCCACATTCCTCCCTTGCTCATCAGCATGCCTAGGGGGACCTTTAGCTCAATATCGACCTCTCACCCTGTTGTCTTCTTCCCCAAACTGTGGTGAATTGCCTGATCTAAAGTCCCTCCCCTGAGATGAACAGCAGACACCTGTGCAGAAGCAACACAACAACCAGTCCACACTTCCTCTATGCCAGGACAGCACAGAGAGCAGAGTGGGCTGTAGCTGTGATGTGGAAGAAGAGCCCGCATTTGTGCCCAGCTGCCCCATGGCAGTTCTGGGAAGCATTGTGTGAGCATGGAGGAAGGGAGGAGAGCTACTAAGACATTCCCTTGGCATGTACTCCATTTACCCTCACCGTGTGGCCCATGCTTCAACACATCTTTTCCTCCCGCAGGACCCTTCACTACTCTAGGCCTTCTCACTAATTCTGTGGTCACCAAATGTGTGAGCAGCAGCTGGTACCCTGCAGCATTCTGACCAGAGCCCCCCTGCTCTGTCCTCTGTGGCCACTGGTGCTGAAGATAGACCTTGTCCTAAGCAAAGCTGTCCCTGAGTGTGCCCGTGCCAGTGGGTGAGAGAATGCGCCCTTGCATGTGGCTTTTGTTCTCAGAGCACAACCCACCTCCCAGAGCAGCAAATAAACACAAACAGCCTTTTTTTCTGCAGTTTGATGAGCAAAGCAGAGCAGTGCTTCTGAGCTGGTCCTTTAACAGCAAGGGCATCATCACGTCCTGAGCCTTATGTAAGTAAATCTGTCATCAAGTTTTGGTCTTTCTTTTGTATAACTTTATGTAGCAGCTCATCTTAAACTTGTAAAAACATTTTGTGGGAAATTATGCGTGGGAGGTGGGCAACTCCTTCCATGTATTGCCAGCTAATCCGTAATGCTCTCCTTTATCATAACAAATGAGGCAGGTTTCTCAAAAGCAGTATCTTGTGCTGTTCTTTTATCTCTTTCCTTTTGCTTTAAGTCTGGGGATGGGGTTCTGCCCTGGACAAGGGCACAAAACATGGAGCCAGGACTCCTGGTTTCTGTCTTGAGCACTGGATGCTCACGGCTGTGCTAAATCCTGCTTGTGAAGTATCTTTGTGAACCGGAAGGGGCTGTAGGTATTCAAAATACTGTGTTCAGCCATAGATGTTATTAAATGTAAAAGAAGTAAAAAACCCCCCAGTGTTATAAAATGCCCGAGAAGCCAGGAAACTGCAAGTCTCTCATCTGTTCTTAAGCTTGGTAAATAGAGGAACTTCTACATCCCGCTGGTGCCTTGCTCTCCCACTATCCCAAAGTCATTTGTACTCAAAGCTCAAGGTTTTTGCAGTTCCTTGGGACAAAATGTTTTGCACACCCTGGGATCTGTCATCATTTCACACGTCTTCTGTTCTGCTGAGCCATCACCCCCTTCCTCCCTACTGGTAGGTGGCACAGGAGGTATCACATCATCCCTGTGGAGGAAACTTTGTACGAAAGTATCTTGGAATCTGGCAAGGCGCAGCTCTTTTTCTACAGCAGGGCTCATCTCCCCTTCAGTGGAAATTAAGTGTCTAAATCTTTTTGTCTTTCCCTCTTTGTCAGTTTTACAGTGTGCTCTGGGGTGAAGTTGTGTCGTGCTACATTTATTTCTCCTCGCCAAGACCTTCTTTATGGCTTTGATTTAAACGAAGTCCAATCAGACGCAGTGAAAGGCCATCATGTTCCAGTGCTGGGGATGGGCTTTGGGGGCTGTTTATCTTTTTTTCCAAGGATAACAGCACATTTGTGTTTGTGTTGTGTGTATGTCTTGGACTTACACAAAAACTTAAGGATCTGATTCTGGTGGGTCATGCTGGCAGGTATCCAAACCCGTAAATCTGGTCACTGTGCTTTTCCAAATGTTTATTGTGCTGTTTAAGCTTTTATGGGCTCTTGTGTGTATTACATATGGTCTGAATAAATGTAGCGCAGTATTACTGTGCTTAGCTGAGAGGCAGAAGAGCCTCCAAGGGGATCATTAGAGCTGGGGCAGCCGTTGCCAGCACTTGGAGATGAGTTTCTTGGTTGAGCTTTGCAGGTTGCAAGGAACTTCAGCCCTGTTCTGTTGGTTTCTAAATGCCACTTGATCTGAGGTTGCAGAGGTGGAAATAAGAAGCAGAGAGTTGCAATTTCTTGGATTCAGTACAGGATTCTTGCAACAATTCTCCCCTATCTGAAACACTAATAAAAGGGACTGGACTTTGTATGTATTTGCTGCACTTCCTCTGTGCTGCTGCTGCTGCTGCCTGTGGCAAAGTCTGCTCTGATTGCCAGTGGGACTCGGGACAAGATTTAAGGAATCAGTGGATGCATAGCAAGGCAAAAGTCACCTGGGTCGCTGTAAGTGAGGAATCACCTGCAGACTCTGTCTCAGAGTCAAGGCTGCATTTCTCCTTCAGACAGATGGCAAAGAGGATCCATTCCCCATCCCTCCGAGCCTACAGCTCCCCTGTGATCCTGGAGATCACACGAGACAGCCAGACTGAGCCAGCCAGACTCCAGCTGGTGGGGACAGGGGCAGGACTTGTGTTTGAGGGACAGCTGTGTGGCAGTGGTACCTGGCCCAGGCCACCTCTCATGCCACAGTCCCAGCAGCACGTAGGGAGAGTGCCATGGTCCTGTTGCTTCACATCATTACTCTCTTCCATCCTGACTGGATTGATGGAAGAAACTGCAGATTAAAACCAGCCAAACTGCAGCCTGCCCTAACAGCTGTAAAGCAGCCAAGCCAAGACCTTGGGACTTTCAGAGAACGGCCTGCGGTTCAGCTCTGGGCTTCCCTCCACTGGGCCAGTTCACCTTCTGCTCCAGGCAGTCCTTCCAAGAGCATCACCTCACTTCCCCTCTAACCCCACTAACGCCAGGAAGATATGGGCTCACCGCTGAGCTTGCTGCCAACCCTGTCCTCCTTCAGCTTGGGCTTTCTGCTCCCTGGCCTCTGTCCTGTCTGGCTATTCCAATTGCAAGTTTGGGGCAGAAACAGGTTTGTGTTTGTGTGGCAGACATACAGGCCCCCGTTAGGGTTGGCCATTCAGGCTGATGTGCCATCAATAATTGCTCTTTGATGGGGGACACGCTGAAATTGTGGAGGCTTCACAGAGGCATTGGGAGACAGAGATGAGACTGAGTGGGGGGAAGACTGGAAGCACTGGGAATCTGAGTTGGTTCTTTGCCTCTGGAGAGCTGGATTTGATGCTGCAAAACCTATTCTTATTGTTTTTTATTTATTTGATTTTTATCAAGACTAAAACTCAGATATCCTCTCTGTGTCAGGTCAAAGGTTGCACCAGTGGAAAAATTGCTTCAAAAGAAAGAAGTGGAGAAAATATGTGCTTGTAGCTGGAGTGAGAGTGCTCCTGGCTGCAAAAATGGATATTTTTCTCTTCCTTCCCTGTTGCTTCAGGCTGAGGATTAAAATGTGGGTTACTTCTGGCTGTGCTGAGATAGGAGCAAAACCTCAGGTAACTACTGCAACTACATTTAGGGAATTGCTTATTCCAGGTCCCTGATGCTGGATGCTGTGTGCTGTGTACATGATACCAACAGCTTCACCCAGCCCTGGCTGGTTGAACTGGGGAAATAATAATAGAAAATAATAGGAAAGTAATAATTCTGGCTTCCAAATGGCTTCCCAAACCCAGCATGCACCTGAAGTTCTCCCTGTGCTCTGCTGCAAGGACTTTCCTTAAACTTCAGTGAGGGAGAGGCTGGGAATCACCTCCCCACAGGGTGCCAGTGAAGTCCAGCACGTGGGGAAGATCCTGCAACAAACTCTTGGTTCTGGCTGCAAGGGCGAATGTGGTGTCTGGCACAGTGAGCAAGCTCTTTAGGGATTGCGTAACGTCACAAGGCAGACACCGTGTGTGATAACGCTGTTGATATCAGCTGAGTTACCCTGGGGATATATCAGTCCCTAGGGATTTTATGGAGGTATGAGGTGGGGCACTTTATTACTCAGCTTTGCACCACTGTGCATCCTGCTTCTGCTGCTGCACTTGGGTTCTGCTGCTTTGACCTGGAGGAAGGGTTTGAACCTGCCTGTGTGGAGCTCACAGGAACAGAGGCATTGCAAAGTGCTGACTTGACAGCTGAGAAACATTCTCCCTCCCCTCATTCAACCCAGTGACTCCTCAGCAGACTGTTCCCATTAAAAGCTGCAACACTACTTCCACCTCTATATGCTGCTGCTCCCCAAAACCTGTGGTTGATCCTGCATTTTATTAAGGAAAAAAATAATGTTGACCATGAGCAGAGAGACTAAGGTGAACATTATCTAAATCTGAGGTGGGCTCAGGATGTGGTGTCACAGCACCAGATTTTGCCACTGGAACTGATATTTGAAAACATGTTCTAGGGAAACTAATTTGTTAGATTGATTCTTCCCAAGTTGAGAAAGTCTAGACTAGATTGGAGAGCAAATTCCAGAGTTCTGGAATATTACAGCCACCTGATCAACTAGTACATAAAGACCTTTAAAAGCATGTTGCTAATAGGAAATGCTACCCAGAGTTTCTTCACTTCAGGATGTAAGGTCTGAATAGAGCCTGGGGTGTGTGACAGCACAAAGAACTGGGGACACCTTGAACAAACTTAGTATTTTAAATATCTGGGACTTGCCTAACTGTAAAATTAAGAGAACAGGCTAAATTCATCCAACTTTCATGAAAATAATGGGCTTTACTAGGAGCCCACCTGGGTGTTTGACTCCCTCAGGACTCGAAGGTTCTGACAGGGAAAGTGTTGAATATGTAGAAAATTCCATCATTGTCTTATGGTTGTTAGCAGCTTCCTTTTGCCTGCAACATCCATCCATGCCAATCAGCACTGCCGGGTAGGCACCACAGTTAAGTCTTGAGTGTGCCTGAGAGCAGGGAAGTAGGTGGAAGAGAAGTGGCACAGAGAGGACTTCTTGCTGAAATAACCTCCTGGCTTCCCTTTCTCTGCCCCTCTGTCAAACATCCTCAGTGTGTGATGCCGAAACCTGAAGCTGGAAGGGACACGCTGCTGCTTCAGCCACTTCACCGCACGGGACTGATGAGTTCTCATCAGTCCTGTGCAAAGGCAGGTGTGAGGGGCTGAATGCAAGCATGCAGTTCCTTCCCTTAAGCCATTTCCAGTTGCTCTTGGGCTGCTTAAAGCTGTGTATTCTTCTAATAGCATTTGAAGAGGTTCATCCCCAGCCACTCGTTTCTGCCTACTTCTTCCATCTCACTGGGGTTTCTTCCCTGGCTGCCCATATGAGAAAGATTGGAAATGTTAATTTGTCGCTCTTCAGCATGGAGAGAAGAGGAGGGAGCATCAGAGGATGCAGAGGGTCCACTTTGCGGGGAGATGCACTTGCAGAGGAGCTCTCAAAGTGGAGAGAAGCTGTTTTTGCCAGCAGAGTCCTGTGTCAAGCACGGGCAGCTCTGGGGCTCCCACCTCTTCCCCTCTATGGCTGGATGTTGAATCAGCTGTTTGTGCTGCCCTGCACAGTGCCAGGGACAAACTCTCTGGCAGAAGGGTGGGGAAATGGAATAAATAAAGGATTTATAATAGGAATGGTTTGTTTGTCCACAAACAGCCTGCCGCAGGCTTGCGTTCAGAAGGCAGCCAAACCCCGGAGCTGCTCTTAGGCTTCCCTCTGTGTAAGCACGTTGCTGCAGGGTCCTGCCACAGGCATTGGGGGCTGGCTAGGAAGAGGGTGGCAGAGGCAGCCTGCTCCTCTGTCCCTTCTTCCTCTGCACATTCCAGGGCTGCGACCTCCTCAACCTGCGGAGAGAGGGGAGGGAGGTGGGAAATGGGGTGACAGGAACAAACTTCCTGCAGCGGAGCTGAGCTGAGGGACTGTTCTTATCACAAGAGAACAGCCCTGCTGGGGGCAGCTGGAGAGGAGCCCATCCCACTTTCCTGAGCCCCCCGCCCTGCTCACCCTGCAGCTCACCCCCAGCACAGGAGCCTCCCTAGCCCCAGCACACGGCCCTGCCAGCCCTGCCTGCAGATACTCGTGCGTCCCAGAAAGACGAGGGCTCGTGGCTTGGCAGCGCTGAGGGAAATGCCATCCAAGCCACATGAGAGGGAGAGGCAAGTCAGCACCAGGCTGCCTGGGAGCACGGTTGCCTTGAGCAGCTCCCACTGCTGCAGGTACTGTGTGGGGAAAGCTGATCCTTGCCCACCAGTGAACCGTCAGGCCGTGTGTGCCATGGAGAGCAGCTTTGGCTCCTGCCGCCGCACGCTGGCCAGGTTTCGGCTCGTGGCAGCTTTTCGGGCAGGACCCTGCTCTCCTCCACAAACCAGAAGCCAACCTGTAGAGCTGACCCTACTCAAATTTTGTCTCAACCCAATTCAGTCCTCATTCATGTCTCCAGTGTGAAGTGGAAGGAGATGGGGGAGTAAGCCCAGCGTGTGTCCCTTTGCCCCCTCTGCCTGAGGGACGGGTTACATGGGAGCTGGAGAGAGAACTGTGTTGGGCTGGAAGTTCCTGCTGAAGGCAGAGCAGTCCCTTCATTGCACAGACTCGTGTCGCTGGTGTAGGGATGGATGCCCAGAAGCCTCCTTAGCTCTAAAAGCAGAGCAGGATGCCACAGGCAGAGCATGTAGGAGCAATCTCAGTGTGAGACTGGCAACACCAGGGACACCTGGGCAAGGGAGTGGTGTTGCTGCCTGCATGTCACTGCTCCCCAAGCCTAGGGAGCAGTGGATTGTCCATAGGTCCTCTTCTCTGAACCTTGCTGGCTGAAGATGGCTCATGAATCCAAGGTCTGTAACATTTATTGAACTAACATTGCTTGAAGGCAAACGCTGTGATACGTAGTGGGATTCACCTGCTGCTGTTGTGTCCTCCCTTGATGAACACCTGGTCTCTTCTCTTGCCTTTTTTTATTGTCCCCTCAATCCAGCAGTTGCTCTTGTCAGTGGTGACATCACTCATGTGGTTTCCCAGCAGATCCAGCAGCATAGGGCCACACCTGGGCACAGCTCACCAGCCTGAGGTGTGGGTGGGCTAACGTGTTCCCCAGGAGCAGGGTAGGGAGAGGACTGGTCTCGTGGCTGCTGCTGCAGGGAGGACTCGTGAGGAAAGCAGCATGAAGATCAAGTCAGTAAAGGCTGTGTTCATGGAGACCTGGTGCCAGGGGATGAACTGGACCCTTTATGTCAGCAGGAGGACTTGCCAGTAGGGAGGGAACAGCTTCCCATCCAAGGCTTGCACAAGCTCTTTCCGTGTGTCCTGTCCTTCATTCTTGCAGACTACAATGCGACTGCTGTGGAATTGGGTTGGTGTCCAGTGTCTCCCTCCCATTGCTGGCATCTGTCTTACAAAGAGCTTCCCCTGGGAGAGGCCACTTCACTCTGACATCCCCCACCAGCAACAGCTGGTACAGCAAACAGCTCCCAGCAGGGCGGGCAGGGTTTCACCTGCCCAGTGTCCTTCCCTTCCCAGAAAGCCAGGAGAGGGACTTCCTCAGCTGGAGGGCAGCCAGGGACATTAACAGGCACATCCATCCCCTCTCCACAAAATGCTCTGTGTTCAACATTGCCCCAGAGGGCAGAGATTTCTGGCAGGTTTTCACACAAAACTTAGCCAAAAGTCCATTATGTGTCAAAAGCTGTTTGATGCAGGGAATATTTTGCTCTTGTGTGCATGTGTATGTATGTGTAGATGTGTACAGTCCCTCTACCACAGCCATGTTTCACCATCCCTGTGTCTGATGATGACTTAAAATTTTTAAGGTTTGCACTTGGTGTTTTTTTGCAGAACTCTCCAACCCTCTTGCAAATCCGTATTTGTTGCACAGCTTGTAGCATCCAGTATAAACAGCTCCACTTGATGACAAGGGCCGGACGTGGGAAGGCCCTGAGTTACGGGCTCTGCAGGCAGCTACTGCCACGCCGTGGGGAAATGATGTTTTACATGCTTTTATTGTGCAGCAAAAAACACGAGCTGAGCTGGAAAAAAATGCCTTTGGTTTGGATTTTGGACACAGTGGTGTGTGTGTTCTGCTGTCTCCAGGGATATGCTCTGCCTCACCCCCTTGCCATGCTCACCTGGTGAAGCCACCTTTCTCTTGGCTCTCATGTCCCAGAGAGCAGAAATTCCTCTAGACAGCTGTGACATATTGCTATGAACAGATATGAAATAGCTTTTCCACCTGGCTTCTTATTAGGTGTTACAGCCCTATCTTTTCCCATCAGTTGTATGATAGTAATTTCTTGGTATTTAATAACATTACGTCCAAGACTTGATGAGGGAATGGGAAAGAAGCAGACTTGCAGTCTTGGACATTAATACTAACAACTCCAGAACCACACCTGGATCAGACATTCGTAAATATATGGAAGAGATTGAAGATTATCTAATTGTCCCCTTAATACTTGGTACTGGACTGAATCATCTCCGCAGGCCTGGGAAGCTGTGCAGATCGTCAGGCTCTCCTTGCTCCTGCTCCACTAAGCTAAAGAGCCAACTTGGAAAGGGAAACCTTTCTCATCTCCAGCTTTGGCTGTGCCGGGGCGCTCGGCACGGCTTCAGTGTGGAAGGTGTCACTGGCTCGCTCATGCTTTTGGCTGTGAAAGTCAGTGACAGCTCTTCTGGCCAGATTTCCTGCGTGATCCTGTTAGGGGAGTTGTCAGCACCTAATCTGGGTGTTTGCTGTCATCCAAATAGTATTGCCAGGGCACTGCATGTGCAGCCTGATACACTGTACATTCATCCAGATTTTGGCCTCCTTGCTTGACCCAGGAAGGATTAAACCCCACCCCACATCTGCTGTGGCTCCCTTGCACTGCTGCCTCATCACACTGATGCTCCTTAGCAAAGCTCACAGCGGGTCTTTCCCTCCGCAGCTTCCCAGGCACAGCTCTTCCCTAGATGGCAGGGACTGCTTCTGCTTGTCTTGTATTTCCCTTCCTTCCATCCATCCATCCATCCATCCATCCATCCATCCTTCCATCCTTCCATCCATCCCTCCTTCCCTCTCCAGCACACTGGTACCTGCAGACCACATACAGTCCTTATGGGAATTTATCAGCCAGGCTGAACTATTCCCTGCCAGGCCCTGCTCCTGCCTTGCAGTAAGACAGTTATCCATGTTGCTGCTTTTAACCTGAAGCAGGGAGCAGGTTGGAACACAAAGCCTTTGAAAGATGATGGAACAAGGGCAGATTTCCAATCAAAGCCCTCCAAATGCTGCTCTGAAGGAAAATTACTCTTCATTTGCGGGTGAATTGGAAAGACTCTGTGCACAGGCAGGAGCTGTGCAGAATAAAGATTTAAGCAATTGAGTAAAGGAAAGAATGACTGCTCCTGGGGGAGGGGGAGAGGGGCCTGGGACCTCACTAACCTGATTTAATCAAGCAACTTCTGGTGTTTTACAATTGCAAGCAACAATCTGACCCAGAGCTGGGCAATTTGCAAGCCACAGAGTTATGAACTGTTTGTAAAATGGTTTGAAGAGGAAAATATATTTGCAATTATGAACTGAAAAACCTGAGCAACAGCACTCTAGGTTTTGGAGCCGTGTCCAGCTGCTGTTGGGACAACTGGGGTCTCTGCCCTTCCTATGGCCTCCCACCATTCAGCAGCACCCAGAGCAGTTCCCAGCTCAGCTCTTGTGGGCAGCAGCTCACCTTGGCCTTGTGATGTCTCCTCACAAGAGAGGCTGCACCTGAGCAAAGTGCTTCCTTATTCTACACGGGCGAGTCAGTGTCCTAGGAAGGGAGGGAAGAGCTGGGAATGCCCCCCAGTAATGGCGATGCTGACCCAGCCTGCAGAGCTAGGGGCTGACAAAGCTCTGATTTGAGCCAGCTGCCTGTGGTCCCCCAGGCCTGGGAAGAGAAATGTCCTCAAAGCTTCTGAGAAGAGGCACCAGTCTCAGTCCATTGACTGGAATTCAGGAAATTTGTACCAACTGGTGTGTCCTCACAAGTGCCGAGCACTCCTGGCTGTGGCAGTGCCAGCTTCAAATGGGATGTCCCTGGGCTAATTGTTGCTCGATTTGTACAAGTGAGGTTTTCTTTTCTTTTCTGGGAAACTGACTGCTTTTGTGCCCATGGTGTTTGCAGAGTGCTGACAACCCCCTCCCTTACTTCTCAGTACTGCCTGTCTGCTTAAGGTGGTGTTCCTTGGAGATGCGCTCTTCCCCTTTCAAGGCTTTTGATGTCTTTTCCCATGTTAGAAAATTGAAGAAGGCAGCATGTGAAGCTGGCTGGGGCCAGTGAGTGTTGCTGGGGGCAGCAGCTTTGATCCTCAGCGGGAGCTTTGCCATAAACTTGATCATGCATTTTTCATCCCTTGCTCTGTGTGCGCGTGTGCTGTGCAGGGGCTACAGGCACTAATCCTGAAGCTGCTCTCAGCACAGGGGTAAGGCTCACTTGCAGTTCATCGCTGATGCAAATCCTTCCCATCCCCAGGATAACTCCACCATGAGTTACCCTACATGAAATTTGACCCTGACATCTAATAGCTAGGGAGCTGCTCCTGTCTTTAATCTCTCTGACAGTGCCTAGTCAGGGCTTTTTGAAGAATTTTGTTGGTCTTTTCTATAACTTAAGCATTAGTTTTCTTTATCTGGAGTTTTGTACTGCTATCTGACCCATTTACTTGGAAGCCTCCGAGGAGAGCTTGAGTTAAAAGAGAGCTGGGTTTGTGATCCAAGTATGAGTCTTTCACTGTTAATTGTATTAGCATTCCTAATTGTATGCACATTTCTAAACTGTCAGGATTGCCATATCCTTTTAAAACATGGATGGGACATCAAAAGGGCTATGACTGCTCAGAAATTAGCAAGAAATTAAATTGCCTGATACCTCAAAAACTATGATGTGAACTGTTTTGTCCCCATTATATCAAAAGTGATGTAGGAAAAATAAGTCAGGCATTAGGCTTTTAAAGCCTGTTAGCCATCACAATGTAATTAGCAGGAACAGGCTGTTCGATGCAGGCTTGAGGCTGCCGTTGCTGTTGGATGGGCAGGGTCTCTGCGTAGTGAGAGCCTTGTTGGATGGGGCTGTGACAGGACTCATGGGATGAATGGGAGGAAAGGGTGGAGAAGTCCTGAATTCACATTCTCTCTTTGCTGCAGATTTGCTTAAGGGAGCTGCTTGGTCTCCCTGTTCATGGCTCAGGCTGTGTTTTAGCTCTCAAGGCAACTCCAGTAGAGGTCACTTGTGGCTGATGGGTAACGCAGTGATTCTGTGCTCTCTCATTCGGACTTCCCAAAGTCCTGCTGGCAACAGGGTGGTGTCACCGAGCCTGTCCTTTGGAAATAGATATTTTACAAACATGAAATACATGAGCATATGTACGTGCATGTGCCATCCCAGATCCTTGCCAGCTGCATGTATACGTTTGTATTTTCAGATATTGACAGTTTTGCCATGCATATTGGGACAAATACATTTCACCTGAAGACCTTTTGGAAGGCAGATGGCTTTTGCTGTTATAGAGCCTCGCTTGTCCAGGGATATTGGAAAAAGAGGTTGTCAGGGCAAGGGAAATGAATGTGTTGCCTGTAGCAGAAATAGAAACCTTTTGGTTCCCAGACTGCTTCCCACCTACTGAACCCAACGTGCCTTGTTGCATGCTTTGTGCGCGGTGATGGATTGTGTCTCATGGAGGTGACAGCAGTGACTTCTCAGTCCCAGATGGGAAGAGTTTCTTCACAGCCCTGTGCCAGCCACAGCCCAGCACCTCTCACACAGGCGCTGTCGCTTTTGTTCTTTATCCGTGTAAATCCTGACAGAGCTGGTCTCGCTTCACGGGCGGAGCCTGCACAGATGTTGCCACGGTGCAAGTAGGGATTAATGGTGCCTGGCGTCCGTGGGAGCGAGGAGCATCCCGGCGGATGCTGGGCGCGGCCGGCAGATGGAGCGCGGCTCCTCCGCACCCGCGCCCGGCACGGCCGCGCCGCTCGGTGGGAACACAGCAACGCGATAACGGATTGTTTATTATGGAAACATGCCACTTCTAGTTGATTTACAAGCAGCTTTGCGGAGCTCCTGATCGCCCCGTATTTTTGTTTTTAGTCCGTTACTCATCTTGATACATCGTTGGTACATGTCTAAGCAGGGCTGCAAAAGGCGCTCGCGGGGACACAGTGGGGCCAAAGCACGGGGGATAGAAAGCAGCTGTCAGGCAGCATTTCTTCCAGGGGTTTGAGGAGTACCAGCAGGCTGCATCAGCCCAGCAGCGACTGCTTCTCAGTGCCTGACTTTACAGTCAGACTGTTCTGTAGTTCCTTCAAGGCCCTGTGGTTTAGCGGCTGCACAGATGGCTGCAGTGCGTTTAGAGCAAAGTGAAATAACACTAGTTCCTTCCACCCTCTGCTGCCTCACCCTGAGAAATTAGCAGCCTCTTTTGGGAGCTACTAGTCAATATCCCAGATCCAAACACCTCCGGACTTTCAGCAAAGTTTGAAACCAGTTCAGGAGCTGAACTTCAAGTCCACTTTTCCTGTGCCAAAATCCGCAGAGCTGAATACCTGGGAACTATGGAGGTGGGTTAAGTCACGGACCAAATACACTCTGAGCTTTTCATTGTCTACTTCTAATGCATCAGCTCTCCCAGAATAATATGTCTAGCATGGTTCATACCACAATCACTGCTGTAATCACCTGGACAGGTTAGAAATCCATATGTGGTTCTGCGTCTGGGTGAATTTGGCAGACTAAAAGCAGTCCCCAAAAGGCAATTTCTTCCTATCAAATCATTGCCAATTTTAACAGTTTTGATTTATGCTTTTTAAGGTTACCGAGCTCTTTGCTGAAAGAGTTGAAGGCCATCTGCACTGGTGCTGTTACTGAATGTGCCTCCTCAGGATCAAGACTGGCTTCCAGATGACAGAGTAGCTGGGAGCTTGTATCTTTTACATGTGAGGCTTCTCTGCCTGTCTTGTTGGTCCCCTCCACTTCCCTAGCTAAAATAAGTGCTTCCAATTACAGAAAAATATATGTGAAATACATCAGGCAGGTTTTGTGCATTGTAGTTTTAAGGGAGGCAGAGGTGTTACACTTCTACCTGCTCCTTAACCTGCTATTCCAACCAAGGGTAGAGAAGAAATGTGCCTTGAGGGTACATAGCCTTCCTGGCTTCTCTAATGAAACTTTGTTTGGGGAGTTGGTTTTTCTGTCCTTTCTTTATTTGTCCCTGAAAAAGGAAATTAATTAGGCCAGTTGGAAGTATACAAGGGCCGCTTTGCATGGGGAAAAACAGAGCAGGTGAGCAGTTGTTGGAATTACTTGGACAGTAGACAAGAGCATGGAATAAGAGACCGACAAGAGGGTAGTTAATTTAGTTAGAAAGACTGGCTGAGCATAACAGTCTGGAAAATAGATCATCTTTCTGAAAGGCACAAAGAAGAAAAATAATGGCTCCAGATTCATCCCTTGTGCAAATCTTTTGAAGTTGGTGACTTACACCAGGATGATTTAACCCCATTAATTTTAATGGGTCACTGCAGTGTCCCAAGAGTTGTTTTTTGCTGTGCTCTGTTCTGAGGCAGAGATAAAGCAGAGCCTTGGCGTCTAGGCTTCAACCCAAGCTTGGTGTCCCCGTGGGGCTGGCTTGGGCCTGTCCACATTGTGGCTGACTCCAGTTGGAGAGGGAAAAGGATGCAGGAGATGATGATGTGTCTGAGCCCTTGTCCCGTGACGGCTGGGTGCTGCCAGGACTTTGTTGTGAGCCATAACATGCCTGAAAAATTATATCTGGTCTGAAAAGCAAAGATAGGCAGGCTAAGAGGGCTCACTGGAGTCAACACCGACCCTCACCCTGCCGTGGGTGTACTGAGCCAAAGTGATTAACAATTAACACACTAACCAGAGACAAGGAGCTGTGGAGCAGTGTGGCAAAGAAAAGAGCTTGAAATTGAGCATAAATGGGCACCAGATGAGTCCTGTTGGGACTCAGTGGGTAGAGAGTGAAGGTCAGTGCCCTTGACACATGACAGGGACTCAGGGCTAGGGCTGGGGACAGGGATAAAGCCCATTTACCACCTATCATTCAAGGCAAGCTGGTCATAGCAGGAGCTGGCCACGCTTAGTTAAAAAGCCTGTGTATCACAGCAGGGAAAATTTAATCTACTGCCAGGAGGGGGGATGCATCTTTGTCACCAGTTGTCAAACAGCTGAAAATGTGGTGGCAGACACAGCTGTAGTGCTTGGGCAGAAAGAGTGATCGAGCCCCAGTCTCATCAGGCAGCAGCATGTCATGAGCTGTGCTCAGCCCCCGCTCCTTAGGGACCTCAGGGCCCGCCTTGTGCCTCAGCTCTGTTTGCTGCGTGCCTCTCCTCGTGTGCCTTGCTCCTAGGGCCTGACTCCCTGTCCTTCATTTTAGAAATGATTCAAGTTGTTCTGAAGTATTGACCAGACAACAGGAAATGAGCCAGGAGGAACAGATGGACCAAAATGAAATGAAGCGATAAATCTTAATGCAAATGTTCTGTGTAATGCAGGCGAGGGGGAAGCCGCCTTTGGTGAAGTTTGGGTGTGAAGTCATCCCTAAGCAGCCTGCATTTGTCAAGGCATCAGCTGCTCTTTAGCATCATGCAGAAGGAAGGGAAGATGAGCATCACTGTGTCTCTGGGCAGTTATCTCTTGACAGACTTAACATGATTGCGCAGTGATTCCAGGGGGAGAGTCCAGACATGGGCCCCAAGAGGGAAGGATGTAACACATGCTGCAAGAAAAGTTTCTCAGTAAACTTTGTGGCTTAACTCCTTTTAATACTGCCATTTAATCTCATTGGTCTGTAGCCTTCTTCTAGTCACACACTGTAAGGCAAACTCTGCTAAATCACTCCATAGCTAGAGCAGACCAGAAAATCCATCTGGATTGGCAAGCTGATCTATAAAATGCTTTATAAAGCTTGTATCAGCAATAGTGTGGCCAGCAGGACCAGGCCAGTGATCGTCCCCCTGTGCTGGGCTCTGGTGAAACTGCACCTCAAGTGTTGTGCCCAGTTTTGGGCCTCTCGCTACAAGACGGACATTGAGGTGCTGGGTTGAATCCAGAGAAGGGTAACAGAACTGTTCAAAAGACAGGTAGATGTGGCACTTACGGACATGGTTTACTGGTGCCTTGGCAGTGCCTGGTTAACTGTTGGACTTGATGATCCTAAGGGTCTTTTCCAACCTAAATGATTCTATGATCCTATGAATATCATAAGTTGTTCTTGCAAGCATGTGAGCCTTGGAAGGACCATGTGTGCTGGTACCCAACATATCACAGTGTAATATTTAAATGAGAATGCACCCAGTACATCTGTCTTTCTATCTTTTGACAGAGAAGTTTCAGATGCAAAGGGTGAAACTCAATTTGCCTAAGCCTAAGACAGGGTTGCAATTCACCCCAAGGGCTGGAACAAGTGCTGCTGCTGCTGCTCTGTAGTACCCGAGGAGGACGAGGAATTTCAACCATGCCCATCCACAGACAGGTGGGAGAGTCCCAGCAGAGCCTCATTTCTGTGTCAGGTTATTTTAAGTAACAGCAGCAATTCCCTTCACATCGCACAGGGCTGCCTGCATGGTCCTTGTGCAGCCTCTTCAAGGGTAGCACGGGCTGGCGGTGTGAGGGAGTCTGAGTGCCACAGGATTCTCTGAGAAATTAACCCTTTTCCTTGGCAAAGGAAGTGATTGAAAAACGCAGGTGCTGCTGAAATCCTGCAGCAGCATCACCAGCTGAAGCTGCACTGCAGTGAGTCAGTACCGTTTGCCACCACACACACCTCTGAGCTCCTGCAGTTGCACCCTCAGAGCACCATCTGGCTTACTTCCCCAGAATATGTAGCAAAAAAATTTAAGTAAGGGGGAGCTCTGAAAAATTTGCAACTTTCATGAAACGAAGGAATATAAGAAAAGTATTTGTTATTGCTCAACGTTAAATGTGAACAGACCTCAGCAGGTGTGAAGGGATGTGATACAGCCTTGGAAACCCTGGAGCGAGCCAAGGGAAGGCCTGTGAGAAGACGAGAAAAATGCAACATGATGATGAAATGCAAATATTTCTGCAACTGTGTTTAAGTGCAGGATCGGGGGCCATCCAGCTGTCTGTTGGCTGTTTTCAGCAGAAGGACAACAGAAGGCAATGGATGATCTCATCCTGCCCCTCTTAAATTGACAAATCTCCTCCACGGTTGCTTAAGTATCAGTTTTTCTAAGGTTATTCTTTGCCAGCTGTTTGGCAAGGCCTGATGTGGACTGAACATTTTCTTCTCTCTCACTGCTCCCTCATATGGAGGAAACAGCTCAGGTGGTTGAGGTGGGACAGCCTGGACGTATTTCAGAGGTTTGAAAGTGCCGGCAGGAAAACCCTCAGTGCGAGGCCAGCTTTTGGGACGATAGTGCCGACGTAGGGCTTGCGGGGATGAGAGCCCAGGAGAAGCTCACACAGGGCTGTCTTTGAAATGTTGGATCCTGCAGGTATAATGTGATGGTTTTATCTGACCTGTGAGCATCTCTGACAAGGCATCAGGGCATTAGTCTTGTGCTTGCTGTTGTAACATTTGCTGGAATGAAACACTAGCATTTTTAAATCACTGCAATCAAAGCATATCATAAATTGTAAGCAGTTTATTTTCCTTTGAGTATATCTCTGTGCCAAATCATTCAGTGCTCATATCTTCCAAATTGGGCGTGACATTACCAGTGAAGAGCTGTGACTGAGCATAAAATAATTATTTTTTTGAAAAGCTGAGCTGTAAAAAAAAAGTATGTTTCCTAAAAAAAATTAATAGAAAAGGACCCCTACCTCTTAAAACAGTTCTGCTTCCAGCCTCTGATAATAACAGTGTGTTCAACTCCTGAAGTGCTAAAAGTCTGCTTTCTGCAAAGTGGAATTTAAAAGACTGCTGCTCAAAAGTGTATATATATATATATGTGTGTGTGTGTATATATATATATACACACAGTGTGCAGATGTACTGTGCAGTTACTCCCACCCACAACCTGATTTTTGTGCTTCTAAGAGCTATGACACACTTTTAAGAGGAGTGATGTATTTTTAAACTCACACTGTGGCATAGGATGAAGGTCAGCACAACTGAGTCTGAGTCTTTGAGGGATGGAGAAACTAAACCCCAGCCTCCGCTCTTCCTTTGCAACTTTGGGCCACGAGTTTTTTGCTCAACTTTCTTCTTCTGAAATGCTGTGGTGTCTTTTCCCTGCTTCTGAGGAGGGAGATCCACCCGAGTTCCTGGGTGCTCAGCTGTGACGATAACATGGCCATGGTTGCATTAGCAACTGGCTGCTCTGACTTCTTTCAAGCAGGATCTGTTCCCAGCCTTAACTGCTGTTTTTCTTCTGAAATGTTCCCGACTTTAAGCATTGAACAAAACTGCACCTGGAGACACATTTGGAGCTCTGTTGTCATTGTTGCAGCTGTTTTTCAAGTCCTCTTTTGGAGCTGGTGGTGAGCCACAGTCGCAGGGCACGTGCATGGTGTGTCTCATCTGCACGTGTCCTCTGCCCTGTGCTCCGGGGGTCGGCTCCTCTCACAGCCTCCCTGCCCGCCCTTGGAGACCCTCAAGGCAGGTGAAGGAGGGGTGAGGGGCAGGGCATTATGTCTGCATTTTGGACTGTTTCACTGCTGATTAGAGCAGTTCTAGGACCTGTTGGGCGTGATATGACCTGCAGGCTCTGGGGTAGTGGAGGCAGAGAGGTGGCAAAAAATCTCTTCCTTCTCATCACCATCCCAGATTTGCTTGGGTGCACATAGGGCTCTAAGATTTTCACAACATTATTTTAAAAATGTTTCTTCTTGGGAAAAAACAGAGCACTTTTCCCTTTTCTGTGTCTTTAATGAGAAAAGGGTCTTGGTAGTGTTACCACAGTAAATAAATTAAGCAACCTACTGCCTACGACAAAACCTTGCATTCTTCAGTGTAAAATGAAAACACGTAAACAACCAGCAGAGGGGACGTGCCTGGCTTCTAATCTGCATGGAGTTCACTCTTTCAGACCTTGGTTTCCTTTTGTACAGTGATCCAGAAGGAAAAGCTTTTATCTAATTATGAGGTAGGTCTCTGCAGGGCTCCCCAGGCACTGGTAATGGATGGGATGCACAGCAGAGCTTGAAGGCTTGAAGCTGAATCTTTGGTGCTGCACACGCTGTTGCTGAGTAGGTCAGAGCTGGGTTTTGTGCAGGGCCCAGGGTGTTCATGCAGTGCTCAGAGCCATTTTGCATTAGGGCGAGGTGTGTGTTGGAAGCAGGGGAGGAGGCAATCAGCTGCCCCGGAGACAACGGGTTGAGGCCAGAAGTGGCGAGGCAGGGATGGATGGGGAAGCTGGTGCTGCAGAGGGAACGGAGGCAAAGCAGAAGGTTCCAGGAATTAGCTTCAGTCCCAGAGGATGACTGGGGAAGAAACTGTTAATAAGTAGGTTATTGGCAGTAGGACACTCCATTTCATGCACTGATTCATAATCCCCACAGCTGCATCTCCTGGCTGCTGTGCCTAGATTCTAGTTTTGAATCTCACAGTATTTTACCGTAATGAGGGATTATTCAAAATAGCACCGAATTCAGACTCGGAACCGGACACCACAGTGGGAACTTCAGAATACACAAACCTCCCAGGACCTCAGGGATGCTCTTGTCATCCTGTGATAGCTGCTGCTGCCAGGCACTGCATGGCCTTCCCTGGTAGGAAAGGCAATGTTCCTGCTGAGAGCGTGGTTTCTTATTGTCCAGCTTCTGGCATTTCAGGTAACAAAGGGAAAAAGTAGTGCACAAAAGCTGATTGCAGGGCATGACATTTGCAGAACCTCATTGATATTTCAAGCTTGGGAACTACTGAGCAAGTGAGATCAGCAACTGAAAAGGAGGGGGTGTAATGCCTGACAATCAATGGCATTTTCCATTCGCCCACTTGTGATATCTACATATCAGATAACGTGAACAGTTAAAGCAGGAATAAGCTGCCAATGGCCATTTAGCTCTGCAAAATAGAGATCCCTCATGTTGCAGGCCAGAAATACTCCCTGAATCATCGTTCATTTTGAAGGAAAAAGTAATTTCTCTTTTCGCTGAATTAAAAGGTCTGCTCCTATAACCAGCTGAATGGATGGAAATAATTACATTCATTCGTTATGCCTCTTCACTTTTATGAATGTAGAACATGGAAAAAGGTATTGGAAATGCCACTCACACTCTTTGGAGATGTACGAGGTGAATTAAAAGTTAATGTCTGGATGGAGAATTGGACGGGAGTTACATGAAAAGAACAAGGAGACACTGACTGTTTTCTGCATGAGCACGTCTGAAAAACATCCAAATTTGTATCTGAACCGGACAGCAAAATTTTCATCTATTCAGACATCGCACTGTTTCATGGTGTGTGCAATCTGCATATGCTGTAAATGCATATAGAAAGATATTTTCTTCTCTTTTCCAGAGTCACTTAATACTTCATGCTGGTCACCTTAGAAAGTGAGTTGACATGATTTGAGGTGTTTCGAAGCAAGTATACAAGCATATATTTGAGGGTAATATGATTATTTTTATTTGCCCTTTTAATTGAGTAAGGCTCAAAAGAAAGTATTAGGATGGATCCATACATGTAATAGCAAAAACATCTTCTGCTTCTGCAAAGTCAGTTTTAAATTCAGTATTATAATCTATCAAATACCAATCAAGCAAAATTCACTACAAGTTTTGATAATTTTAAGTATGGGACTACAAAATTTAGGGTATATCTGTCTATCTTTAGTCTCAGGAATCTTATATTGGTCTAGGCTGAAATAGCTGTTTTCTTTGTTTCTTTTCCCAAAATGAACTGAGCATTGAGACTGAAATAATCCCTTACACCATCTTGAAGCATATAGCTTTTTTAATTTATTATTTCATACCCTATTACAATAAAGAGCATCTCCATTCGCTCCTGGAGTGCTCAGTAAATCCTTTTTCAGTGGGTCTGATGCTTCCTAGGGTGGAATACTCCACAAACTTCGCGATGCTTCTTTCCAAGTGCCGTGTAATTTAGCTCTTTTAACTTTTAGAGAGCGTCAAAGAGTTGGACCTACTATCAGAATTGGGTATTTGAAAGGGGTTTGGTCATTACTTTGAAAAGTAACCCTACTGTTTGAAAGGTTTTATCTTTGGGAAGGTGTCTCTATTTTTCTGCCCTAATTGGTGCCTGTCAGTGATAATTTGGAATCATTTAATGACTCCCAACAGTTATATTGGGCAAGACAAATTCAAGGCTTCTTTTTTCTTTTATGTTTTAATGTTAGAATCACAGAGGATGTTTTAAGACTGCCTGATCCTGGTAGGTAATCAGGGAAGACAAGTCTGCTTTTTGTAGTTGCCAATCCAGCAAAATTTACTAGATGCATTTACTAGCTATGTTTGGGAGTTTTACAGTGTCTGAAAAAGCTCAGTTCAAAGGATAGTGATTAGAGAAATTTCCTAGAGTTCATGAACTTGCAGTAGATCTTACATGCCATGATTTATGTCTCTTGACTAGTAAATTAAAGAACCCGATGACTTGAAAGATATTTCCATGTGCTGCTTTGTGGAAACAGGCAGAAAACAATTCCAAGTAATATAAAATTGGTGTCTTATAGAGAACTACACTGTTTAGTGTGCTGGTAAGACATTTGATGTTGCAAGACAGTTAACTGAGGACATGCTGCTGAGGCAGATTTGGGAAGGAGCCCTGCTTTAATCTCTCTGCTCTAACTGAAGGAAATGTAAAGAGGAAAGGAAAGACTACAGTCACCAGATGAAGAAGTCGGAGTTCATACTGTGGGCTCGATCTTGTCTTCCCACATGCATCATAAGTTTTTGCCTCTCTTGGAAAAAATATTTACCATTCTTAGGGCCATATGTGCAACAGATGATTTTAAAAAGTCAGGGGAGAGATCTCCCACTAAAAGGGGATGTAAAACTAGGTAGGGCAACAGGGTATTTAGCAGTGCAAAGTAAGTACAGATGCAATAGCCATCTGCTGTCTGTGCACACTGCAGTCTTAATCTTTCAAGTCCTACTGCCCTTGAACATGTAGCAGGAGCAGCAAGGCAGAGAAGTCCAAGCATCATGTTGCTAAAAAGCCAGTGGAGTACACAGAAGTACTACACACCAGAACACCACCAGAAAAAAAAAAAAAAGCAGAATTGTCCAGTACCAAGCATCTGGCACACTCTCCTTTGTACTGGGAGCTCAGAGGTCTAGCAGGGCTGGGGCCATGTCTGGAAATGCCTGTAAATCATTTCTTACTTTGCCAAGTTAGAGACTTTAAAATGTCAAAAATGCCAGCGAGAGCCTGGGATTCCCCTGTGTGAGCCTCCAGCATGAGAGCTGCTGCCAGCCCTTGCACCACACGCTGTGGGGAATCCCAGGGAGCGATGAGGAAACCCAGCACCCACAGCGGGGTGGTTGTGAGGCTGGCATGGGGCAAAGGAGAGTGTTCAGAGGAGGCTGTGAGTGGGTGTCCTCACAGCTCGGGCAGTCAGAAAGGAAAGGGCAGACAGGAAGTTCTTCTGCTTTGTCTTCCTGTGAAAGGGCCCTGGTCCTGTGGGTCTTCCAAGGGCTGGGTGTCACCAGCCCCTGCGGATTCATCATGGGAAGGTGTGTTCACAGGTGGGATGTGGTGCATGAGGGTACGTGGGTCGAGGGGAATTGTATGTCCCAAGGGCTTTCTCTCAAGAGCAGGAGGGGAGAGCAGGAGGAAGGCAGCCCAAACCACTGTTGTTTGGGTCATTTCTCCTTTCTCAGGTCCCTCTGCCCAAGATGAGGAGCGAGAAGAAATGGGAATTTCTTTGCTCAGCAACACCATGAGCAAAGCAGCAGCAGCAGCAGCTGTAGCACTTACACCACTGGCCACAGGCACTTTGCAATGGCTCCTGCTGGCACCTGTCCCCTGGTATGAAGAGACCTGCCCTAACCAATACCCAGGGCTCATTGGATGCCACTGGCAGGTCAGGTCAAGCCGTCAAAACTTTTGGGTTGCTTTGCACTCCTGGCTGACTGCATGAGCTTGCTCAGTCGCCCTTTCTAAATTCCTCACCTCTAAACATGTGATGAGGTGACTCACTCCTATTGAATGCACACTTAATTTTATTAGATAGTCATCAATATGTTTCATATGCTCTCTATTAAAGAATTGCATGCTTGTTTCCTTGAATATCTGCTGGAAACAGCTTAGGTAAACAGCTTAGACAGGGGAATCTCAGTACCCTTTACCAAAAAATATCCTATAGGTTGCCTCTTTAAGTGCTGGATGCACATATGGGAGAATTGGGGATGATGAAGTATTCACTCAGATTGCTGGTTTCCGCTGCATTGAAGTCAGAGAGATTGAAGGCACTACAGCATTTATAACTGATTTCCTGAACAGTGTAGCAAACAGAGATGAGAGCCCTTTTCTTGTAACTCACATGTGCAACAGAAATCACTTAGCTATCATAAATCAGGACTAAATTGCTTTTAAAGGCTCACAAACCATTTCTGAAAGAGACAGGATGAGGAAACCATTTGCCACAGTAGAGTATGTCCCCATGATGAGTCCTATTAAAGCTTGATCAAAGAGCCTTATTGGCTTTTCATTAGAGCCTGGTTATGTACAGTTGAAATTCAGCAGTGATTTCAACAGAATAGGCACAGAAATATGCACAGGAGGTAAATTTAAGCAGGATTCTAGACCATCAAAGTACGTGATTAAGGACAATTTAATGTGCTGAGTAATGCAGTGTGATTTGGATGTAATTTATCCTAATCCAGTCTGATCTTTTACAGGAGAATATATTATAAGGCCACAATTAGGTGAGACCAGGGCCCCATCTGGCCTCCTGTCTCCAGCAGTGGCTTACAGCCAATACAAGAAACAAAGCAAATACAGAGTGAGCTTCCCTTGTGTATCCTCTCTGTTTCTGGCATTCAGCCGCTGTGGGACTCTTCGGGTCAAAACATCCAGAGCATGGAGTACAATAGCCACCATTTATCCTTGCTTCATGAATTTATCTCATTGCTTTTTGAACCCATGCCTAGTTTTGGTGATTACAAAGTCTAACACCAGTGAGTACCATGATTCAGCTGCGTTACATGCAGAAGCTCTTCTCTTACTTTGATTTAAACTGCTGTGCTCCAACTATTCTTCCTGGTGCAGTAATTCAGCAGCAAAAGCCTTTTTGGAGAAGTTGTGTCTGGAGCTGGGGTTCAGGCTTGGGAGTCTGTCACTTGGGAATTTTCTCCTCTTCCTTCCCTCTCCCCATTTCCAAGGACTCTCTGGGATGAGCGTTTTGGGGGTGACATTGTTGGTCCCATGAATGTTGTGGTGGAGGTGACGGTATCCGGCCTGCCATGAGCAGGCACAACCTGGCGGGCCATGGGTGATGCCTCCTTTTGGGGAACTCGTCCATAGGGACAGGGAGATGGAGAAGACAGTGGCCAGGCACCACACACAGAGCTCTGGGCAGAGTTAGTCTGAAACAGCAGAAGGTGTCCCTGGAGAGGGACAGCAGAGGAACTGCTCGGGCTGCAGTTTAGAAACCCAAATGGACCATGTGGCTGCTAACCGGAGGTCGGACCCACATCTCCTACAGAAACAAGAATTTGAGGCACCCACCCTCAAATCAGGGAGGGCTCAAGAAAATGGAGTAAAGATTCAAAGCCTGTGCAGCCTTCTTAAGCTCTTAATCAGATTCATATGATGTATATGCAAGCTCATTAGCCCGACCAGTTTATAAGGTACATTTGAATTTATGACTCCGATACTCAATACTTAATTTGTAACTGTGATTAGATGCATCTTTTAAACATGTTGTAGCTGCATGTAGATATTTGTAATAAAATTCCCAAGTGAAGAGCACAACTGGAAAACATGCACATGAGAATGATTAATTTTTATTAACTTGTTTTTATCACTCAGCATTTATGCTATAAAGGCTATAATAAAGTGACACATGCTTGGTCATTGTAAGACAGAGATAAATTTGGCCTCCCCACAAGGGACAAGCAGGGTCAGTTTAGAGAAGGTGAAGAACACCTCCACCCAGAGTTCTTGCTAAGGTAAATACGTTTTTCTGTCCTGCGGAGAAATCTGCCATCTGTAAGCATAAACGAGGTAAACCAGAAACAGATGAGGATGTGACTCTTAGGCAAGATCTTGTTTTTATACTTCTTTCCAGGAAAAACTTGGTATAAACATTTGTGTTGTCTTTTTCAAGGCTGCTGAGGCCTTGCATTAGAGGATCACATGGCGTTAGCTCATCGCTCCAGTGTTCTGCAGCTCCCAGCCATCTCGCCCTGGTGCCGGAGAGGCTGGGCTTTGCTGTCAGAGCGCCCTGCCCCGTATCTCGCAGCCTGGTGAAATGCTGAATGTGCATTTCCAAAGCTCTGTCTTCCTCCAGGAGGATAATTTCATCATAAAAATATAATTGTGAAAAATGCAAGAGGCTAATTCTGCATTTCTTCAGCCTGAGCCAAATACTAAAGTTGCTCTCTGGAGCCAAGCAATCAACTTCACTGCTAAGGAATCTTGGGACAGAAATCTGTGGCATTTCCTACTCATTTACGGAAGGGGTTGGGTGCCTCAAACCCATCTCTTGTCCTTCTAACACCCATTCTACACAAAGAAAGAAATGGTGGCTGCTTCTCTCAAACACACTGCGTCCATGTGAGGCTGAGATGGCCACTGAATGTCACTTGTCACTTGTCTTGGAGCTGTCTGCATCCCCTGCACCTTGGGCTTGGTGGCAGAGGTCAAGTTGTGCTGTGTGGGGCTAATCTCCAGGATGAGTGCAGAACAGAGGATACTGCCCTTCCTTGTCCTGCATCTCTGCTGCATGACAGAAATCCATGGATTGAGGTATAGAGAGCATTGCTGGAGAGAGTGTCCATCTCCTTCCAGCCTTGGCCTTTCTGTGCAAGCTAAGGTTGCTGGTACAGGGGAGATCTCTTCTGCACTTAATAAATGAGTTTTCCAGTCTTGTGCTTGGAGTTTCACAGGAAGAACTTGGGTTGACTTTTACTTCATTGGGTTCAAGCGAGGTGTCAGAAGTCATTAAAGCACTAAATCAGGACCTCCAGCTGGGTCCTGGTGAGCCAAACTGGGCCACCTTTGTTATGTGATGCAAAGAAAGTCACTAAGCAGAAGTATACAGTTTACAAAGCTGGGCTGTTTGCTCTGCAGACACGCTGTGAAGACAACAGAAAGGTGGCAGGAAGGCAAAATCCTCTCTTTTGTTTTGTCCCTGTTCTCTTGAGGATCTGATTGCACAACAGTGGTTTTACCCTTCATAGCAGCAGCAGAGGCCACATCCAGCTAGTGAGAAATGCCTGGGTTTGAAGTCAGGTCGACAGAGTCTCTTCTTGCCCCACAAGTCCCTTTTGCTCGCGGCAAGGAATTCTGGAGTCTTGGGACCACCACAATGGGGCCCTTTCTCACAGGGCTGGAAAGCTCGACCTCTGCTCAGAAAGGACAGATTCATGTTGGAGAGTGTTCCACAATGCAACAATTTATATCAGGAAATGAGCAGAATACTTTCTAAAAAAAAAAAAAGGAAGAAGAAGAAGAAGGAAAAAAGCCTTCATCTGTTTCTTTGGCTCAGGGAAGAGATTAGCTGTGGTTTCATGATATCAGAGGATGGAACGCTGAAGGGGGAAAATGTATGGCTGTGTGCATCCATGTGTTTGAGTTTCTATTCCCAATGCATAACATTGGGAATACATACAGAGTTAATTTTGCTTAATTACATGTCATATGGGTCTCAGAGCTCAGTGGGAATGGAGATGCCTTCATGCACGTGGTTCAACTTTTGCACTCTGAGTACCATGAATATGAATTTCAACCCTGCACTCTCCATACAGCTCCTGTGTGTTTGGAGAATATCAGGGTGTTCAGGTGCTCCTCCAACCATAGTCCTTGGTGACAGGCAGGTGCCAGTTCTCAGTCACACCTGGTTTTGTGCCTTGTCTCCAATAGAAAATGTCAGTCTGGCTGTTGAGGAAAATCAGTTAGGAGAGTTTCAAGATGCAAATATGTCCTCGAGGCTCAAGTTTCTGTACACGTAAAGAGTAGTAGCAAAGTATTTTTGTATTGGTTTACTTTAAAAATAGTGTCACAGAATCTTGATGGCAGTGCTAAGAAAAATAGTTTGTGAAAAAGCTGTCTTCATTACTGACCAAAAACTGTAAGTGTTGGGAAGGAGAGAGTGGACTTCCTTGTAAAAATATTTCTGTGCTTTTAATCTGCCTGGCAAATCATTGGTGATTAAATGATAATCTGAGTTGTTTGTTTGAAATGTCACATTTCTCCACCACAGTCTGCCCAGACCACTAGTGACTTTTAGGAATTAAGGAGCCTGGGAACAGAAATGACTACAATGTATTTAAACATGAATTAACAAAAGCCAACAAATATGGAACCATTTCAATTTATGTTTTAAAATACTCTCAAGGATACAGACTGACCTCCATTACTCAGGGTTTGTCACTGTCTCATCTCCTTTGGACAGCAAACACTGAGAAAGAGACAGAAAGATGATTAACTCTCCCCTTAGCTTCTGTCTCATCTGCTGCAATGTGCAGCTCCCCCAGCCGTGCTGCTCCGTGGGTCTGACAGCTCCTCGTGTTTTGCCAGCACTGTTTTCCCTCATAGCTGAAACTCGTGGTTGTCTGAAATCTTTGCTAAATGAGTTGAAGTCGAGCCTTGCTTTACTGACAGGCAGAGGCCCTGGGCTAAAGTGTGACGTCTCTGGGAAAGGAGGAATCCCAGAGAGTGAACTTTCTGGGTCTGCTGTCTCACAGCAAGGGGGAGAAGCTTTTAAAAGAGCCTTTGCACCACGGGTCCCACAGGGATGAGGTTCCCTGACTGAACCCATCACCTCCAAGGGAAGCTGTTCCTGCAGGAGGCTTCTGCAGACTTGCCAGATCTCCGCAGCCAATGCAGGAGAAACCCTCTGGGACAGATATAAATCAACGTGAATTAGAAAATGGATAGGCACAATCTGTCACCAATGCACCTAGTCACCTCCAGTCTTCTCCACTTGGAACATTTCTTAGTCTCTATTGAAAAAGTGTCAGGATACTCCTCGCTTTTTAAACAACTTCCCAGTTGTGCCACTGTTTGTGCGTATCTGTATGTATGTAGATAGATCGAAACACAGGTACACACACATCAGTGTTTATTAACTCTCTGTGAATACAGCAGCAAAGTCAGTCCCTAGAAAAAGGATGTGCCATAAAACTTTTCCATAAAGTTGTTAATATAACCTTCATATTTAAATTAGATTGCAAGTGACGTATTAATTCAATATAAGATATTTTCGTGATTCAGAAATTTCCAGACTGACTGGGGATAGCTTAATGTGATAACAAGGCAGTCAGCTCTATAGCAATGTTCGTGGTCCTCCTTTCACATTCATTGCTAGATTTCAAATTAGTAATGTTATCCTGGGGTAATGCTGATGAGAAAGGAGATCCAGCTTCCCTCTCCTTTGTCATTGAAGAAGAGTGTATCCAGCTTGTGTGACGTGCTTGACACCAGCGATGTTTTAATATCATTAGCAGCGGGAAATATTTTCTTTGCCAGTAATGAGGCTCAGTGTCAGCTAAAGGTGGTGCCCCACAGGAAGGCTTTAAACAAAATTGCTAGATTCTAATTCAAAAAAGGCTAGAAATATGCTATTTTTGAGAAAGGCGTTTGTTCAGTATGGAGTGATCCTGGCTAATGAAGAAGGGACCTGCCAGAGCTACTTTTAGTTCCACCTGCTGCTTTCATTGTTAGTCTTGTAGCTGTGGCTGGCAGTGGAGTTAGGATGGTGGTGTCTGTTCTCATATAGAAATGGAAGAAGAATGGAAATACGTGTGCGTATAAAGATGTAAAGATAAAAAGAAGAGCTGAAAAGAAAGAGAGCTTCCCTATGTAGCTGCAGATATGGCATTGATTGTACCTTTCCTTGGAAGGGTTTTTCTTCATTTTTTGTCTGATCTAAGGGCTAACAGTGTGCCAGGTGCAGTCTGGGTTGCAGGAGAAGATCAGAGTTTCTACTTGGAAATCGTAACAGTTAAGAGAAACCATTAAATAATTTCCTTTATTGGTTTGTAGACATAGACCAATACTTCAGCCTCACACTAATGCTTCACTGAAAACAATGGGGCTGAGAGGTATTAACCTTATATATTATCACTTGGGAGAGGGAAGATACATCAATGAATCATATGCAGGATACTAAGACATAAAAAAAATAAACATGGAGTCAGGCAGAGCTCCTTGCTGCTGCTGCTGCTATTGCGAAGCAGCAGCACAGGTTTTCTTCATTAGCAGAACAGAGGTGAAGAATATGTGCACAAAGAGCACTTTACACAGCCAGAGAGATTATTTGCTGTATCGGCTTTGCTTTCTATTTCAGCAGTATTTTTTTTTTCTGTCCTTGCTGGGAGGAACAAGTCTTAGATTTCAGAGTTTCACTGGGGAGATGAAGATTTTATTTCAAGCTCCATTTTATTTGATATTGCTTTCCCCTGACTTAATGAGTGAAATGTGGGTGTAAAAAAAAGTGACAAGACAGGTAGACATGGGGTACCTGGTTTTTTTCAGGAACTCCAAAATCAGAACCTAATTAAAGTTGACTTTAAAACTTACAGAAAGACTAAATGAAAAGATGAAAACTTGCCCCATAGGTTGATTGGCTTTTCTTTTTTTTTTTATTAAGCCTTGTGAATTGGGTGGTGGTAATGATATAAATAACTATTTTACAATGATAAATTAATTTCTTCTTATTAACTATGTCAATCAATTATTATCTCATTTCTAATCATGTGAATTGAGTTCCACATGCCAAGAGAGCTGTATTGACAGCTCTACAAAGCTCCAGACTGGCGTGGGAGCCAAGCTGGGGTAGGACTACATTTTGGGGACTGTACCATCCCTGGCTTGGTCTGAGGGATCTCTGCTTCAGACACCATATAGCAGGAATTATATTTGCATATGATATCACTTCTGTAGAAGAAGCAGCTTATTCATGAGCAGTAGCATCATCACAGCAAATACAGCAGCAGATATGGCTGAGAAAACAACCACTTAACTGAAGTAGAAATGACACTGGGAAATTAAAAGAGGGTGCAAAAATTTCCAAAGTAATTATTACTCACTGGAAGCAAATCCTAGACATGTAAGGCACGGGGATGCACACAAAATTCTGGGAGAAAAAGAATTTACAGGTAGACATACCTCTGCCCTTAAGACACGTGTTGTTTCTTCAGCTGAGCCCCCAAACTCACTTTAAATAAATAGTTTGGGATAATCCCTCTCTGATCCTCTGGAGGATGGAGCAAGCTGCAAGAGACAAAACCCCACTTCTGACAGCCCGGCCCCCCAAAATGTAGAGGCTACTGCCCGCCCCTCTGGTGGGATTCCTGCAAAGACAACCTGCCACCGGGTGATTTTGCCAACATTAACGCTGCCATGTGCGGGGTGTGACGGTGCCGTGGGCACCGTGCCTGCACAGCGATGCTGCCTCTGCCCAGGCTGTCACTGCTGGGCTCCTGCCCCTGCAGACCATGCCAGGGCTGGGTCTGACAGGCTCTGGAGAGCACCAGGGGGAAGCGCAGCTATAGCCAAGTATTTTTGTCCTCAGTTTTGCTTATCCCGAATCAGTTCTTGCAGCTCCCATCTGTAATTTCTTCCCCTCCTACAGCAGCTGTCTGGGATTTCAGCTGCTCTGCATGAGTAGAGGTGCCAGCACCCTTTAAATCACTATGGAAAAGTAAGGGTGCATATTCTATCCTGGATGAAAGAAGAAAGGACAAAGTTTGGGGTTTGTTTTGGCTTTTTGTTGGCTTTTTTTTTTTTTACCTTGTGCTTTCCAAGTGCTTGTCAGAGATAACTAGGAGAGGACTGGAAGTTATTCACAAATTAATTAGCCTCGGGACTCCCAGCGACGCCAGCTCAGCCTGGAGCAGCCGCATCCCTGCAGCAAGCCGTTCATATTCCCGTTCCTCTCCGGGGGGACGTTAAGGGTTAATTCAGTAGCTGTGCATTTAATAGCACAATTTAAAGGGGAAAAAATGACACCCCTCTCCCCTGCCTTGCTGGTTGTGGATGGTTCGCTCTGCCTGGCTGATCACATGCTCCCGAGCCCCCGGTGCTGCAGCAGCCCCAGCTGGTGCTGCTGATGGGCCGGTGCTGCCCGGGACGCCCCCGGCCCCCGCCCGCCCATGCCCGGCCGCCCTCACCTCCGCTTTAAGGGAGGGAGGGCGCAGCGGGAGCCCTTGAGCATATGGGTGGAAATTTCGGAGGCACCCGTTCTCTCACCACCGTTCCCAGCTCTAACCATGTCTATTTGTTGTTGTCTTTTTTTCAGGGACTATGGATCTTCAAAGAGAAAATCAGGTAAGGCACCAGGCTTTTTTATGTACTGCATGATTCTGGAGAGGACGTTACCCCCGCTTTCCCCTGTTAAACCGTCTGTTTATCTTGTGTGGCATTAAATTGTGAAGCAGTTTAACTTTTTATTGCTGAATCCTGCTGGAGATAAGCATCAGTTTCTTTCCTTTGCACTGGAGAGACCCACCTTATATAGTATTGCAGTTAAAATGACTGCTCTTCTCTGTCTGTATTTATACAGCTCCATCTCCAATGTGAGATGATAATTGTATTAAATTTCTTCCTCTTTCATTGCAAATGGTCAAAATGCAGAGTCAGAGTTGGCGTTCTTTTCTGGAGGGGAAGGGTATCTTTTTCTGTGCTAGTTTGAATCTTTTATCGTGCTTTTCCAAAAGGCTCTAGTGATGCAAAATGTTCTCAGTGCTTGTGTCTCAGTTTGGGCTGCCTCAAAGGCTGTAGCTCAGTGTTTTGTTTTTAAAATCCTGGATTGAAATATCCTATAAAACCCTGATTTGAAACTATATAAATCCAATTTTTCCCCTCCCCTTGTAGCTCTTAGTGATTTTTACAGATGTGTTCTCAATAGGGACGTGTAATTATGGGCCTCTGGGTTTGGCCGTTCTGAGCTGGATGTGTCAGGGCTTTCTATTTTTTAATTTTTAAATTTTTTTTTCCCCCAAGCAGCATTGAGCACCTGCAACTCTCATTGACTTTGTTTGGAACCTTGGATGCTTCAAATTGCATTCAGGGCATCCAGAGAGAAGCCTTTCAAAACAATAGTGACTCCTGGAAAACTCTGGCCTGTGTGCAGGGAGGGGAGGATTTTTTCTTCTTGCTTTTTAAGATGATAAAGAAACACTGCAGTGGCTTAGTCTCTGGGAGGGAAGGGAAGATGAATGTAACATACTGGTCTCCAATGAATATCACTGCCTACATTGATTTGTTGGTTAATTATGAGGCTTTTAAGCTGCCATCCTGTAATAAGCTAAGTGATGCACTAAAGAGAAGCTGTTGCTTAACCCTCATGGCCTGTGCATCAAATGGCAGCTGCCTTTGCAGGCCAATACTTTCGGTAGCTTTCCCTGAATTTCCCTGAGGTGGGGTGTGGTAATGAAGAGGCAAGTGTGGTACAAGGTGCTGGTCCCACACAATGAACTAGGGCACGCTTGGTCTTCTTAATCTCCTGCAAAGCTTCTGTCTGGGTTGCACTCCTAGGACTTCCTAAATGTAATATTTAGGAAAGTGTTTGTTCACAACAGCCCGTGAATTAAACTGGCAGCAGCGCCTTCTCTAGAGGGGCTGGCCATAAATAAAAAGTCCAAGTGACTTGGTAGAAGGCAGAGCTGAGTGTGGGAGTTCCTGGCTCAGTGCCACATCCTGAGCACTGGGGGCTTTTGGGCCACGTAAAAATCTTTCAAAAACATTGCTGAAGTCTCTGGAGTAACCTGATTTAGCACTGACCTGGAACAGCATTAGGAGACCCGGAGAGCTTTGGGCTCAGTGCACCAGTTTACATGAAAGAGTATTGCAATTCATGTGCAAGAGATGCGAGGAACTGCTTCGGGAGTGGAAGGAAGCTGCTGCCTCTCCATTCCTGTGGCTCTTGGGGGCAAGTTGGAGCTGATCTGCCATGACATCATGAGAAAAGCGATTAAGTTGAGTCAGTGTAGCTGAGATGCCATTTGTGGATGCTCTCCCCTGCTGGACTCTTTGGCCCCCTGCCCTGAGAACCCCAAGTGACGTGGTCATCCATCCCTGCAAGGGGTACTCAGGTCAGGCTCCCTCCTTTGGAGCTCCCCATGCTGCCAGATCTCCTTCTGAGACTCTTTCCTCTTCTCTGTTTTTGGTGCTGGGCTCTTTGTGCAGCCAGGGCTTGGAAACAGTGGGGCTGAGGGACACTCTTTCTCCACTTGCCCCGTACAAAGAGGAATGGGAAGCAGCTCTCCGAACAAATTGAGCTGCATAAAGGGACTCTGTTCTTGGCCATCTTCGTGTTTGATTTTAGAATGGCAGAGGAATGCTTCCTTCTGTTTGGAGCTGGATGTTGTGGGAGTGTGCATGCAACGAGCAGAGGAATATGCCAAGGGAGTCACCAGTTACAGCCTCTAACAAAGACCAGCTTTATGACACTTGAAAAAGGGATGGGGTAAATAAGCACAGATTTTCAGGATTGCTGTGGGGATCTTTTGAGATAACAAATAGCTTTGAAATGCAGTTTCTTCCATAGGTGAAGATCATGGAACTACTCCATCTTTGAACAAGAGACAAACAGGCATTTTTTAAAAGCAAGCACCTCCCAGCAAATGAGACCTTATGAATATCTTGTGTCTTGACCAAAGAGGTGCTGGGAGGAGGCTGTTGGGTGTGAGCACAGCTGTCCCACACTGTCCAGCAGGAATCCCACAGCTGCTGTGTCTCAGGCATGTGCAGGCATGACACGAGCATGGCTGATTGCAGAAACATTCGGAGAATGCCTGAGACAGCCAACGTCACCTCTACCCTGACCTCTGCCTTGCCAGAGAGAGTGTCTAGCTAGTCCTGGGCTCGCCCCTTAGAGCTGGGAGAAACTGGATAAGTTCAGAGTTTAATAGGAGTTATGGAAACATTTACCGCCGCAGTTGATGCTGGTTGTAAACATTTGAGACCTTCTGAACCAAATGCAATAGCGTGGCACGTCCTTAGCTAAACAAAAGGGAGTCTTGTGCCGATCTGGGGCATCTCTGCATGCCAGCCCTGAGCCAGGCTTCCTCTTGTGCAAAGGGCTGTGTAAACACACAGCCCTTTGCTTGGACGTGATCTAATTATAAATGCTTTAACCTGCAGCCAGCTCGGAGACCTGGAGCTTCACTGGGGCTCTGTGAAGGCACAGGCGTTCGCTGTGGCCTGAAATGCCACATGTGCTGGTACCTTGGGCTTGGGGGGCTTTATCTGACACGCTGCAGAGCTGCTTCAGAAAGCTGCCTTCGTGTTTCCAGGCAATTGAATTGTTGCTCTATGACCATCTGTCAGTGCTGGAGAGCCCTCAGTACAACTGTGAGGAGTGGTTACCATGGCCATATTCTGTACACTTGCAACAAACGGTCTCTTCTTGGTCCACCCCAAGACCCTCTGCAGCAAAATGGGAAGGCATTACTTTTCAAGCTCCAATTTGTCAGTTGTATTAGCCAAGTGAACAACTACTCATTTGTCACTCAAAACAGGCATTACTTCTATGCTGGCATCCATTTGTGTGGGTTTTCTGTCCTCAAATCAAAGTAAAGGTAGAATTGCTGCGAGTCCAGGAATGGATATTTGTATGGTACATTACAGGCCACAGATTAGGTTAATCCATTCTGCAAACCCTACCAGCTACCATCTGTGCATGGTGAACTAATTAACCCTTGAGATACCTGCTAATCCTGATGTGGCTCATAAAACCAGTTGGAGTATGTTTCTCCCCAAAGATGTCATTGTGTCCCCTGCCCCACCCCACAAACCCCCTTGCTGGCTAGAGCAAGCTGCAGACTCCTGGAGTAAGATCCTTGCCCTGTCCCCTTGCTGAGAATCTTTCTTGGCTGGTTTCATGCCAAAGCTGTCAGATCCCAGTCATGAAGCTGAAGCAAGCATCTGGGACCTGCTGTTTGGGGGCAGTAGGGAGCTGGTGTGGGCTTCACAACTTTTCTACACTGAGTCTCAGCGCTCCTCAGCTACTGAGAGGATTCTCTTTGCTAACTGTGAGGTCAGATCCAGCACAAGGGGTGCTTTCAAAGTGATCTCTGCCACCTGCCTTGTAGGTGACCAAGCCCTTGTGGTCACAACTTTCCATGTGCCCGGGCAGGAGCACTGCTGGCCACTCCCTTCTGAAATCATAACCAAACTCCCCCCTGCTCTGACTGCCAGCTTGCTGCTGGGGGCACAGCTGGCTTCAAGCCATTGCTTGGTGACTTCTTCTGGCACTTTGTTGCTATGCTGTAGGATGCTCCTCCAAGTGAGGGGGAATAAACTTTAATAGTACAGAAGTTATGGCTCCATCAGTCCTGCAGTGTCTCCTTTCCCTCATTGTTCGGATCCTGTCTGCATCGAGCTGGCTGTGCTTTGGCTGAGTCTGGCAGCTGAAGTATGTTTGAAATAGTCCCTGTAATTGAGCACTTAGAATATTAACTTAACAATTTGGTTCAAGCCAGTGTTGCCTCAGGATGCTGATGAGACTTCGTTGAATGAGTAAACCATCTTTCAGCTGGGTTTCCCTGTCCAATTTTTGGACTAGCAAGATTATGGCTACACACAGCCAACAATCACTGCTTTCTTTCCCTCCTGTAATCTAAAACTAGGAAGGATATATCTGCTGGCAAGTAAATAAAAACTTTAGAGTCCATTGGAAGATACTTCACAAACTTTTTATAGAAACATCTGTAATGCTTTCTTTTCCCTCAATGAGGAGATTACTAAGCAGAGTTGAGAGAGTTGCAGCAATGACAGAAGTGGGGCCTCAAGCAAGAAACAAGCAGACTGTCCTAACAACACCAAGGGCCCTCGTGGCTGATCCCTTTGTGGGATGCTGCCTAGGAATTATGGGTGGAGCTGATGGCCAAAGTTGCTTCCTTGGCGTAATTCTTCATTACTAGAGAAACCTTCTTTCTCACTCTCGTGCACTAAGGATGTGTGCTCTGCCAGCTTCAGGGAGTTGCCTGAATTGCTGTTTCTTGGGATAGGTTTTTTCTGCTTCCTTTGTAATTACAAAGGGAAATGGCTCAACCTGTGGCTTTTTCTGTCCTTACAGAGCTTAACCCTTCTGATCCTGTCACACTGCATGTGTCTAGCCTGCAATTAGAGCTCCATGGCATGTCTTGCTCTCTTTTTTTTTTCCCCCTTTTTATAAATGAGCTTTATTTTCTTGACTTAGTCTGAGCTGCCTCCTTTAAGACAATATGGAGAAAATGAACAGTGTGTGCCACCCCTTCTGTGCTTAATCATTCAATGGGGTCACAAATGTGTGAGCCCCAAGCTGGACCAGCAGGGTTATGTGGCTGGAGCTGTTTTTACTTGTTGCAGGACTGAGGTGGTGACCCTGAGAACAAAGCTTGGTTGATGCAATTGAGTGTGGAGGTCTCTGCCAGCTTTACAGGCCTGTGGCAGGCATTTAGCTACATGTGGGTGCAGGGAGAGAAGGGAATGTACAGCCTCCAGCCCTGGCAGGTGTTCTGTAATATTTGTGGGAAGTGGCTGCAGTAGAGGGAGAAGGAAGGACCGCTCCAAGAGACACGTAGTGTTGCCTTTCCTTTGCCTTTCCTTTGCCTTAAGCTTGCTGCAGTATTGATGGGATGTCATCTGGAGTGGTGGATGCCCTTTTAGTATTAGAACTGGGGGCATGCCTTAACTAATCCAGCTGACTGTGAAATCTGTCTCAGTTTTACCTTCTCAGTCAGAAGAACTCGTAAGCCTTTTAACTGGCTTCTCAAAGAAGCCAAATCTAAGTGTGTTACTAAAGAGGCTGAAAAATCCAATTAACTACCATGGTCAATCCCAGCATGAGGCAATGCATCTTCTGTCAGGGTGGCGACTGCAGCAGATGCTTGGGGCTACCTTCCCCAAGCATGCAGTTGGTTATTGCCTAGTGAATCTGAGCCCAGGTGATAGCAACAAAGCTAGAATGTGGTTTTTAACTCAAATGTTACTTTGAGTCATTCTGCTCTCGTGGTGTTTGTCTCTGAAGTCTGTCTCCCTATATCTCCCTATAGTCCCTCTGAAAGCTTTAGCTTGGAATGGGGTTTTTTGGTTTGTTTTTTTTAAGGTGGAGAATAGGGATGCAAGTCTGTCCAAGCCCATGGCAAGGTCCCAGGAACATCTTAAATCATGTAACTTGGTGTCTTAATCCTTGTAAGAAATCTGTGGTATGACATGATCCCTGCAGACTGAGGCATGTGCTCTTGTGTTTATCCTGATGAATCACACGTGTGCACTGTGCTCCTTGCATTGTTTTGTACAATTAGGGCAGAAACAGTGATGGTGGACCGGCTCCTTGGTGCCATTTGGCCTGCTGATGAGGATGGCTGGATGAGATAGTTTGCCAGTCACTATTTTATAACTTCACAAGCATGTACTGACAAGATTGCTCTTGATCAGAAATCAGGATCTGTTCCCTCATCATACGATTAACCTTCTTGGCTGTACGTACTAATTACTGCATGGAATTTAAAAACAGCCGATTCTGGCAGAACATTTTGGTTCTCGCATAGCTGTTTTGTTTTGTTTCCTTTTCAGGAAGATAAAGGATTTTGAAATAAAAGAAGGGTAGAGTAGGCAAAAGCATAGCAATTAAGGATGGAACAAACCTTTTCATTTAATTACTGGGGATATACATCTTGGGCCTGGTTCTGGAAGAAGTTAGTAGTTAATGATCTCAATGTGCATCTTGAGTTCAGTCATTGATGACAGAGCTTCCTCTTCTTATGATAAAGAATTATTCTTCCTTAGGTAGTGAATTTGCTGAACTTCTGATCAGTTTGTTGGCTTTTGCGTGATGCAGTTATTCCCCAAAGACCAAATTTTCTTTCCTGATTTTTTTTTTTTTTTAAACAAGACTGTAAGTCTTTTTTTTTTAAAACAAGTTTTTCATGTAATTAGAAGAACATCCTTTCTGTGGGTTTGGGTTTCTTTCCAAGGCAAGACTATGGCTCTTGTGCTCAGGTGCACTAGCAGAGAGCAGGATTTGAGGAAGAGCTGCCGCTAAGTCAGACAGATTTCATGTCCTTGCAGCATCTGTGTGTGTGTGACCCAATTCTGCATCTTCAGTCAAGATGTGAATCTGTCCACTCCAATCCCACGCTCCAAATCCAGTCTGCAGTATTCTGGCAGAAGGAAGCTGATCTCACACTTCTCCTTGTACACCATATTTTTAAAGTCACTGCTTAAACTGAAGTGCTTTGGACTTCTGCCTGAGGCTACTGAAGAGAAGAGCAGATAGGAGCCTTTATTCCACACTGCTTCAGTTTTCTGCTGACAGGACATGTGGCCCATTAGATGTATAGGATCACTGTCATCTTCTGGGTGGCCCATACGCTGGGGTGGGAGGAAGATGGGATAAGAGAGAAAGATGTTTGTGTGTGGTGTGGGTTTTTTGTTTTGCTCCTTGGCTTTTAAACTGAAGTGTGGGGACAGGGTGCAGGATTAGGGAAAAGAATGTGTTTGTGTTCTTTGCCGTTCCCAGTTCAGCATCGGTGCTGCAGAGAGCCTTGTGTCCAGGAGAGAGGGCAGGGAGACTGGGCACAGGGAGGGCTGGAAAAATGAGGCGTGGCTTGAGCACAGCCATGGCAGAACAGCTTGAACCCTGCAAATGCCTCGGAGAGTCTTCAGCCGAGCGCTGAGAAAGCACTTGGTACCTTAGGGGGTATAATGGCATTTCTCTTGGTTTTAAGGAATTCTCTATTCTCCATCTGCTCCTGTTCTGCCTCCCTCTTCTGTCTGTCAGTGGCAGATGGTATTAATGCTGCCTGCATGGGTTTTTCCTCTCTTGCACAGAGAGTACTGGTATTTTGATTTTGGCATGCTAGATAAGGAAGGTGAGAAGTGCATTTGGGAGCCGGAGCGGAGGGTGATGATCCTCAGCCACTGCAGGAATCTGTATGTGGCACAGATGGATCTGGCGGGCTGGGAGGAGCAGATAAAATCTTCCTGGGCATTTTGGGTAACTTAGTCTCTCAGGCTGGTGAGCACTTGAATCTCTCTCCTGAGATTCTGGAAAGCTGGATGTAGGGTGTGTGTCCTTAGCCTGTTTGAGAGCACTCGCCCCTAAAATAGTGCTCCCTAAGTGCCTCCAGCTTTGTATGTGGCTTCACACCTGTCCCAGTCTAGCTGGCCTGTGTTCAGGCTGCGTGACAGGACAAATCCTGTCCGGTTCACTCTGGATGGAGTGGCTCACCTCACCAGAGATGGCTGGGAGCATTACTTCCAGAGGTGTCCAGCAGGAGTTACAATGCATGCACTGATTATTGGCCGTCTCTGCCTGGACACGCCAATGCTGCTGAGCGTTCTGCGCTTGGCAGCGTGGCTGCTTCACAGTTGGGACCTGACTCTTGCTCCATTTTTTGAGCCACACATGAATCCCAGCATGTGTACATACCTGTGAGTTTCCAAGTGCAACGTCTGGGGCTTTTCTGCCCTCCTCCTTGGCAGTGCTGGAGGCTGGTTTTTTCCCTCAGAGGGGTGATGCTCTCAGTTTGTACAGCTGTAGATGTGGATTAGCATTCAGATATTCTAGGCACTTCCCAGCAAAACTTGGAACTGCTACAAAACTGTATGTGCAGGGGCTGTACCAGAGCGATCATGTGGGAAACAATCCTCACTTGCCATGTGGAAAGAGTTAATGTGAGCTATGGCTGCCAGAACAAAAACTAAACAGTCCTGGATACTTCTGGGTCTGCGAATGGGATTAAAATGGGTTTTTACAGAAGTAAACAGAGTGGAAAATTGGGACTAAGTTTTCTTTGCGTTTGTACTTTTAGAAAGGATGAAGGACTGGATGAGGCTGTGAAAATGCAGCTGTGAGCGTGTCACTGTGCAGTTTGTCAAGCACACGATCCTCTGGCCCCGCTCCTCCGTTCCAACTCAGGAAAGGGCTCCCTAGTTGTGGATTTCTCCCCTGCAGGAGCGAGTTATCCAGATGATGAATTTCTGAGGCACGCTCGAGTCACGTGAAAGCCAGATGTGAACATTTTCCAAGCAGTGTGTGTGGGTCTAGCATCCTGAAGGCTACGTGGCAAGTGGACGTGGTCTGAGGTTGGTCTGCAGCGTGGTGGTGCTGGGGAGGCAATGAGCCCCAGCAGCTCCCGGTGGGAAAGAGGAGGATTGCGCTTGTCACTGCAGCTCAGCACCTCTGCCCCCACCCCCCGCACTGACAAGCCCTCCCCAGGCTGTTTGTGATGAAGCTGAACTTGGTGAATAGGACTAAAATTAAAGGCCTTATTTAATGCCTGCTGCCAATCCTCTTACTCAGACACTTCAGCTGGATTTGCATATTTGATAATCTACTAGTCAAATATTTTTTCAAGATACAGCCCTCTTGAACAGATGGCAGGGGGAGTGGAGGTGATGTTCAGCTTCAAGTGTATAGAAGAGGAGATATCTCTGCAGGGATGAGAGGTTTACTTTAAAATGCGGTCTCCTATTGGGGAAAAAAATAATATATGTGTATTCCTTCAAGGACTATCTTAAAACACTTGCTTTAAACATGATGCATCAGCATCCCACAGACATAAGAGCAAGGAAAGCTTATTTAAGCTACCCTGGTGTGGGACAGCTTCTTGCCCAGCAATTACAGTAACAAATGAATCTGTCTTTGTGGTACCTAAGAAGTGTAATGTCTGACCAGGCCCACCCTGGGCCAGGCACCGGGCACAAATGTTGGTTTTGTTTAGGTCTTTCTGGAGCCTGGGGGGAGAAACATCAATGGCACAGTTCAACAGGGTGCCCTGAGCAGGACAGTATGAGATAGATCAAAACGCTTGCAACCTTTCTGTGCCACCCTCCCATTTCTCTGACTGTCCGTTGTTCTCTGCCTAGTTGAATGAATGAATTGTGCGAGCCAGGAATGCGTGGCAATGGTTCCAGTTCGGATGAAGGCTCATCTGCATTTTTCCTCTTTCCAGCCATGTTGTAAAACTACTCATAGACTCTGCATCTGAGTAATTCTCTGGTAAAAGTACTTCAATCTCTGGGGGAGCTTAGCAACACCAAGTATTTCTCTCTTCATCCCCTAGTCTAGTACTGTTGCATTTTACTGCCTTCCCGTTTAACCAAAGTGTCAAGCCCCAGCTGAAGGGGAAGGGACTAGAGGAGAGAAACCATGCTGACAAAGGATGGTCAGTGGGTCTGGGGGAAGGAGGTTTTGGAGAGGCTCACTAGGGTAAGAGCATGGTGCACTGTCTGCAGATGGAAGCAGAAACAAGCCCCACAGTTTTGGGGTTCCTCACTGAGCTTTCTGCTCTTGACTGGCCAGCCTCACCTTGTCAGGAGGAGAAGGAAGCGGAGGTTGTTCCTTTGCTTGTCTGAGGAGTGCAGAAAGGAAGCAAGGAGGAGAAAAGTGGAGGCAAAATGCCAGCAAGACTGAGTAGACTGAGCCTGGCTCTTCGGTTCTTTACCTGCTTGAGGCAGTGAGGTGTCCCACCTGAGCCCCCAGGACAACACCACAGTGCTTCATTTATACCAGCTCCTTGGGAGGCTTGTCTTCCAAAATGTAAACTGAAATACAGGCTTAGCTTCTGTTTTCTGTTCTGCCATATGTGATGAACATTGCAGCCAACAAGGCTCTAGGCCAATTTTAAGAAGTGGACACGTCTAAGGAACAGTGTGGTCAGCCCACTTCTTGCTGACTTGTCAGATACCACTGTTGGGATGAGAACACGCCCATTCTTCAGCAGAAGCATTTATTTCCCCCAGCTCCAGTCTGAGGAATCACTGATTGTATTGCTTATTTTCTTTTCACCCCTCCAATTAAGACAGGAAGAATGTAAGTCTAGAAAAAGAGTCTGCAAAAGGCTCAACTGCACTCATGGAACAGATCACTGTTGGATACTGATGTCAGTATCTCTTCAGTATGACCACTTGTTCTTATAATCCTTCTTTCAGTAATTTAAGTTGCACCTTAACAGCTGGGAGATTTTGGTATTCCCAGCTGATGTTAAAGGTAGGGCTTCATGAGAACAAATTAGTTTTATTAGTTAAATGGCCCTGGGACTGTTATTTCCTACGGAAGGCAACTTCCAAAGAACGGGCCATACCTGTATAATTAAACTCTTCGCCCTCCAAAGCAAGGTAGCCACATCCAGGTCACTTGTAGGGACGTGTCTTTGGCCCACGCTAACTTCTCAGCTATGCACAGAAATCATTTGAGGCAAGGGTTACATAGCCAGAACTACAACCACGCTGAGACTCGTGACCAGTGTGATCCGATTCCCCAGAATTACTGCAGGACTGTTCTTAGGAAATATGTAGCTTAACATGCTAGACAGCTATACAGACACTAGTTTTTTTTAAAAGCTTGTTATAATGGTCCCTGATAGCCCCAGCAACATGGAACCTGTGATTCTGTAGGAGAGTGTCCCTCCTGGTGCTGGCAGCAGTGTTCAATAATGGATGCTGGGCTCAACACTGAACTGAACGTTTCAGTGTTACTAACAGAAAGAAACCTGCTGGTTTCTACAAAACAAATCAGTAGCTGCTGCTAAAATGCTCATAGAGGAGGAGTTTCTCTGCACCTGCTGGGGCAGGGGCCCACCTGGATGTGCAGTACTGATGTGTACCATGAATGTAGCATCTGGATTTTGGTAGCATTGAGCTCATGCATTCGGTTCTATACCGACTCCAGCTATTGTAGGTTTTTGTGGAAGCTCGCTCTGCTCTAACTGTACTCAAGACAAATAGTCTGCTGCTAAAATGAGATGAGTGGAGCTGTATCACAAGCATAAAGCATTAGTCCCCAGCAGTCTGGCGCCTGTTCTCTTGCCAGTGGTGGGAGGAGCAGCAAACAAACCAGTCTCACTGGCAGCAGAAAAGCTTCTGCTGAAATCTAGAATAATGTTTCATGTTCACCATAGCAACCAGCTTAATTTTGTCGTCAAAGCTTTTTGCCCCTTCAACTCCTCCCTTTTCTTCCGCACCTGAGGAACCCCCTGACCTGTCTGAGGGTTGCCCGACTCTGTCGTGGCAGCTTGGAAGCGATGGAATGGGGTTCAGCAGCCACTTCCAGTGACACGCCTGCTGTGCTGCTATTTCTGTGCAGTGTGGCTCCGAAGGAAAGCCTTCTCTGTGCTCTTCACAACTGCCTCGGCCTCGTGGCCTAGCTGTAATTTATGGATCCATGTTCCTTTTGAGCTTTTAAAAATAATTCTGGTAGGAGGAGTTTGTTCTGGCTCCAGCTGAAGTCGGCAGCCGGGGTGTGGGGACTGGTGTTAAGAGCAGAATTGGGATGCCATTGCCCTAGGAGTGGCCTGCTTTGAGCAGGCAACTTTAATTTTCCTTCCAAATACTGAGATTCCCCCCCGCACTTCCAAGTCCTCCGAGACCAGCCGGTGTTCAGCCGTGTGGCAGTGGGGGAGAGGAGTGGCAGGAAGCGAAGGTTTGTTCGTTTACCGTTACCAATCCCATTGGAAACCAGGTCCAAGCCCCGTGCAGAATTCCAGTAAAACCCTGTCCTAAAGGGGAAACCTGGGGCCGTTCAAAGCTTTTGTTTTGTTGGCTCAGGCACAGCATGTTTCTGAGGCCTCTGACCTCCTCCCCGTACGCTGGCTCCCGCCGCGGCTCTTCGTTTGAGCTCTCTGTGAAGTGGAATCTATCACTAATGTCTGATATTTTTATTATTTGTAGGGGGGACTCTTAAAAGCTGGTAGCAATTAGAGCTTAAACGTCTTGGAATAAAAAAAAAAAAAAAAATCCCCAAGAAGGAAGTTTAATGCTAAGCAGATGTGCAGGAGCAGCTGAAATATGCTGGCTGTCTTCTGCTTCAGAAGCAACCTCATCCACTTCTAGCTGCTGTCAGGCTGGGGCAGCTGAGAAGTGCTGCTGCTTTTATGCTGCTTCCTGGGCTGGGAAGCCCACACTGGTGACCTGTGGGATTGTTTGCCAGTTAATACTTATATTGCCCTTCTATTCTGGCTTAAACCAATAGTTTTGACAAGGAGAAAAAAAATACTTTGCTTAAAAAGAAGTTTTTTTTTTAAAAATTGATAATGGCTAACGGAATTGGGTTTTTTTGGTGAGATCTCACATGGGTGTCTATAGATATAGCTACTGTGGATCTAAGTTTAAACTCTCTCTCTTCTCGGGCAGACAGATCCAGGGTAGCCCTAAACTTGTGTTAAGTGCAGCTTATTTCCTCTAACTTTGGGTGTTTCCGTTTTTTGCTGCGGCTTGGGTGGGGGCAAACTTTGAAATCTTCCCAGTTGCTCCTGCAATACATCATCGGCTTGATTTATCATTGTCGTATTCAGGTTCTTCTGTCTGGAAAAAGATCTGACAGCTGACTGAAGTTCATAATCGTGTTCTGAAGGCAGTGGAAGTCTATTCAAAAGCTAATAGACAAGCTGCTGACAACAACTCCTTCACACCCTTTCCCGTGCATGCCCCAAGTCTGTAATAGAAACATGCTGTATATTCCCTCCATGAGCTACAGCACAAGTTACTCTGCCAGATTATTTCCTGTTGCACTCCACCAATGCAGAGACTTTTTCATGTTTTTCTTAAATGGTAATCCAAAGTAAATTATTGTTATTTACCACTGTGTATTTTGTAGTGTATTGTGACAGCACAGCACATGGGTTTGGGAGTCAGACAGTTGAAAGACTGCAGAATTTTCTCCAAGCTGCCACTGTAGAAAGTTTACTGTAAAGTAGGCAAAATACTGAATCCATTTGAATTGCAGTTTTGTTCTACACAATGAAAATTGTGTCTCTAATTTAAAGAAAGGATTTCAAAACCTCACTATTTCCTTAGTGCTGAGAAAACAGCAACGTGTTTCTTGGACCTCTGGCTTCCACTGGGAAAGTTTGAAAGCTGTTTCTTAAGTTTTGTATCATGCTAGCAATTCCTCAGTTACATATGTACTGTGAATCGATTATTTTACTATCTATTAATCTTTTGACTGTCTTGGATATACTCTGCAGTTCAAAAAGACAACAACAAATAGACAAGGCCACCAGCATAGCCTGCTTTTCTCTCCGAGTGGTTGATGGGTGTATCTTCTCTGCTGTTAAGCTACTGGGTCCGGAACAAGGTTCCCCATTGCAAATAAGTTTTTCAAATTGCATTTTGGAGTTGTCAGAATGGAGGAAATTCTCAGATTGTCATATAAACATCTCTTTCTAGATGTATCTTCTCCCAGGCAAGGAGAGAGTACAGCTGCCCTTCGGCTCCGTCATCCCACAGAAGGGGGATGTTTGTTATTTAGAAATGGGGGAAAATCTGCTAAGTTTCAAAACATGCTTCCAGTGTGTTCAAGAAAAAAATTAACACTTAAAATTTGAAGATTAGTCCCAAATTCCCAAACCAAGTATTTCTACCTCATTTCATGCAGGGGGTGGGGAAATCTTTTGACTTTGTTGGTAGCAACTCTTACCAGCTTTCTCCTTAACCTGATCTCTGTCTCATTCATTGGTTAAAAAAATGGAGTTTCTGGTTATACTCTGAATGTACTTTTATTGGCGCTTTGTACTCTTTTCTATGGAGCATTATTTGTCTGTTGTTACTTTCCTTAATGCAATTCCAGGGTAACAAGGTGCTTGTAGAAACTCGTATGTGTTTGCTAAGCTCAATCTCTGAGAGTTGCCTATGTGTCTTTTGGGTATCATTAACAACTGCGAAGATAAATAGTTTTGCAGGTCTGAGGCTTAATAAGTCAAACTGTCTCTTGGTATGTGTTTTCTGAGCTATTGGGAATAAGCTCAGGGCATATCTTATTCTGAGAGCTCAAAATTGGATCACCTACAGATCAGTTTCATAGGTTCTGCAAATCCACTAAAACATAAAAATTAACTGGATGGTTCTTATGACTTGACCTTCTTCCAAGTCCCCATCATGCCAACACTACTCTTAAGAAAAACTTAATGTCTCTTTCAAAGCTGTCTTTACTAACTCTCAGACTTTCTTATATGACTGGGTTTGACTGTTTTCTTGTGTCTCTAATTACTTTCTCTTTTCATGGCTGCCCTATGATTGGATTTCAAGTTTGGATGTCCAGTTTGTCTGAGACTCCAAAAAAGAGTGTCGCTCCAGGTAAATTCTTGTGTCTTGGTGTTCTGCATGCTATTTAAAACAGAATTCTCTAGTTCAAGCTCTGTGTGGTTTTGGAGTTGTCTTGAATGTGAGTCTCTGACAGTGGATACCCAGGATCTGTTGTCTGCTTGTGTACTGGTTTTTCATGATGCATGATTTCTGGTAAGGAAGAGCTTTGCTTTTCTGATGACTACCTCAACCGTGATGTTCCTGCTAGCAGGGGTTAGTGGTTTGCAGGGTTTTATCTTCCTTGCCCCACTCAAAGCCACAGTCCAAGGCAGCTTCCCCTCTTGTGGTGGGCTGAGCCTGGCCACAGCTAAGTACCTGCACAGCTGTGCTCTCACTATTCTGTGAGGGAGAAACTTTATGGGTCAGGATAAGGCAGAGAAACATGACTGTGCTCCTTATCCTTCTGAAATGCTCTTTTGCATTTCCCCAGTAAATAGAAAGGATTTCACATGAAAAAGATGAAACTCTGATAAAGATACAAAATTTTCAAGGGAGCATCTGTCACCTTGTTGCAACGAGTCAGGAAGGAGGAGGAAGCAGGGGAAACAACTTTGAGGTGAGGTGTCAGGGGCTAGGGAGCAGTAATCCCATATGAGGCAAAAACTAAGCTTTATAGTATAAGGAATCAGGACTTCTGCTGAGTAACCAGTGGATTTCTTCTGCAAACATTTGTCACGTGACATGGAACATCACAGAAGAGTTCTTTTTTCCTTCAGATTTAGGAGGAGAGATCACAAGTGATAGATCCTGTGTCTGTGCAGGATGCTGGGCTGGTCACTCAAGCAGTTAAGGCTACACATAGGTCTCGGGGCAAGGAAAGATGGAAACACTCCTGCTGATTTCCATACCAGATTTGGTAAATATTTAAGTTCATGCCCTGTTAAAAGTATGTGAACAAAATCCCACCATCCTCGGTGGAGGAGTGCTTGCTTGTCTGAAGTTTTTAGTGAGCATGACTGCTGTGATTCCAGAAATGCTATCCTTGACAGAAGCTGAATATATCCTTGGGAGGTTCTGCCTCATCTTTGCAGAATAGGTCTAATTTGAGGGTGGTAACTGGATATAAAAGTGCAGAAATATCTGAAGTATTCAGTCAAGGGAGCCTGCTGCTTCATAGGTCATGGGGGACTTGAGACACAAAAACAGAATGAGACTGAGCAGGAGAGAAACATGTTAAGGAGGAGACAGAAGAGGTGGTGTCCCTCAGGAAAAATGACAAGAACCCCTCAGATTGCCTGGCTGGGGGGTGAGTTTCTTATATGAGTTTCTTTGACTCAGTAGATCTGTTGGGACTGTTTCATGTTGCCGTATATAAAATGGCAAACTGAATGCCAAAGTTTTTAGCCTTCTTGAAGGGCAAGGAAGCAAAATCTATAACAGATACAATTTTTTTTCCCTTCTGCTTATTGCTTTTAGCTTAATGCATGTTGCTAGTTTGGCTAAAAAAAAAAAACCTGTGCATGATGAGAGTGCAAATATAAGTAATTAATTGCATTGCATGGTGCTCGAGAAGGTTAATGTTGATACATAGTGCTGGCCCAAAAGTCTTGTGTACATTTGGCAAGTTCATAGCTCCCCATGCTGCTCCAGTTCACATGGCCTTTCAGTTCGCTTCTCATCCAAATGAACCCCAGTTTCCAAAATAGCTGTTCTTTGGTCCAGATCTGCCATAGGTTGTATCCTGATGTGTCAAGCTGGTACAGCAGACTTGAATTTGGATATGATCTTTACCTATGATTTATGTGTCCTAGCTAGGCCGTGGCTTGGAGATGAGAAGAGAAACCAGTTTCATGCTGCCTAAGCTCTAGCTGAGGTTATGAACCTGCTCCATGAAGTGGAGACTCTAACTCAAGACTTGAAAACGGTTTAATTTTGTACTTTGGAAAAAGATGGGTGCCCCACAGCCACATCCTGAGAGGTGCTGCGGTGGGGCACTAGTTTGGTCACCCTGACTGCTGTTAAACTCCTCGGCCAGTCTGCTTTGTGCCATGCGGAGGGAGGGAATGTGCAGCGCCACTGAGCAGGACTAGGGCAAACGCCAGAGTATATTGATGACTTCAGCCTGGTGGAAGACCCAGTTTGGCAGCTGTGTGAAAATCTCCAAGCAGTTTAACAGATTTGTGTGCAAAATACTTAAGTATTCTTAACTGTTGCTACCTGTAACCTAGTTGGTTGGAATTGCTGTTCAGAGAGCCAACTTTCCAAGAAGGAGTGGAAAGAGGACTCAACTTTTTACTTTCACCCTCCTGCCTCTAATTTTTCTTGGCTCTGTTTTAAAACCTAGCAGATCAAAAACAAAAAATAAAAATCCCGAGACTAATAGGCTCCACTTGGCAAAGGTCAGCACTGAATTTTTCTGTTGGTCAGGATTTTGTTGGAAATGCTGCTGAGGGCTGTAAAGAGGGGAGAACTGAACTGGAGCAGCCTCTTGAGAGCGCGCCTGCCATTCACCATGGGGCAGGCTCGTTCCTGAGGCGCTCCCCGTGGGGGCTGTGCTTTGCTGCTGGTTTTAGCTGTGCATCGCACACACTCCAGTGCTGGAAGCCACAGTCTACCTTAAAGCCGCCACTTGTCCCAGACTCCTGAAGGCTTACCCAGATCTTGGTTCTTGGAAGTGTTAGAAAATACTGCATGAGTCTTGTGTTGGGGAATGAATCCAGGCACCTGGTTAACTTTTTGCTGCTATGATAGCTGATCATATTCTCTTCTTGGTGGCAATGCGTGGTGTTGGCGTGGGCCCCCTACAGCTGTTTGTAGCAGCAACCCAGGAGGTCAGGAGGGACTTAGTGCAGCTCATGGAGTTACCATCTAGACCAGATTTTGGCATGTTTAGCCAAAAAGATAGCAAGAAAGGCTAGAGCTTTGGCTACTACTGCCCCATGTGCTGAAAGACTTGCAGAGCACATGAGCAGTGTGGAATTGAGGAAGGTGGAGTGATGCATGCTCACTTAGGGAAAACTTCTCGTACATCTTCTAACCCGGGGTGAGAGGGTTTACGTGCTGACCTGGCCATTGCTGGGTGCATGATGCTCAATCTTGTTTTATTCTTGGGCATTCTTTGGTATTTGGACAAGGTTTTAGGCCAGACTTCTCTGGCTTTGGGTCTTCTGCCATTACTTTAGGTGGTCAGATCCAAACCATTCCCTTTCTGCTTTCCACCTATCCCTATCTAATGGCAGGGTGCCACCTGCTTCTGAAACTCTCTTCTGAAAATGCCAGAGAGTGTCTTTGTGCTTTGTAAAAGAGCTACCTGGCCAAGCGCAGGGAAGAACTACAGAAATCATAGTGTATTAATAACCCATTTGATAGACTTACCCAAATGTTTATTTTCGTCTATAATTGGCAATAATCCAGACCTCGAGACTGGATTTGTACTGAATTTCTGTAGTAACTGTGGGAGGCGATGAGCTTTTGTCTCTGTCCCTAAAGCTTTGTGGCTCAGGGCTGCTATACCAAGAGCCTCTGAGCTCTGAAGTTAAACACTATTAGGATTGGGAGGATTGCTGTCTGGCGGGAGGGATGAAGGTGAATCCCCTTCATTCACAGCTTGTGGCAATAGTAGTCTTACCTCCAGGAATAATTGATGTATAAATACAGTCTGAATTTTGGTAAGTGGCGACGGGGCTGAAGCGTGACAGGCTGGAGTGCAGGAGTATCCAGGAGATGAGTCAAAGTCCCAGTTGTTTAGGGCACATAAAGAATAAAAAACAGAAGGACAAAAATCCAAAACACCAAGACAAAACAAAAACCCTCTCACTGAATAGAAGCGAAATCCTAGACTGAGGAACACAGTTTTGATCTGAATCCATGTTGTCCCCATAGAGAGTTGTAGCAGGCTTCATTAGTCTCATCTCGCTTCTTACTCTAGGAACTGGTTATTTTAGGAACTGCTTTTCCAACACTGCTGCAGTGTGAAATCTTGTGTACTCTCGCATGCATTACACGGCAAAGTCTATTTTATCTTGTGTGCAATACACACTTAACCCAATTTTTAGGCAGACCTAAGCTCTGTATCTTAACACAGTTAAGGATAAATCACGGGTGGAAGGCTCAAAGAAAACATGCAATTTTAATATTTATTTATTATAGTCATGTGGTCCCGATAAGAAAGAAAAGAGGTAAAGTTTTTAGGGGAAGGAATTCCATGTGTTTAGAGCTGGGTGTATGATTGCTGTAAGGGGTTAGACTGATCTGAGGATTTTAAGTAGGCTTGCTGCTATTCTGGGTTTTTTTTTTTTCCCTTCATCCTTCCCCAAAAGGAGTTTTCCAGAGATACATAAAAGTTTACCCTTCAAGAACTGGCTTCAACAAGAAACCGCAGCTCTAGATCCAAGCTACCACAGTTACTCCTCCCTACGCGTGGAAAAGTGCAGAGCTCTGACATTATCTTACGGGATGCCGGGACACTCGGGGCCGTGCCTGCCAGACGCCCCTTCGTGCAGACCCTGCACGTGTCCCCAGCAGCTGTGCCCATGTCGGAAGGGCTGGACTACCTGCCGGTTGGTTGTTCAGCTGTGACTCACCCTTATGGCGTTCGCTGGCCGTTTCTGTGGTTTTGGCTGCCTCTGCAGGACTTCCACTGACCAGCCCACTACTAATTCATTTAGTCTCAATCTGTAAACACTTGATTGATAATCATGAAAGAGCAATATAAAAGCCTGTGCACTGCATGGATTAAAAGAGCAGACATGTTTATAGCCTGATAACAACGGAGTAATCTGGCAAAGATCAGGAGTCTCGCATTCCCATATCCAGATGATTTTATTTTTGGAGTCCAGTTGGTGGTTTTCATTTTTGGCTATTGCAAAACCATCGTAGGTCTTAGCTGTTGCAACACAGAAGGAGGAGGATGATGTTGTTGGAACGGGCGCCCTGCGCTCTTATTTAGGAGGCTTTCACAGTAGTTGCCGGTCTCCGAGTACAGCAGGAGGAATGATGCTCCCTCCTCACTGCCTGGTGAGGGGGACAGGGTGCAACTGTGTCACTTAATAGTGCCAGATGTGAGGGGCATGGACAAGCTCCAATGAGATTTCTGCTCAGCCCCAGGAAGAGAATTGCTGAGGTGAGGAACGGGAGGATTGTAAAGTGGAGCCCTATGGAGAGGAGGAGGGGTATCCTCAAGACTTTAACCAGGAAACGGACTCGAGGCAAAAAGAAATGGAGAGGCAAGCAAACTCTTATTTCAGCCAGCAATCTGTGCTCTGCTCTGGGGAGGGCTTGCAAGTTGGAGCTTAACCAAAACACTAATTCTGCTTTTTTGGAGGGAGAGGAGGGGGGACCTTTACCTGGCACATCAATCTTAACCTATCCTCTGCTCTCCATTTCTCCTGCCTGGGCTGAAGACGCTTTTAAAAACGAAGGGCTATTGTGTCAGGGCGGCATTGCAGCTGTATGTGAGCTTGCGGGGGAACTCGTGCCATGCTGCATCCCTCTTCTCTGGTGTGCTCACACTGAGCAGGCTGTTACTCTTCAATGCATGCTGTGTCCTGTGTTACAAATTAGACCTGAACTAATTGGCAGGGATGCGGAAGCGCCCACGGCAGCGGGTGTAATTGGTGCTGGGCTCCCTGTGGTGTCGCCTGTCGTGTTCTGTTGAATCCCCTCTGGGGAGTCTGACATAGTGTCCTGGAGACATTGTGGGCATCCTGAGTGTCACTGAGGAGTAATTCATCTAAAGATGCTTGTGGGGGATGGGAGGCTGAGGAGGATTAAAGTCCCTTACCCTACTGACTGCCTGAAGGGAATGTAGTAACAACCCAAACCAGGCTACCCAGAAAATGGCTAAGGCTTTTGGTTACTGGAAAGAGGAAACTTGGAAGGAGTTGTTTCTCTGTCTTTTCCTCCTCATCTTCTTCCTTTTTTTTTCTCTGTTACTGAAACCTCCCCCACTGTGCCTAATCTTGGGTGACCATCACTCCAGGAGCCACAGAGACCCTATGTCTCAAAAGGGGGATATCCTCTAGGCATGATCTGCCGCAGCTGTAAATGAACAAGTTTGTTTGACCTTGGGTACTTCCTAGACCAAGGAATTTATCACCCTATTTTTTTTGGTCTTAATAGGAGCCCTGCAGCACTTATACAAGCGTCTGTTAAAACAATCTCTTAATTGTATGTGTTCCTCCAGCCCCTGTAGTGACAAAGAAATCCTCCTGCAGTGACTACCTTATCCAAGGCAGAACAGAGTAACCCAGAGAAGCCTTGCTGGGTTTCAGATATAAGAATGCAGTTATAACCTATGTTGCCAAACTGTTCTAAGTGCCTTTTTTTTTTTTTTTTTTTTTTTTTTTTGAGGCAGAGTTGTGGAGGTGGATTTGAAGTGCTGATTCTCCGTGTTTCCTGGCAAGGGCATTCCCCTGGCACGCGGTCCCTGGCTTGGCCTCAGTGGCTGCCAGTGGGGTGTTTGCCAGCCTGTGCTCCAGCCTGGTCCTCTCCTTGTTTCCAGCAGGGACATGTGCATCACATGAACACTGCTCCTACTACCAAGCCAATGCAGTGTTTCAGAATTTTTTTCCTTTCTCCAGTCCCATGAAAACTGTCTAGTAGATTGGAGGAAAGAAGGCATTTGTGTTGTTGGTTTAGCAGTTAGCTTCCTGCATGTCCCCTGCTCCCTGCTCCACTGTTTGGTCCCTCTTGCCTTTCTACACACTGAATTCCCTACTGGTGCACCTGTGTAGATGTAAATCCATGATGGCTTTTGTTTCTAGTTTAAAAACTTGTATTTATCTTAAGACTAAAACAAAGTAGGGGTTGTAGGTGTTACTTGCCTAAGTAGGTTGAAGGAAGATTATAATGCTGCTGGATTCTGGACTGGAGAAGAGACTGTGTGGGGAACAGTCTGAAACAGGGGAAGGCATCTCATTGTACTCTAGGTAGCCCAACCAGCACCGGTTTAAACCAGAGCGCACAAGTCAGGTTGATTGATCACGCAGAGAAACACGATGCTTATTTGGAATGGACAGCTATGGTGAAAATTTGTGTTATAAATTTCCATGTTGTCAGTTCATGGTCTTCTCCTCCTATTCCTGCTACTGGCTGTGATTCAACTATCTATAGAAAAGCTAAATCTCTTAAACACAAGCTTCTAGAGGAGATGACTCCTCTTTAAAGAAAATTAACTTACGTAATTTGAGGAGAAGCAGAGGCATGCTTAGGGAGCAAGGAATTCTTCTAGTTTTCTGGATTTCTTAAATCTGGTCCAAGGGGAGGCATTATGATAGTGTTTCCTTTCAGGAAACAGTTGAATTAATTGCTTTTTTTTCTAGGATTTTCATTTCACAGGATGCTGTTTTAATGGCTGATGCATTCTTTACCTCTTTCTTGGCAGGGATGCTAATTACTTGTCTGTAGAATCACTTTGCATCTCCAGCCCAAACACATACGAACATGCTGAGTTTGGAAATACAGCACCCAGCATCCTGTGCTTGGCTGTCAGTCCCTTGACTTTTCTGGTGGACAGTTTCAGACCATGCTGCTTCCTTCCTGTCTCTTGTAGCCAATTTGTCATCAGACATTCAGGAAAACCCAGAGTCTGCTCCTGGCTCTGTCCCTGCCGTGTAAAAAGGGACATTCAGCAAGTTGTATATCTGCTTCTGTCTTCCCTTTCCATCTGCATCTTAATCCAGAGTGGCAGGAGCTGCCTCTTAATATGTAAAACGTAGAATAATGCTGGTGTCCCAAACTGCTGTAATTGAGAAAACCTGTAAAATAATTCTGCCTTAAGGCATGTTGGCTCTTCCAAAGTGAAGACCTAAACCTAGAGGTTTTCATGACTTTTCAAGGCTGTTTCTAGGCCGAGCACAGTCAGTCTGTGCCTGGGCTCGGGAGCGCAGAGGCCCCGTCTGCACTGTTTGTGTTGCACTGCAGAGCCGAGATGCAGCAGCCCAAGGGCTCCCTCCACATCTGGCACTGTGCTGTGCCTGCCTCGTGGCTCCACCTCGAAATGCATGATTTCGGTTTGGGGGTGAAAAAGTCAGAAATCATTTTTTTAAAAAAGGAAAAGAAGACCAGTACTGTGGGGGAAGGGAGGAGAGCGATTATTCTGCACCTTCCGTGGCCCCTGTTCGCGTGAGCGCCTGCTCTCATTCATAAACGGCTCTGACAGCCGAAAGCCCTTGGTCCGAAGAGAAACCGAGCAACTGGGGGGCGGCTCCGAGGGCTCCAGAAGGGCGATGGAGAGGGGGAGCCGAGCCCCGTCCCGCCGGGGCTGCTCTGCCGGGGGAATGCGGAACTGCGGAGCTGGCGGGGGGCAGGCGGGGGGCGGCCGTGTTTGAGCAGGGATCTGGCGCTATAACTTTTTTTCTTCTTCTGTTTCAAGTAAACACTCTTCCCCGCCCTCCCCTCGCTCCCTCCACCCCACCTCCCTCTCTTTCAGTCCCGCTCATGTGTTTCTATTTAAGGGCTGCAGTGCAGACGAATATGATTGGCATCTACAGCCCCCTCTTGACTTTCAGCTCAAGCCTTTAGAGTGGAGAAGGAGCTGAGCCGCCAAGGGGAGAGCTGTTTTTTCTTTGGGTTTACTGGGGGGATGGCTCAGCTGTGGATTTATACTGCTTCTGCCCAGGATTTTTCTCTCTGAATGGGAGCAAGGATTGTGGAAACCATGTTGGGAAGAGGTTTATTTTCAGAATCCATCATGAAACTGTGCAACTAATTCACTTTTTTGGCTCCTTTTTATATTTTTTTTTCCTTCCCTTTTTTCTTCTTCTGCTCTCCAATGTCCCTCTGTGCTGCTGGGTTGTGGGCCAGAGGAGGCTGTTTCTATATGGCCAGCCATTTGGGGATATGCTGCGAGCCAAGGTTGTTTGCTGATTCGCTTGGCTCTGGTGACAAGTTGGCCTGTTGTGAATCGGATGGACGGAGGTCGCTCTCAAGGAGCCATGGCTGGAAGCTGGCTTACGGCTTGCTTTTTCCCTTCCCCAGGTGCTGATGCTAGCTCTGAACCCATGATCCTGGAGCAATATGTGGTGGTGTCCAACTATGAGAAGCAGGAGAACTCAGAGATCAGCCTCCAGGCTGGAGAGGTCGTGGATGTCATAGAGAAAAACGAAAGTGGTAAGTTATATTTGCTGCTTTTCCCTCTTCCAGGGGTCCGATTTTTGCATTCGTTCCTCTGCTTTCAGTTTCCTCATCGCTACTTGTTAGCTGTACGTTTGCTCCATCTGGTACAGTTACTGTGTCTGGCAGAGGATGTTGGAGTTTCTCAATGTTGATTTGGGCTGGGGGCCAAATGTTGCCTTCTACTGTAAGAATGTTTCATAGGTTTTGTGTGTTAATTAGCCAAGGTACGCTAATGGAAAATGAAGGTGACGGAGAGAAGGATCTGCAGCTAATGAAGCTGATGTATAGTAGGCTGCTATAGTTGCCCTGCTGTCTCTTCAAGTTTCTGTCAGTATTTCCATTACTGACTCCCTTTGCAGAGGATTTATAGGATGAGTGTTTAAAAATTGCTCGGGATGAAACTTGGCTTGACAGCTTAGCCCGTGGCCCAGAGCTCGGTAGGGAGGGGAGAGAATGTGCGTAGATAAATACGTGGCCGTGCACGGTTTCAAAACTTCTTGCAGAAGTGTTAATTAGGGAATTTTGGGGCAAAGAGGCAGAGGCTGTCATGTAAAAGCAAGATGAAATCCCCTTCTGCCATGCATGGAATAACCAGCTTGCACTTGGAAAATGAGATTTTTGGCAAGTGTTTCTATAGATGTCTTTTGTGTACTTTAACTTTTGGATGCCTGGTGGCTTTGAGTTGGGCAGAACACATGCAGGAGACTGTGTACGTGTGAGTGGTTGGAGTGGCTTAGCAGCTGGTTTGAATAACTGCCTGTCTTCAGCAGCTCCCCCTCCTCCCCTCCAGCACTCCTTGTGTATTAATCCAGAGCTGTTGTCCAGGACTGGTTTCCAGCCCACTCGTGACTTGTGTATCCTCATCCAGGGGAGCTGCTGACATTTGGATCTGTTCAAGCCAAGGCTCACGTTGTGGTACCTCCACACTCGAGGCTCTTGCCACTGGCAGACTCGTGAGTGTGCTGGGCACACCAGGGCTTGGGGACACTAGGGCACCCTGATCTGAAGTTCAAATTCAGCTTCCAGAGCTTTGAGCCAGGTTGTCCACAAAGGTGGCCAGGCATTGTATTTTTTTTTTCCCCTTCTTTTAATGAAGTGATAATTTCTCTGCTGTGTGAGAGCCTCATGCTCGTTTGGCTCAACGTGATACAGTCATTTTCTGGCTGGTGCTTTAGTGTGGAGTCCAAAAGGATTGGGTGTGGAAATGCACTGGCTAGTGTGAACAGAAGTACCCATCTCTTGGGTACTGACTGTGTCACTTCCAAAACTAATGGAAACCAAACTGCTCATCTGCCCCACTTTAAAGCAATAGTTATGATTGAAGAGGGAAAAATGTCTTTACTTCTTGAGCTGTGTCTGGGCCAGTGGGCAAGCATCCTCCCTTCCAAGCCTCTGGCTTCTCTTGTCAATAGCGAGTGTCACTGCCATCAGAGCAAGCTTGGTTATATTGTGGCAACTTATATTCATGATATCTTTGTCTTGGATAATGGCTTATGGAGCCAAGGGAATTAATTGGGCTGTTAAATAATACAAGGAGTGTCTGAATTCCAGTTACAGTTCCTTTGTGTTTTCTTTTAGTGTGGCCTCTCTGCCTTGCACAGTTCAGACCACATTGTATTGAACCACATGGTATGTGGAGATAGAAATGGAGAATGTCGGGGTTTGAATTAATCAGTGGGTCCAGAAATGTGACTCTTCTAAGGGAACATCCTTGAATTATACTTCTGAAAACCATATTCTGATGCTTGGCAGCCAGATTCCTTAATGTCCATGTAAACAAGAAAGGAAATCTGAAGCCTAGAATCCTGTGCTGTGATCTTGCTATTTATATTTATGTATGTACGAAATAAAGATCTATCTATATAATTAAAAAAAAACCCAAATAAGCTCGTAAGTCACAGATTGGTGATGGAGAGAGCATCGTTTGCTTGGATGCCTGTTTGGACTGTTCTGGTAGGGAACTCATGGTTCAGTTGTTCCAAGAACAGGACTCCAAAGAAAGTCTCTTAATTCTCCCCTAGGTTAGGGATACCACTGGAATGACTTCAATACTATGACTTCTTGTATTTTCTACTACAGCTGAACCTGTGGATGGCATGTCATGAAACTAGCAAAAGTTTCTCAAGTGTCAGCTTTCAAAATTCGTGTATTATAGTTTGAATTTGAGTGCCTGCTTAGTGTAAGCAAGCAAACCTAGGAGATGTGGTTATGATCTCTAAGAACATGGGGATATAATTTTCAAGAAAATAAGATTATTGGACTATGCACATTCACTTGACTGTATGGTTATGTTGGCCTTGTAAGTGTTGTGAAACTGCCTGTGATGTGTAAATTAGGCTCATTCTTCCAACCCTTACAAAGGTGATGCAAGGTGCTATGGATGTCACCTGCAGCAGGGACAATGCCTTCAATGAAAGGAAGGGAGAGTGGCTGGACAGGTTGTTAGCTGACAGCAGAGAAGTCCTGTCAGACTGGACAGTGTGTGTTGGATGTGCTTTTGGGCCAATATTTTGAACTTCCTTGTGTGTATAGACACGTATATAGCATATCGTATGTCTGCTTTGGGTGTTTCTGTAACTGCACTTTGGGGAAGTTAGCTGCGTAAAGACACAGATGACCGTTTCATTTTCATTTTAAAACTTTGCCTGAATAGGGTTGCCTGCTGATGCCAAGGACACTTAAATGGTTCTTTTGTTTTCTGGAGTAGAAAAAACTTTAACTTGGCTTTGTTGCATGGCTTTCATAAGAAAGAAACACCTTCTCGTTACTGGTCAAATGTCCCTATGTTTTTCACACAAGGAAGCTCAAACCAACTTCCAAATGATGGTGCACGTTTCATGTCCCGCTGGATGTTTTCTTCTGCACACTTCTAGGGCCTGAGGCAGAGTTACCATCTCTTCTGATGTTTGCCTCCAAATTGTGTGCTCTCCTGAAAGGATGTAAGCTGTGTTTGTTCAAAGGCCAGTGTACAGGGCAGAGGTAGAAGGGGGGGAAAAATCTGGTATTTGATTTATGGAAGCCTTAGGTGGTTTTCATCAAGCTACTTTAGCTTCATCTTAAGTAAGTGTGTCATACTTACTGTATAGTATTACTCAGTGTTACTTTTGTCATATGAGAGATGGTATTTAAGGTGTCTCACAGGCAGATATGTACAAGCCCATCTGGTAGGGCCTTGTCTCATTTGGTTTTCTCTTTCACTGAAAGAGCTGGATAAGTTGTCTTCATTATTGTGCCAGTGAAAGTTATTACTTGCACATCATTTGAAGTTGAGACTTCTGTCCTGTATTATGACTTAAGAGCGAGGTCAGTGTAGCACATGTGGTGAATCATTTCCAAAACCCTTAATCTGAGTTGTGAAGCCTTTGGGTCACTATAACCTGGTTGTTGCCTCGATTACTGTGGAAGCAAACCTTGCTAGACTGAAATAAAGCTGTTGTACTTCAGAACAAGTTATTCAGTGGTGTACCAGCTCTCAGGCTTCAGCATTTGGTTTTTGCAGCAAATACCGATCTTGCCTCAACAAAAATTGTCTTTCAGATCTTAATTCTGTTTATAAGAGCAAAATACTCAGAGTGTGCCTGTTATATCTGATGAATATTTATCTCTTTCTTTTTTCCTTAGCTGGGGAGGAAAATCTGCATGTAGCAATGGTCACAAATGCATCAGGAGAAAAAAGGAGCTTTACAGTCTCTACAGACGTCTGGGAACAGGCTGTAGTTACAGGGCTTGTGTTTCGTGCTAGAAATGACTGTGATTTGTTTAAAGGCATGGTGTAATCAACCTGCTCTGTCCAACACTATCTAAACATTTCTGAGTTGTTTCAGAAAAACTATGTGAATAGTTGACGTAAGTCCTGTCTGTCGGCTGCATAGGCTTCTTTTAAACCTTAACCAAAAAAAGCCTCGTGGAATGACTTAAAAATGTATTTCTGTTGCAGAAAAGAAATGTTGTGACTTTAAAGCAGGAATCTGACAGATTTCTTTAAGGTGGAAGAGGGAGGGACTGGGCCAGAGCAGCTCCCTCTCTGCCAAGTTTTGCATGGATGTGGCTTGAAATGGTCAAGCTATAAACTGTGTCGGCAGTGTTTGCAATGGAAAACCTGACAGACAGTGAAGTATGAGCACGCTCCGGAGCACCTCTGCCTCTGCTGCTGCTGCTCTGCTTGCAGGCAGGATGGGAGCTCTTTCCTTGCAGGCCCTGGGAGCCGTGCCTGCGGTGGAGGCGTCGTGGGATGGCGTTCTCAGCTGGGCTGAGCAGGACTGTAGCCATTTCCTCTGCAATTACATAACTGCAGACCAATTTTCAATGTTACAGTACATGTAATACGTAAAACAAGGCTATTATGGTTAGTGTAGCTTTATCAGGACCCAAAGGAATCTCTGGGAAGGGAGGCTGCTCTTCTCTCTTTATCTGAGATGTGGGACTTGGCACTGAAGTATCCATGAGGAAGATCTCTGCTCATGTGGGAGTCCCGGCTTAGAGGATTTGGGATTTGCTGGTTGTCCGCGCAGTGTCGGGAGATGAGTGTGTGCCTGGCAATGTCCTCTGCTGCACCATTTGGTTTCACTGGTGCTGCTCACTGGCTGCAGTTGTGAGCTAGGAGAAGGGACATAGAAAGGCCACAGCTCTCAATTCCTGGGGATGCACTGGCTTCCCTATTGGAAGCTCCCTCTTCTCAGATTGAGGGCTTTTTGAGTTAGGCTTCTGGCTCTTCATGGGGAGCACAGCACCCTTTATTTGAAGATGTTGCTTTCCAGGGTTAAGGAAGTGGGTTTATTTGGTACCACATGGGGCCAAGAATACTTTCACGGTTAACTGCTGCATCTTGGCTAAAGGGGCACCCTAAATGTGTTCTAAGTAGAAACAGAGAAATACGGTTTCCTGCAACTCATGGACCAATCTTGCATCTTTATATCCCTTCTGCCATGCCTGTTTTTGCAAGTTGCATTGATTTTTAGTCACCTTTCTTTAGCGTTGGTGGGGCTTTTGTTCTAAATTTTGTAAAGATCACTGTTTCTATCTTGCATCTGCTTTTTGCTGCTCCACCTCTTTTTCTAGGTCCTTGTCTTCCTGATCCCCCCTTTATACACAGAGGGGAGCACGTGCACTGCTAGCAAATGTCTCTGAGCATTAGTATTACCCTGTAAAAGCTGGCCAAACCCAGTACACCTCTGTTTTTTCTAACAGATAAGTGGCAATCTAGCAGCTTTCTAGGTTTCAAACGTGACTGTACACCAAATTGCAAATGCAGTTTCCTAGTTTGCTTGTGAATTGTCAAAAGCTTTGCATCCCCTGGTCAGATGTGCTGCCAGACACAGTAATTGCCAACATTATGCTCTATTTCAGGTGCAATTGTGCGTACTGGGTTTCTTTAGAAAGTGAGATATTTTTTTTTTCTTTACATAGCATTTCAAGAGTGTGTAGTTCATCAGATATGATGCAGGACTTGATTTCTGTTTGTACACCCAGTCCAGCCTTACCCTGCTGTTTGCTCTGAGAAGCTACTTCAGCTCTCTGTGTTTCCACTTCTTCCCAGTGTGGCCATGTATTTGAATTTTAAGCCTTGTAAGAGGCCAAGGTCATGATATAAAAAGTAAATTGTGCCTTATACAGCAGCCCCTTCTCTTGATCAGTCCTTGAGCTGTGCCTGGAATTTGAGGAGGAGAAACAAACACTTCTGTAGGTTGAACACTTTTCCTCTAGCACCGTTGGCTTTATCCCAGAGGACAGGTTTAGGTGAGTGGCCACCACTAAATACCTGGGGCAGCTTGTCTTGCTGCTTCTGTATGTACCAGTGTTCGTAACTCTTTAGCGAGGAGAGCCAAGTTTAAGGAAGGACCACCCCAAGCCCCTTTTTCAAAAACAAAGGCGTGTGGCCTTCAGTGTCCACTCTGAATGCAGCGCTGCCTTGCCATGGGTCCTGCCTTTCTGGCACCAGCCCAGCAGCAGAGGATACTTGATCCACTTATGAATCAGTTCCTGTCCTGCTGCAGTTTCTGCCCAATGTGCGTACTAGTGCAGACAAACGCAAGGCCATCTGAGGAGGCAGGGTGGGTGATTTGGAATTTTTGGCTAGGAGTTACTGGAAAGTTGTTTAATGTCATAAAAAACAGTGTTTGTAGAAGTTTTCTCTCCAAACAGGGACAATGCTGGCAAAGCAGAGATGCTTTTCTCCTTCAAATGCTTGCAGCTCGGGGCTGGAGAAGGGCTTCTCTGGGCAGGCAGAGGTTCAGAGCTGTCTGTGTGGAGAGTAAGGATGCTCAATGGCACTTGCTTGTCTCACTGCAGAAGTGTCTTTGTCTTCAGGCTTTTTGGAAGCAGTGACTGAGGCTGGTTATTCTCTTGCTTTGTTCTGCAACAGCATAAGCAAAGCATCCTGTTGGTGCATCTGGTTGCAAAGGGTGGGTTTTATTTAAAATTTTAACTGTCTTGGAAACTGCTGTCTCTGGAGGGAGCCTGGGTGCCTTGTTTTAAAGTAGTCAATGGAAATGGAGTATTGATAGGAGGAACAGGGGCATCTACACTAATCCAAGTTCTCTGTTGGCTCCGTGGGAAGCCTGGGACAAGCTTAGAGCAGAGAGGTAAAACTGGATGTGGTGATTTGCTCTAGCCGAGTTCTCCTGGAAATCAGCTCCTTTCTGGGAATGCAGTGCCTGACCAACCCTGCAAACAGGCACTCCGTCTTCCAGTGGCCTGTTTGCAAAATGTTGAATGGATGGAGAGAATTTACACTCGCACCAGAAACAGCCGGGTCGGCAGGAGATGAGGAGGAGCTCTCCCTCCTCTGCTCTTGCCCTTGGGAGCCCAAGGGTGGGGTGACACTGTCTAATGACTTTAGCAGATGTAATAAGCTGGAAGCAGCCCTTGACAGCCTACCCTGACCTCTCTGGTGGTTGTTTTGTACGCTATTTTCTGAACCCCTTTTCTCTTGCCTTTTTTCTCATCTGGTTGAATTTTTAACTCTGTGCCTCTGCAAGGATAAGGAGGATGGTAGCTGCTTTCTTTTTCTGGCTGTTTTACTTTCAGCAGTCAAAGCACGCTGGTATGGCTGAAGTCCTCGTTTGATCTTCCACAATTTAACTTGCATTTACTGTTCCCAGAAAAGAATCATGCCACAACATTTCTGAAGTAGTTACCTCTGAGCTGCAGTTAACGAGGCTGCCCTGTACATAGGTTTGAATGATAAGGGGGTTGGGACTGAAGTTCCTAGACCTGCCTATTGCTTGAGCATCACCACACCAACATCTCAGCTGAGCTTGGGATGTGGCTGCATAAAACAAAATGCTTCAATTATGAATATTTTGTAATATTTATGTTTCTATCTTGTGATGTCTAAATGGTTTCCTCTGCCCCACTTAGTAACTTACATGGCAGTTGAAGTTTGTTTCTGTTTAAGAGCTTGGAAGGCAGTTCTCTGTGTTGGAACCAAAGCAGTGTTGTTATTACTCTGTTTGTTTTGTAGTTGTCCTCTATCACTGTGGAAAATGAGGTTGTTCTCCATTTCTGCCTCTGAAATGCCTATTGTTTTGTGATTGTGCAAAGGGATTGAGGTGGGCTCCTGCTTTTCTGCTGGTACTATTCATTCCAACCCTGTGACAAGGGGAGAGTGTCCCTTTAATTGTGCTGTGACATTTCCATCTCTTCTGGGAAGCTCTTCTGCATTTCAAAGACATCCTTGCTTGGTTTTCCCTTGCCCAGCTTCGAATTGCAGTTGGTATTTGCTCTGCCTCCTCGATGACAAGCTCATTAAGAACATTTGAAATACGGCTGTCTGCTAAAACTCTGCCCTTTGCAGTGCCTCGTTCTGCTGAAGCTTTCCTGGGACACCTTCAGGCTGTTCTGGAGCTCTGCTGCTGGGAAAGTTTCGCCTGTTGGGATGGAGTTGTTGACTGTGGCTTGTGTTATTTGGGTCCCACTTGAGTTGGGAGCAGCTCGATGTCATACTTAAGTGGCCTTCAGTGTATTTATAAAGCCTTGCAAAAGTTAACTAGTACTGGTGTTCCCTTGGGTTCGTAATTGAAGGTTTCAGAGTAGTAGGAAATGAATTACTATTTTCCAAGCAACACTGCCTCATTTCATTCCCCTATAGAGGGAAAAGAATGATTAACAAGTAATAGGGACACAAAAGATGTCATGGGATCATATTTCTCTAAAGCATTCTCCTTTTTAATACTACTTATCAGATCCCTTTTATGTAGTGTTCACTTTTAAATAGTTTTAAAGAAACATCCCTCCAGATTAAGACATGATAAAACAACTTCCAATTTGAAACTGTCCCTCTAGAACGTATTTTTTCAGATGTTTTGTGTGTGGTTTATATTCATTTTTCTAGTCCTACTCCCGTTGTTTGTCTTAATCTTGGGCAACTGGTATTCTGACAGGGTGAGTTCAGTTATGTGGGGGTTTTTCCATTTTGTGGAGACATCTAAAGTCCAACCACTTTGACTTTTGCTTTCATTTGCCTTTTCTTTAGCTGATGTCATGCCTCTGTGGGACAATTCTCCCACACCTCCAAATTTCTCAAAGCTTGGGAAAAGGGTGATTGCTGTGAATAGGAAGTCTCCAAATGTATTAAATATTTATCTGTGGGGCTGGGTTTTTTCCATGCTGTCTTCTAAGCATCCCAGTGAAGTAAACAGGTTCCCTTTTCAACTTCCCTCCACCTGGCTTGATGTGGAACAATACACTACCCATTTAATTCCAGTTAGATCTCCAATCTAACTGTAGATTAGAGAACGTCTCCATTTCTCTAATTTCTCAAGAAATGGGAATTGGAGCTCAAAGAGAGGAACTCTCCTGCCTCACAAGTGCCAGCAGAGCAAGCCCACTTGCTGGAGCCAAGCCTTCACACAGGCAGGACCGAAAGAGGTCCCACGTGGTTGCCAGGTCAGCATGTGAGGAGACTTTTCTTGTCTTCAAACCACAAGAAGTGTATTTCAAAGGGGAAAAAAAAAATCAATGTCAGCCCTTGCGAAGATTGCTTCTCATCTGCATCTGCTTTGATTTCTCCATATCCAAGGCACTGAGACCCCTCAGACCTCCTCGAGGAGCAGGAGAGGGAACAAGCCTGTCTGGACTTCATATTTGCTAGCTGTGGGCATGAAATCTGTTCCAGGATTTCTGAGACTGCCCTGTTAGTCTGTCTGCTGGGGAGAGGGTGGGATGTGACCACTGAAACCACAGTCTTGGAGACTTAGTTGTGCATAAAGGCACTTCAGCTTCAGACAAACAGGGCACATCTGTCAGAGTGGAGAAGCAGTGGCACCCAGGCTTTGCTACCTTTAGGTTTGCCATACAACACATCCAGGTACTCCTGAATAGTAGGATATCTACCAGTCCTCTGGAAACTTCAATTCTGAAATTTCCAGCTGCCTGCAAGTTCCCTCTTCTTTCCCTTCTCATTTAATCCTGCTCTGCCCAGATGTTATGCTCAGGCAGATGGTTAAATTCCCCATTTTTCCTGCATACCCTGTTTGGAGCCCAGGATGGCAGGCTGAAAAGGAAAAAATTTTACATAGCATCCCCTGCTGGAGCCTTTACTCCTTACCTTCTCTGTTTATGCAGTCACCGCCAGTTTTGGGACCCTGAAACCTGCCCCAAGAAAATGTTTCCAAGGAAAATCTGCTTTTCATATTAGAATGCATAAACTTTCTAATGATTGAGTTTCCTATATCAGCCAAATAGGTCACCAGCTCGGCACTGCTGCAAGAAACTACCTGGGGCCAAGAAGATACAAGTATATTGCTGAGGCCTTCCAATGAGTCCACAGTTACCCTGCGAGCTACATTCCTTTGGATGTGACTGCTTTAAAAAAAAAACAACCAACCAAAAAACCTAAAAATTCATTTATTTTGAATTATTTCATAGTTTTTTGTTATATCAAAGTTTCTTTTAAGAAAGCAGGTCAACGAAATGTCTTTAAATAAGCCCCTTAAATACTAAATTTAATGCATAATGACTGACGTTTTCTGCCCTTTGTTCTAGTTAATCAAGACAACAATTATACACAAAGACTTTGGCTCTCGTAGTGACTTTCAGGCCTGTTTTTCAAAGTAAGCAAAAGACTGATGGTGCATTTTTGTTGTGTCAGATGAGGACAAGATTAATAAAGGATGGAAGAGATTTTTTTTTTCCCCCAAGCTGCACAGCAAATAAGCAGTTCCAATAATACTTTGGCAGCAAAATGCAAGCTGTAATCATTAGCAGACGCGTTTCAGTTACGACCAGCAACATAGCTCCATGCTTTTGGTTTTCATGTTAAAAAGAGTTCAGTTTTGCCACAAACCAGTTTCCTTGTCCATCTTCAGATTTAGCAAAACCTATAGGAGTAATTGCCTTGAATTAGGAGTTTCATAATACAGTGAGATTTAGGGGGTGGCATGACAGACGGGTGCATGTTGGCTTTTCCCATCCACCCCCTCAGGCCGGGACATCAGACTTTGGCATTCCTGATGGAGAATTTAATTATTTTTTTGGTAGAAAGATGTTGGCTCGCGGCTGGATTAACCAAAGCAGTTCTAGAAGAGGCAACAGATGAGATGGGCTCTCTTGGAGCTCTGTTTTACTGGCTGGCTTCTCGTTACTACATTTATTGGCAAGTTCAGTTTTTTGTATCTTGATACAGTGTGACTTCATCTGAAAGTTGCACATGCAGTGGGACATCACTTTCTTTCAAATGAAGCTGGACTGTGGTTGCATTGTAGTCCAACTTCATCTTGGTGATAACAGCAAGTATTTCCCAGACCTCGCTGGAGTCCGTATCTCCTATTTCTCCCTGCAGTGTGGATGTGTGCTGGGATGCCCTAATGTGTTGCTTTGAAAAGTTGTTGTAATTCAGTCGCAGAGCTGCCTCCAGCTGATCTCTTCCTCTCTCCCATCACGTGCACACCCTTTCTGGTAAGCATGCTGGTGGGATGGACTGCAGTGCAATCCTGTCTCCCAGCCCCTGGAGGATAAGGGCAGTGCTGGGTGCGCTTGTGCTGCAGACTGCGCTTCACTTTGTTCCTTTAATAAATCTGCCATGGTTCTTTAAGAATCCCAGACTGGTTTGATACTTGGATAAAAGAGAAAGTTGCTTTCTCATGATTAGCCCAGCCTGACTAGCCAGACCAATGCTGGCAGGCACAGGTCTGTGCTGACGAGGGCAAGGTAACACCTTCATGATTTGATGTCCAGGTCTTGAGGCGCTGCGCTGGCTCTCAAACTGTGACCATGTGTGCAGGTGTAATGTATCCTTCTTAAAGGACGAGAGCTCTTAGGGACAAAACCTGGCCGATGGAATGACAAATTTCAGTGGGCTGAAACTGAAATGAAGTTACAAAAGCCCTGAACGTGATCCCTACTCAAACACAATAAAAGTGATGGGGAGGGGTGTGCAAGGTAAATCTCCATGCAGTGGTGACCCTAAGGTTGGAAGAACAGCATCTAACGTTAAACCTGAATTGCTGGCTTGAACATTGGTAAGTTCAGAAATGGCACTTCAATCTCCCACATGGACTTTCATAGCTTTTGGATGTTATTGGAGACCTCCATGCACGAGGAAAAGCAGAGCTGCTTGGAAAGACTCAACCAATTTGTCTTAACTGAGTATTGCTGGAGATTTAGGATAGGTAATGTGAACCTGGCAAGGTCCATCGCTGACCATTGAAATCCTAGGGTTAAACTCAAGGCCAGTTTATTCAGTGTCCTGGAAACCACTTTGAAGAGTCTGCACTTCTGGGTGTCCACAAGGGCAAGACTGCACACACTGACTCATGGGAGAGAAGGTGAAGCTTGCTTGTTTGTCTGAAAACAGGATCAGGAGTCTGAGGGACAGTTTCTTTGAGGTTTTGTTCTTAATTCTGATTAAAATTCCTTATCGTTACCAAGAAGGAAATGCTCCGCCGAGTATGAAGAATCAAAATTACAGGATGGCTGTATGCTGAGGGTGAGCTTGCAAATTATTCCCTTGTTTCAAGTAGACCTGTGACCAAAATGTCCTTGAATAAAAGTAGAATGACCAGAAATAGGATGCTATTTTCGTTGCCAGGCAAATGGGATAACTGAGTCCTGTAGAAAATGCCTCTTTTGCTCCTCCTGAACACAGCAAGCAGAACTGGTTCTTGTACCAGCTACAAGTTAAATTACACACTTGGTCATTCCAGATGTCTTTGTATTTTTAGAGCTGACTATGTGCTTCCTGGACTGTTAGTCTGTTGGTTTTAAAATAAGAAGTGAGCTGCTGGGGTTGGCGTGTGAACCTTTCCACTGAACTGAGAGCTGGGAAGTTAAGTATCTCTTTCACAGAAGTAGCCAGGTTTGAGAGTCAGCCACATGAAAGGGTGTTGCTTTGCCTATGCCACCCCAGAGCCTCCCTGGCAAACAATCCTAAACAGAAACCAACATCTCACAATAGGGACACTGTCTGCAGAATGTGCATGTGGGATCTCGGGATCTGAATGGTTCTGGGGATGTCTTGCAAGATCCCTGCTGACACTGGTTTAAATTTGGCTCTGGATACCGGGAATTGTTGTGTAGAGACATTTGAGGGAAAAAGCTGGTGGTTTCAGAGAAACTTCCATTACAGATGAGACGTAGCCACCCTTTGTAGTGCTGTGACAGATGCCAGTGGTACGACCCCCTTGCATGGTGCACTTGAGTTGCACAAGGGCCTTTTTTCCACCGATGATGTGCAGACATGGCGGAGGCTGAGTGCTTGGGCATGCACTTGCCCTTGGCAAGTGTGTCTTGGAGGCACTGCCGTGACAGGAGTTGAAATAGTGACTGGGCCAAACTCACCTGTACCTCAGCAATGGCTGCAGGCTGCCGGATGAGCTACTCTGGCTTCTGTAAACAAACCATGCCAGGTCCTCGGTACATCAGGAAAACTGTCTGCTACAGCTGAAACTTGCCTAAACTAGTAATTCTTCTCCATATTCTCAAATCATATAATCTTTCCTCTATTTCTTCTTTAACTCTTTATTTAAGCAGACTCCTGAATGGACCGCTTGAGCGGCCCCAGGTAAATTTGATGGAAACTTAAATGCGCACAGGGGGGAAGATCTGAAAGGAGAATAACTGGGTGCAGGTGGAGATTAGTGACTTCCTTCCTGAGTATCATTTATTCTGCTATGTCTCTAGTTCCTTTTCACTGATCTCCTATACCTTCTGTCAAGAACCTAATATGATTAATGCCTTTTTTGTGAAAGCTAAATCCTCCTCTAATTTCTCCTGTCAGGAGGACATTCTAATCTAAGGAAATGTAACACAGCGTGTTCCTCAGTTTAAGGAAATCAAAATCCTGTGTTTCTTTGGGACTGAAGTTTTACCTTAACCTTGACAATGAGATGCTGAGGCATTTTTCTGTAGCTGTAAAGCTGTGCTGTCGTCAGGTCTTGGTGGATGGACTAGAATTGCACTCACAAGTTATAGCTCTGGAGTCAAACCATCCATTGGTACTTAGCGTTTTTCTTTTGAGTTGGCAGGAAAGAGCCTCAGTTGCTGTAGTTGAGCCTGACCTAGATTGGTAAAAACAGCCATCACTTCAGAAAGCAAATTTCACAACTTTAGTCACTCATGTTCAACTGGAGCTGTAGCTGAGGTCAGAACTACTTCTCTTTGACTTCTGAAGCTGGACAGTCCCTCTTTCAGGGACAAAGTGACCCAATATGGCAAGGTCCCCTGAATTGTCACCAATGGCCAGCTCACACTTGAGACACACAGCTTCTATTTGTGATACAACAACTAGCTAAAGAACAGCAGAAGACAGTACAGCTAACCATGTGAAGTAGCCCAGGAGCTTTTATTTTGGTGCTACATACTCCTTTGGAATGTATCCGTAGCCTTAGCAATATCCAATTTGTAACAAGTCCTTTGCATGTTTTTGGAGAGTATAGAGAGAACATCCGCTATGAGCAAGCCACTGTTTTCTTCCTTTTGAGATTTTAATGTGGGATAAAAAAAGAAAGATATACGAGTGATTCATCCCGCAGGCTGTAGTGTTAATCCCATGAAGTTTATGTGAGCAGTGTGTGGCCAGCATCCTTGAAAACGGTCCAGGTGCATTAGTTGTGGGAGGTGCTGTGTGGCCTGAAAGGCAAAGGATAGTTGAAATCAACTTCTTTCTTGATGTCTGCTACTCAGATGTATCCTTCTGTCATGCCCTCTTCTCTGTTCGTTAATTTTTCCTTCTTGTACTCTCTGCTGCCTGTGTTAACTTAGAGTATGGAGGAGGAAAATGAGTTGCCTTGCTGGTCATGTTTTCCATCCACCTTTCTCTGCTCTTTTGCTGCTTTCCATTCAGGAATGCCAACACTGAGACAATGATCAACTGATTGACTGGACTTGTAGAGTTTTGCCAGCGAATGGGTCTGGATATCAGCTTCGTTCAAGTCAATAAGTAGTCCCTGATCATTCTAGTTCTTGTAACTGGGTGCCCAGCTGGGCACGATATTTGCGTGCAGCTCTCCATCTCTCAGGAGGGGCCAGATCAGGTTTTTGTTTAGCTGGGTGTTTGTACAGCTTCATCATCTTCCCTGAAATGACAGAGCCGTGCCTCCTGTCCCATGCACATGACAGAACGTTGCACTGGCATGGCACGTGGTGACCCAGGCCGGGCAGTTCAAAACCAGCGGGCAGGCGGATGGACCCAGCTCCGTTTGACAGCTCACAGAATTCATAAGGCAGCAGTAGCCAGGAAGCTCCGGAGTGCGTAGGAGGCTGACCGCTGTTACGCAGCTATCCTGTTTTGTTTTGTTTCTCTGCTGTCCAGGGCTGGAGAATTTGGAAGTGGATGCTGGCAGAAGGGAAGCCTTCTCACAAGACTCTTACTCTGTGCTTGGAGAAGTGAAGTCACGTTGTGAAGTCTAAATCCGTAGTGGAATTTGATGATGTTGGTTTAAGGGGTCCAAGAACCATGGCAGAAGTACGTTTAAAAAAGAAAAATGTAGGGTGTTGACTAGTCAAGGACTGTTGAGATACTAGTGGAGTCTTTTGAGCAGGTGCTCTCAATTTGTATTTGGATGTTTGTCTGTCCTCTTCTGTTTCAAAGCCAATAGTATTTTGTTGGTGGAATTTTGCCCAAAAGCGTTCAGAAATTACCATTTGAAGGCTGGTAGAAGGGACTTCAGAGGCAGAGGACTTTACAGCATGACCAAGCAGGGGCTGAAGAACTGGCAGCAGTGCAGCCTTGCTATTTCTGCTCAAGACTGGTTTCTGAATAGGTGGCAGCCACTCTGGAAAATCCAAGTACAGTTCCTGGTGAAAATGAGGAGCAGGCTTGGGATGAAATGGGAGCAGAATACCCAGCCTCCCTTCAAAAAACTGGAGTTTTCAAGCTCTCAATTTGTCACGAAGTTGCTGTTTCCCAAAACTATATCTCTTCTGCGGTGCAGAAGGTCCTTGGTGGGCAGCAGTGGTATGAAAGGATCAGTGTTTGCTCCAGTTTACTCTGTGTTGCATTTTGTAGTACATTCTGCTGATGATTCTCACTCTTTTATTAGCTTTCTATAGCATTCAAAGGAATAAACTGTAAATGTCATATGGCTCCTGAACTACACTTAAACAGCTGCACATGGATTCAAGATGAGAAATTAGGTTCCCGATCCAGACTTTCCCAAAATAGGAATGTGGGTTGTGTTCTGTCTAGCGTTTTGTTTTGAATAGGAGACTTTTGGTTAATGTCAGTCTTGGAGGAGAGGAAAACCGTCAGATGTCACAGGATCCCAACTGCTCTTTGTAGAGTGACTACAGCCAAAGACACTGGAGTGTTGGGTTTCTGCTGAATTTGACTGACTTCTTAATCATGTGGTGGCAGCATCAGGGTTTCCTGGCAAAAAAAAAAAGGATAGTAAGCAAAAACTAATGTGTCCTAACAGTAATTTGCAAAAACAAATAACACTTCCTAAGGTGACTGCAGCTATTGGAAAGTTAACTTGTGGCTGTCCTTCAGCTTTCAGCTTCCAAACCCCTACTGAAACCCTGACTTTCCATTGGCATTTTGGGCATGCAACTATCCTCTTTCCTATCAGCTTCTTCTCCCTTCTGCTTTTTTTGCAGGGTTTCTATTACTTTAGCCCACAGTAATCCACCTTGAACATCATCATGGGTTTGATGCCTTTCTGTGGGATATGACAACTTGTTTGTGTCCTTAGTCCCCAAGGCTGACTGAACAGCCTGCTGTCTGTTTGGGCAGGGGCAGTACATGTGCCCACATAGAGGTTGGGGCTTCTTTTACTCTGCTACGTATCCAGGCCACTGTGGAAGATCCAGGCATTTCTATNTGTTTGGGCAGGGGCAGTACATGTACCCACATAGAGGTTGGGGCTCTCTGTAGAGAAGGCAAGTAGCCTCTTCTCCCTGAAGCTGAATGATCTGAAGTGTGTTCCCTCAAGGACAGGGCTCACTGTGAAGTGGCTTCTTTTACTGCGCTACATATCCAGGCCACCGTGGAAGATCCAGGCATTTCTACTGCTGGCTTTGGCATGCCAAGAGTGAAATTCTTTGAGTCAGAATGTTCCTCTTCTTCCCTCTCCTCTTCAAAGACTCCAAAACAACCCAAAACCAAACCTATGAGTGCAGATAGGTATTACTGGTGGTTCCTTTCCTGTAACTAAGGGTATATGGTATTCTGAAAAGAACATAGTCTTTCTCCCCCACCAGTTCCATGTGATACCTCTCTATCCCTTCAAAAACCTGAATGTTTGGCATAATGGCTTCTGGCTGAAATTTCCCTTGTAGGACAAGCTGGGCTCAAGCTATTCTTCCACAATGCCCTTTTCAAAATTCTCCAAAACGTGGAGTAGCTGTGTGCTGGCAGGCCTCCTCGCAGCTGTAGCTCCAAACCCAAGGAGCAAACGGGCAGCTGGATGGTCTGCTGGCAGCAGGTATTGCTCGAGCAGCAGCCTCCTGACTTCAGCCTTGCAGGGGCTGTGGTTATGCTCTTGGACTGCGCAGCCAGAGAAAAATTAAGATCCTGATGGAAAACTTCTTGGAAGACTGAAACTACTCCTGCACATCTGTCCTCCTTTGGAAAAGGTATTACATGCTGAAGTTATGAAATATTGTCGGAGGGTAAAGCGCTCTCTGCTCGCCAAAGATCCAAAAGCATCTAAAGTGACTGTACTTGGGACAGCAGCGAATTGCAGGGTTCAAGGAGCCAAGTACCATCTTCTCCAGCTGTGCAGAGAACACAGAAGCAGGACTTTGCCAAAGACAGTAAGTTGATACCTACTGGCCAGGAGTTGATATCACTGGCCAACCTCATCTAATTTCGTATTAATGTGAAAAACAAAGATTTATTCAGACTCAGTGTGCCTGGCCTCACAAAATGAAGTGGCACATGAAGACATCTAATTTAGTGTGCATCTCTCTGTAGTCCAAGTTTCTGTGCACTTCCAATTAATTTATTATTGGAGATGGTATGTACCCATTTGGAATCCCCCTCTGTTCATATTTAAAATTTGATTGTATTGTTAAAGCACTGAAAACGTCAAGGGTTTTGGGGAGGGTTTTTGTACTGACTAGCCTAGCTTTGATGTACTTGCCAAACATCTGTGTGCTTTCTATATATTTTCCTCTTGCCTTCAGAAAAAGGATGGTTGCGTTTATTTGTGGATGAAATACTTTGCTAGGAATGGCTGTAAATCTGAAGAGCTGAAAATTGTCAAGTGAGCTTATAGACAATAGTAACAGAGAATAAGGAATTAAACCTGGTATGCGGTCTGGAAAAATTAAAATTCTTCAGAATTTTTTTTTTTCCTTTCCTCCTGCTGGCATGGGGATATCTAAAAATTGAAAATCCAGCAAAGGTTCTGATTTGGAAACTTGAAACCACTGCAAAGTGTGAACGTTCTGGCCAGACTAGCATAGGGAGGACTGGAAGATGCTGGAGTCAGGCTGTGCTGCATGGACAAGAGCTCCCTGCTGGTAGAAGTGTCTGTTCTCTTCTTAAGTCTCCTGGTGCCCCCTCAAATTACTCCTGATTTGCGTGAGCAGTGATGTAACTTGTATTTACTAATGTTAAACTGGACATTCATGGTATACAGTTGAAAGTTTTGCTGCTAAATCCGTGAAAAAGCTATGCTGTATAAACCCAAAGGCCTGTTACATTTCATTTGGGTTTGGCCCTTAAACTCTGACTCAGTGTAATTTTTCCAACCTTCCTCCTGGGCCAGTTGTAAAGTGACTAAAAACTTCTGATATTTAAGGAAATTGGTAATAAGGGAACTCTATATTGTATATATTTTTATTTTCTCATTAGATGATACCATCACTGTAATAGCAATTTATAATATTTCTGTTCCTTAAAAAAAACCCCAACAACACATTTTAAAAGAAATTGAAAACCACAAAAAAAATCCTCTTGAGAAATGGGCTATTTGCAGCCCCGTGTCTCTGGAGAACAGACTCTCTAGAGAGTTACTGTGTCTGGAGTGGCAGCAGCTTGATTCCTGATGCACGACATGATTGAAGGACTGGACTTTGAGGTGGGAACTGGACTTGCACATAAAGTTGTATCTGTCACTCTGAGTAGACTCCTCAGGATGCTGTGACACTGACGACCAAGGGCTGTCTTTGCTTGCAGCTGGCTTTCTGTAAATCCAGCCTCTTACCGAGCATTTCATTGTGATTCAGAGTAAGGATGCTTTTGGCATGTTTTCCACACTGGGATTTAGATAAACTAAGTGAGAATATCAACCGTTCAGGGCTGTTTCACAAGTCTCATTCCCAGGGATCTCCATCTGCCATCCTGGGGAGCTGCTGGAAGTGCCGTATCGGTGCTCCAGAGATGAGCGTCACTGGTGCCTGCAGCGGTGCTCAACGAGCATCAGCTCAGCCAAGGAACGTGCCCTTAACGTGGCCGGGGTACCCCAGATGTATTTCATGTCCTGGTACAGAGAAGAGCTGTCTAATCTGCTGTGAGTCTCTCCAGCCACGCGTGTGTTTGGCTTGGACGCCATCGTTCCTGCTCTCAGAGCCAGAGTGTGTGTTGGCAGCGGGGAATCGTCGTCGCAGAGGAATTTCAGGCACAGAGGAGTCAAACCAAAGTTCATTTTGTTCCTTTTCTTCAAACTTACAGCTTGCTTGAGCGAGCAGGGGGTGCATCGGCCGCTTTTCTTTTTAATCAATGCCTCATCTCTTTCACAAGGAGTCCTTTGCGATATCTGAATGAAATGGCATGCTCCTGAGACTTCTGGCTCTGGCTAAAGACAGGCAGGCATCTCACTTGCTTTTGATTGATCTCATTTTAAATGCTATAGCTACAGAAATAATCACCTGAGGTCGCACTTCTGCATATTTATTTTTGTTTTAAAAGTAAATATAGGAGAAATCACTGGTCTGCCATAACAATACTTCTCGGAAGCTGAAGGCCAAAAAGACCTAATGCAGCACTTCAGTGTGCAGCAGAGACATATGCCTTAAGGTGTGCTAGCAGTGCTTGAGGGAAGGACTGTGGGGATCCTTTATGCTTGGCTTCTGTTGCTGCTTGTTGACTTCACAACTGGATAGAATTACCAGCATTTCATCAAAGGTACAGTGGCTTTAAGCAGCAGGTAAGAAATCCCTTGAACTTCAACCTGAAACCATTCCCTGACCCTAGCCTAATGCTGAGGCTGGGTAGGTAAGGTGTATTTTAAATTTCTTTGGGCCAGAAGTGCCTTTTCTGCTGCAGTCATAAAGGCTTCATCTTGCTTTTTCTTTCTTACTTGCCATGCAATACCTGTGCCCCTTGCACATCCTCACTGAGTTTGGAGAGGAAGCAAATACAGTGGTGTTACCTCGCTGTTTCGAAGCCTGTGTAGCTAATTTCTAGGACCTCATCTGGAGAAGCTGCTCTTCTTTGCTGGCTCTGGCTCAGAATTTGAAAACTGAGCTGCTAACAAATAAGCATCGGCTCATCCAAAGGCCTGAGACAATAGTTGGGAGGGAAAAGGGAGGGAGGCTGGGAGTGACAGTGCAAAGCTGTGATGAGTTAAAGGCCTGATGGCACCACGATGAAGAAGCAAGTGGCTCCTGCAGATGGGGGTTTTATCTCTTAAAGATGTTGCGCACTCCTTGGCTCTGCTCCTCAGCTGAGCAAAGTGCTTAAGCCTGCAGTTGACTAGAACATGTGGTTTGGGGCATTTCACTGTGTTTTCCTGCACTACAGCCTACTGAGACAATCCAGGTCAAAAAAAGTTTCCTGTTTTTTATAAATAAGTAAACTGCTGGGGGAACCTTTTTGAAATTGTAAAAATAGAGGCGGAAATCGCGTGAATGATGAGTAACTCCATTCCTTTGTGGTGGTGAGGAAGCAGTGCTGGAAAGGACCAGAGGTGCCTCTGGACAGGAGACAGGTTAGAAACAAAGAGACGACCTCTCTGCTTGAAGACGGATTCAACTTCCATTGGCTCCTTTGTTGTAGGGACATGCTCTGCTGGTGGAGAGGCAAAAAGTGACACTGAAGTGGCAGAGAGAAATTAGAAAAAATAATGCTAATTAGACAAGTGTTATGAGGTTGTATCTTTCCACCTTCCTGTCACATAAATTTTCAACAAGTATCTTGGGAAGCAGGTTAGATGCCTGTAGGGTAATGCCTCAGATATGGATGGCCAGTGCTTATGTTTCTGGAATAGCCTCTATATGTAACTTCAGCTATGGAAAAAAACCCGTGTTCCTCAGAATGAGTAGCCTGGTAAAGGTTATTAGCACAGTGTTGGTGAGCCAGGTGATGTGGCATTAATGGCCTGTGAGATGCAAGAGGACAGACCAGTTGCTGAGTCTCCTTTGAATTTTCATTTTCCTTCAGCTTGATGTGTGGACTAGCAAGTAGGTGCATGTCTTAGCATTGAGATGGTATGTGCTGGTGGCTGACCAACAAATCTAACTGCTTGTAGAACAGAGAATTAAGTTTTAATTTCATTGCCATCTAAAGCTTGACTTCCAAATTTTATTAAAACAATTCCAGTTATTGTTTGACATTTGGATTAACCTGATCATTAGCAGGGCAGATTGGGAAGGCTACATGTGTTGGTACTGGGCAGCCCCACTCACTGACTTGGATTAGCATTTGATGACAAATGAATCGGCCAAAGAAAGCATGATCTCCATGAAAATGGCTTGTGAGCACAAAAGAGCTGTGCTACGAGTCAACGTGGGAGGGAGGAACATCAGGAGGACGTTGAACCTTCAGGTGGTGTTAGTTACTAGCCAGAATATTGACCAAGAAATTCATGCCTGGTGTTGGGAATCTGCATAAGTAGGAAGTGATGGTTGTCCTTCCCAAAAATGTGTGGTCTTGGTTGCCTTCTGCAAGCTGCATGGCATGGTGTATTGCCAAGCTGGAGCCTGAGAATTTGGGGGGAGGGGGCGAGGTATCAAACAGCTCATGTAAACAACGGAGAGGGGTAGACATCCCTGAAATGCAATGGGAAAACCCCTTTCCCAGTAGGGATTTAGTGGCTACAGGAGTATGCACTTTTCTTCTCCCCAGGTTGGGTTCTTTCCACTCTGTAATCCTTGCCCACATGTGCTGGGAGGGAAGCATGCCAAGGAAACTTCAATTCATTAGTCATCCTGAAGTGTGCTAGAAATCTCCGTGGTCTTGCTGGAGGTGCACTGTTGCCTATACTTTGTTAGCACTGCAGTGGATTCCAGCTCCCTTTCCAAATGCACTCATAGTCACTAAACGGGATGTTTTGGAATAAACTTTCAGACCATACAAGCTTTTGTGAAAGCACAGCATTCCAACAATGTAATTAGTATGTCAGCTAACAGACCTATCCAAAGACTTATTTGCTATCCAGGCTGTTTTACATTGCAAGAGCCATGCCTCTGTGATCTCTGTTTGTTTTTTATGGCAGTGCCTAAGGCCCAGCTGAGATCAGGGTCCTGTTGTGCTAGACATTTAGGCCCCGTCTCCAGAGAATGGAAGTCTACACAGGGAATAGACAAAGGAAACGTTGTTCAGATCTGGGTGGTGGAGGAGGGGAAGGGAAGTAACTAAGACTTGGAAACTGGGGAGGGAAAACTCCTCCCATGTAAAGAATTGGTCTGGTTCTCAGCTCTCTTATGGAGAGCTCCCCAAAGCTGGGCCAGCTCCCCAGCTGCAGGACCATCCTCTTTCTCTGTTTGCAGTGAACGTGCGGCCTCTGTGCTCCATCGCTGACCCTTCCTAAAGCAAGAAGGGGAAATCCATGTGCTTTGAGAGAAGGGGAAAGAAAATAAGGAAAAAAAAATCCCCAAAACGACCCCCAGAAAAAAGCCATCAATCTGCCAAGAGTGAGATCCTGAAAAGTGCAAGATTGCAAAATGCCTGAATTGGAGGTTTTCTGTTGAAGGTTTTCGGAGCAATTGGGGAATAGCAGGAGATAGATGAAAGTATCGCACTTGCAGCAGGCTCTGGCCAGGGGTAGTTACAGGCAGTCCAGCATTTCCTCTTTTGGTAGCCTTGTGCTGGGGAGAGGGAAGGGTTTAATCTAGCATGCGCTCATAGGGTAAGCTTAAGTGACTCCCTGTTGAAAAGATAAACACTGTGCCTCTATATCATCTGTCTAACAGGTTTAGGTAATCCTTTACTGTGCTGCTTATTTAGTTTAAATGGTGCTGTATTGTATAATGCATGTGTGTTTGTAGCAGAGGGTCTGCAAATCTCAGCTTTTCGCCCAAGGACAGCATTACTCTTGCCCTTGTTTCATGGTTGATTTATTCCTAATGGAAAGGAATAAGCCTCACAGTGATCTATTTGTCTTTTCTCAGCTCTGTGAAATGTATGGAGATTGACAGCTCTTCTGTATCGCACGTCATTAATTTGCCTTGCTAACCTTTATTTAGCATCAGAAGATCAGCTTCCCTGATTGTTGCCAGCAAATCTGTGCTTAGTGCCTGCTCTGGCTTTGTTTAAGCTTCAGGAGACAGAAAGGAGAGTCAGAAAATGAAAATGTTTATGTATTGGGACTTTGACTTATTGTGCACTTAACGGTACCTTCCTGGAGGCAGACCAGCATCTGAAGCCGCCGACAACAACGTGGCCTTTTACCAGGAGAAAGGTGTTAATAGGAACGTTGCTGTTGATGTTCCCGTGGTGCAAGGCTTGCTCAGTGAGGTGTTTCTGGTCTCTTGAGACAGTGATTCTCTGCTCTGAGTCTAGACTGCCTTTCCAGTCTGTGAGGAGCAACCGAAGCCTAAACGTCAGTCTTTAAAGTCAACGTCCCAGGTGAGGCAACCAAGGAAGCTGCAGGGAAATCCCATGCTTACTGCCATGGAGCAAAACCTCTGCAGAGGTGCTTGAGCCAAGCGTGTGGCCTTTGTATCCAGAGGCTAAGCCAGAATGAGTAGAAATTAAGGCTTAGTTACTTGGCTGTGTGCAGAGTATTTTCAGCAATATGAGAGTGGTTTTTAACTGGAGGGGAAGCCATCATACCTGAGCTTTTTGCCTCAGTAACTTTCCTGTATTTACCTCTTCCTCTTATGCTGCTGATGCACCTTTTTGTTAGAGCTGATGGACCCAGATACCCCAGTTATTCCTGCTTGCTTTTTCAAAGTCTGCATGATGATCTCAGTTACCCCTTCCTTAAAGACCAATACCCCCTTCTGTTTCACCTGCACCGGCTGTTCTCATTGTCTGGGACTCCATGATGAATAAAAGGGCAAACCTTTTTCTCCATTTTTTTTTTCTTCCAGTTTTCCATAATCTGCTCCAAATGGGACCAGTTCAGCTTTGCACTGAACAAAATATAGTAACAAGTCTAAGTTTCTAAATTTTAGAGAAGCCTGGAAAAACCCTTCAGAAAATACTGCGTTGGGTTTGTAATCTCTTCTGGGGTGTGTCAGTGATACTCTTGCCCATGTATGTCCCTGTTCAGTACAACGTAGGTTATTAATTGGCAGCCCACTAACGCACTGGCTGCTCTTGTTGCCAGCTATTCATCACTCTGGTACTCATTTCCGAAGCTGTCATTTCCTGCAGCCGTGTGCAGGCAGCTCTTTGAGGCTGAGCTCCCGGGGTCACTGCAGAATCACGGCTTGAATGGAGCTCAGGAGAAAGGCAATGAAGCGGTGTCAGAGAGGGAGAGCAGAGCATTCAGTTTGGCTTACATCAGTGTTTGTGATAACACGCCATCTGGGCTACAATCTCACCAGATCTAGCTAATAAATAGAGCCGGATAGAAGTTGTATTTGGACAGCAGAGCTTCAAGGAACAGCCAGGATGTGGAAATGGCCATTTGTAAGATGGTTATCTGAGTGCTGCAGCAAACCGAGGTGTCTCTGCTCCTTTTGCAGGAGTATCGTGGTTCAGAAGGATCCCAAAAAAGCTATTTGTAAAAGCCAGCATTTTTAATCTGGTGACTCAGCTGTGCTTCAGACTGAACTAATATCACTGTTTGATTGCTTTCTCCTCAGATTTCTGCTGGATATACTGTAGCCTTTGTTCAAGCTTTTGTGTAGTGTTGCTCTGTTCTATCCTGACATAACTGAAGTGTGCCTCAGAGGCAGCAAATGTGTTTTTAAATGAAATACGGAATTCCTGTATGATTTTGACTCTAGCACCTGCACTGCTGTTTGGTACTCTGCTCAGTTTTGTTCCTAGTTCTCAGAGTCTTTTTTCTGATTCTGTGTGGTTATGAGAAATTCTCAATAAGCAACCGAGACCACGTTCTCTACAGACTCCAGAGTAAGAAATTTAAACAAAAGCAACTTTTGTCAATCTGTATGGGAAGTAAATATTGGCCATTCTTTGCTGCCTGTGAAGGCCGTTTCCTATCAGCTGGGGCTGGGGGTCTGTAACTTTTTAAACCACTAGGAAGTAATTTGTAATCTTTGGACAAGATTACTATGAGGCCCGTTTGAAAGCTTATTCATGTTTTCCTAGAGAAAGCTTGGACACAAAATGTGTTTTCTTTAAGATTTAGTCCTGTGAATGTAAAGGAAATTACTTGTGAGCTTGATGGTTGCACCCCGTTGGCTGACCACAGAAAATACAACCCCACGACTGGTCATGACTAATAGAGTCTCCCTTGGCTCCTAGGGCTGAGCTCCCCATGCCCCATGGGGTGGAAAGCCATCTGTTTGCATGCCTTTACTGTAATCAGTTGTTCATGGCTCTGGAAAATCTGCTGCAGGCACTGACTATCCTGGCATAGTCTTTCTGAAGGCAGTGGATTGTTTCTGCCATGGGCTGGGTTTGCCCACCAAATTTTTGTATGTTCTGCCCTGTCTGCTGAAGTCCTCCTCTCTCTGCAGCCCAGCCAAACCCACTTGTGGCTGGGAGCTTTTTTTAACTACTGATTTATGTAAACATGGTGACAACAGCATCAGTTTGTCAGGTTCATTAAAACCTCAAGTCTATAGATTTCAACCTTTACATGATGGGCTGATGGAGAGGAGCGGGAGGGACAGGCTTATGGAAGGCGGGAGATGGATTTATTGCTGAACTTTCCTGCTTGAGCAGCATCTTCGTAACAATAGCAATACTAAAGGAGATGTGGGACAGAAAGGTCCCGTAAAGTCCTTTCGGAGAGGAAAATTAATGGTTCTGGGCTGTAATTGAACATGAAGAAAGGAAAGCACCCCAGGAACTTCCCGTGATCAGGAAAGCTGTACTGGAAGATGTTAGCAGCAGAGAGAGTATCCTCATGGGTCAACTTCTGGGACCTGCTGAAGTAAACAAAACTTTAGGGGAAGGGAAAGAAGAAAGAAGGATACCCTGCAGTGCCACTTGTAGAGACTTAATAGAGACCTAATGCAGAACTTTTTGTACTGGTTGATCAGTCTGTGTGATCTCCACAATCTTACCTTGCCTTGTGGTTACTGAAATCACAAAAACTTCATCTCTGAAGGATGAGTGTAAATCTGTCACTTCCTAAGAGAAAAAAAGAATTCAAGAGAAGGTGAAAATCAATGTATAGTATGACCAGAACTTGAGGTCAGACAGGAAACGTGGTGTCCAAACAGATCAGATGGGAAAAAAAGGAAAATCTGTGATCAGTAACCAGGTATTTTCTGTAATAACTGAGTTGGTACTGTGGGTTGGACACATACAGGTGCATTGGGCTATGTGGAATGCAGCTGACATTGCACAGACAGTTTCACCATTAGGTGTTCATGAAATCAAGTAAAGCAGGAAGGGAAAGATTCTTTAAAATTTATTTTTAGAAGGCATTAGGATGTTTGAGCCTTGGTAAACAATTTTTTTTTCCAACTTCTTGGGTGCTGACTGACTGTAGAACTGGCTGACTCGATTGCTCTGTGGATCCCCTAAAGTGAGGGGTCTGGGGATGCTGGCCAACACCCTGGGCATGTTGGCTGTGTGTGTTTTGGAGTTGGACATGAGCAGGCTTAGCAAGTGGTGCTTTCCTCATCTTCTGTCTTGGGGAGCCCAGAGTACTTGACAGTTGAAGAGAAGCTGGTGACCTGGAGTAGGATGGGACTTGATCTGGGATTTACAGGCAATGTCCAAGACTTGTCCATATCTGTTAATGTCGGTAGTGTGTTGATTCCCTTGCTTTAAGAGCACAATGTGTAATTTGTACTGGATTATGTGATGGCTTTGTGGATGTACGTGCCAATTCTAGAAAACGTGTTTGGCAGATTCCTTCGTTCCAGCTGTGTCAATACACAAATCAGAGGCCATTTTTTAAACAGGGAGGGGAAGCCCCTGGGTAACAATTGGGCCATAGCAAATAGCTGCAGATACAGCACTTGGAGTCTGTAACCATCAGTTTGTATTATCCGAACACAAAGATAAACTGTGTGCTGTACTTGAACAACTCCCTGTACACATAGACACAAGAAGTCACAACTCTAACAAGAGATAAATATATAAGTTTTTGCCAAATGTGCACCTCTGGAAGGCTTGTTGCCTACTAGCTTATGAGATTTGAATAAATACAGTAATGTGGTATTTCCTAGTTGTCTAATACTCGGAATATCCATCGTCTCTGCTAGTGATGTAACCCATAAAGTATTAGAGCTGAGTTGTATATTATCCAGTTTTCTCTTTTCCCATGAACTTTTCCCATGTTCTGATCACTTCTGTTTTTTCCAAAAGTACGAGGAAACACAGTTCCAATCCCAGCAGAAGACAAGGGTAATGTGTGTTGGAGTGCAGAGGTCAGGCTGTGAGTTTCCACATAGATACATGTGTATTTTTGCATATAACGTGCCAAACAGATCAGATAAGCAAGCTAGATATTTCAGCCAGAATCTGCGATGCACTTTGGGACTCTGTATCAAACACTTATGTACACACCTAGTCAGCTGGTTTGAGTCCAGGAAAAACCTCTGTGGCAGCATTAACTAGCATATTTATTCACATGTAGTGGGCTCTCCACGCCAGCCAGCTCTGCAGCCATAGGAACAGCAGCAATGGGATTTGCTAACAGCACAGCTGAGAAGTCTCCGTCTACAAATGTCACAAGATTGGCAGAAGTAGTGTAGGAAGAAGACAGACTGGAAGGATTAGGATAGGAAATCCAACGAGCTACCTTAATAACCAGTCATTGCAGGAAGAGTGTGTTACAGCACCCAAACTCTGGGATTCACTTCTGTTTTCCTTGTGCTTAGTAACGCCTAAAGCAGTGCAAGGACTGCAATTCCCTGTGCTGCTGCTGAGTCCTAAGCATTTGCAGTTACTCTCAAGTATTGATGGAGAAAGCAAACTGTGGTCTCAGCTCTTGGCCTTTTGTTCCAACTTTTAGCTCCATAAGGCAAAATGCTGTCCTGTTAATAGCCAAAAAATGATATCAACAAATTTCAGCCTTCCAGAAGTCCCCACCTCCTCCTGCTCCCCATCTTCTCCCTCTCCTCAGGAAGCCCTCAAGTGTTGTTTCAATCAACAAATTAAGCAAAAACTGCTGCAGCCTGTACTCTGATGAGAACATAACTCAGCTTTCAGACCCTCCCTAAGGAGGGAATGAAGAGTGATTCCAGGGCGGTCCATGTGTGCATTGTGTTGTCAGGGTTCCAGGGTGATGCTCTTAAGGTCAGGTTCCTATTACGTTTTTGTAGGGCCACCTGTAAATTTTTAGTTGAACACAAGGCACGAGAGTGTGCAGCCTCTCATCCTCCTTCGGTGTGTACTCTCTTCACTAAATATTTAAAGTATTACTCAGTTTTGAATGTCGAGTGTAGCTTGCTGGGCAGACTGTAGCCTGTGGCTGTGTAACCACTGTCGAATAGGTGGGTGGTTTCTAAGGTATGTCCTTCAGATGTTGGGGCTGTTGGTACCAGGAGCAAAATGTTTGCTTATTACCTTTTAAATCTTAAATTTTTTTTGAAGAAGTGCCCTTTAAAAAAATAAAAAGGCAGAGTTTCTGTGGTTGCAGTTCTTCATTCATTTTTTTTTATGCTGTGGTAGAAGACCTGTTTCATAACCCATATAGAAGCTCCAATTTCCCATGCTGAGCTACCAAGAAAGGAGGGACAGGGGTGATCCTTTTTTCTTTTCTCTTACATGAAAAAGCCAACAGTTCTGCCGTATCACAGCCCTGTGGGCTCCTGGGGTATTTCAGCACCAAATTAAAAAACCTCCTGGAGTTAAGCAGTAACTTGAGGTGGTGGGTTTTATTCCTGAGTTCCTAAAGCAGGACTTAGTACCTAAGTACCACAGTAGTTGCAAAGTCACAGCTTTCACTCTTGAATGTTAGAGCAATCAGGCACAGACATTTGGGGTTGCAACACTTCCTGTTGGAAGTGGGGTTTCCCATGTGAACCATGCTCTGAGCGTGTATCTCTAGGACATGACCTGGCCAGAAGGATCATAATGTGTGGTTGATCTGGAGCCCTAATACATGGCCCATAAATATGTGGCACATAAAAGGCTATGAACCTGTGCTGTGGATCTTAATTGTGTTTGAGTAGGATGTCTTCCACAAACATCTTTCTTCCTGGGGCATGTCTTTGGGCCCCACTTTCATCTCTAAAACAAGGCAAACATTGCTTCATGGTTGAGTGGTGGCTGCAGTGAAGTCTGCAGTGCACACAGGCTAGGAAACATTATGTGTTTTGAGGTGAAAGCTCCCTTTAATATTTCACCAGCTTTAAAAATTCATTCTAAGATGGCAGCCTTAGTCTGCCTTGCACTGAGTCATTCACAGACTTCTGTACCCTAAACTGCAGTCAGCTCTGTGCTAGAGAGACCTCTTGCATGTATCTCAGTACTTAAAAGAAAGATGCCTCTTCTGTGAATTGTAAGAATAAAACTCTCAGAAAATGGCCTTCATAAGAATTCAGTGTTTTCAACCTTGTGCCTTTTCCAAGTGTGTGGGACTGAAAAAGCCTTTTACAGAGAGCAGAGCCAGCATGGGCAATGGTGGTGTCTAACAGCATACAGACACAGGAGTGAGTGTAAGCTTACTGCAGAAAATCCCTCTTGTAAAATGCTCCTCCTGGTGCCTTTGTAAGTCTGCTTCTACATATTCTTCAGAGGTCTGTCAGAGGCAATCACAACTGACTGCCCTGTGTGTATCAAATATATACGTACCGTGTGGCAAGAGCTTTGGAGGGGTGGGAAAAGAAAGTGCCTTCAACTGTGCAGCAGCACTCTTATCTTAGCTGTTCTTTAATGAAGTAGATCATATCTCTGAAGGGCAGTAATCAGCTGTTGGCATGAAAAGGTCTGTGTGACTGGTCTAGAAGTGGCCTAATTGCGCCTAGTACTGCTTTGTAGGACAATGTATGTTGTTGGATCAAAAAAACCTCTCAAGAGAGAGTTCCAAGGCAGAAGGATCTTAAAATGAACAGCTCTCTGAAGCCCATAGACCATGTGTCAAATGTACTAGACTGCTGCTTGAGTGGGATTTTTCCAAGACTCTTGAGAGGTGGAGTGTTACTTAAGTATTTGTTTAGAAGAATGTGTGTTCTACTCATGCCGGAGAAATAGCCATGCCCTTTCACAGTGGTGCTATCAGTTCTGTTTGCTTTAGTTAAGCTCATAAAATGACAAAGTCTACAGAAAACTGAAGGGTTAAAGAGAGAATTAGAAACCAAAGTTCAGCACGATCCTGCAATTTTATGTATTTTAAGTGTTTTGTAGCATCTCATGATCAGACAGGCTCCAAAGGGAATAGCTAGTTCTCCTGTTGGTATGTGTCATCCATTGAAGTATGGATAGGTAAGGATGCGTGCAAACATGAGCAAAACTGGCATAAAATATACTCCTTCCAGTAGTTTTCCAAGGTGCATGTTGTGGTTAACATTTGCTTAATTCTTTCGCTTTTGCAAAAGCCTTTCGGGAAGAGGGCTGGGAATACAATTATAAACAAGAACATGATTTTTTCAGAATCCAAGTCTTTTTGTCATTTAGTCATTCTCCAGTGTGACCAGTCCGTTTTGCAATCACCATCTTGCCGTGTGCACTGTATGCTTGTCAAGTGGAACTGGTCATTTCTTGGTAACTTGTGAAATGCCTGGGAGTTATCTGAGCCTAGGTGGACTCTGAATGGGGAGATATCTTGGCTGTTGCAGCTTAGGGATGCTGACAGATGCCAGCCAAAGCAACGACATGTGGGGACAAAATTGCCCTCCTACCTTAAAAATTTGTGTTCTTGGGTTAGTGTTAAGGCAGTTGGAGAAGTGCAGCAAAGCTCAAATTGAACTTGGTCTGGGCACAGTGGCTACAACTCTCTTTGTGCCTCTGTGAGGCTCAAACTCCCTTTAAATCCTCATCGGAGATGAGGGCTGGGCAGTCTCAGTCTAAACATCCGTGCCACATCAGCTTTGGGGTTGTGTTTTGGTGCCTGAGAGACAGAGGCACCTGTAAGGGTTAACTCAAGCTGTAAAGCACTGCCTAATTTTTACAGATGGTGTGAGTGCAAGAGTGAACCTCAGACTGGCTTGGCAGTGCACAGAGATAACTTTACATAATTCCCTGCAGATGTTGCTGCAGAATGGTTTTAATAATGAATTGTGAAGTCAAGCTAAACTCCAGCATAGAGGGAGAACTCAAAATAAATGCAATGTTTTGTTCTGTGTTTCAAAAGCAAGTTTTCTGTGATGCTCTGGGTTGGGAGAGATGGCAGGGGACAGGAGAAGGGATTGTTTGCAGAAAGCCAGGGCTATAATGGTACAAACTAAGACCAATATGGCTAATTTGTCTGCAAACCATGAATGCCCATGAACCTGGGGGTGAGAGGGGGAAGGGGTGCTGGTACCAAACAGCAGCTGCCCTAATGCTTCTGATGAGGGCATGGTGCAGAGCAAGTACTTCATGATCAGCAGGGCAGAGTTCTGCAGCTTGTGGCTGTCATGCACAGGCTGTGTTGAGGAGCTTGTCTGCTCTGCAGCCATTTTCTGCTAGGAGTAAATTCTTACACTATGCTGTAATTTCCCTTCTGTAGGATTATGGCTTGGATGTGCCATCATAATTTAGGTTTTGGTCTCATAAGGGCTGTGCTGCCTCAGCAGTGGCTGCTTGGCCACTCTGAAACCTTGCACGTCTTGCCTGTGAGCACCCGTTTGTGACTTCTCTGCTGCCAGGGGGTGTTGCTGAAAGTTTCTCAGTCTTCTCAGTTGTTGAGTCTGTTTAAGTAAAACACACATTTTTCTGTTGATATGCTATTTCAATGAGCTATATTAAAGCCTTTCTTCTGTCTTTCTGGGAAGCAAGCTTGCAATGGGGGAAGAGAATTTCAGAGTGGAGGGGCTGGTTTTCCCTGAACTTGGATAAATGCTGCGATTTCTCAGTAGCTGCAGAGGTTTCTCATTTCTGCTTTACTCTTGTGCAGAGTTTATAAAGGAAATCTTTAGAAAGAAATGATAACTTTCATGAGTTCTGTGGCGATTAGGAGCTTTAGCCTGAGTCATGTTTAGATGGATGGAGGCTCAGCTACCCTATGGCCCCAAGCAAAAGACCTAAACTTGGCTCTGAGGCCAGTGAGCCAAACCAGAGGAGCCGTATTTGAAATGGGCTAGCACGGGGTTGGCGTCAAGGAAGTGTGATCCAGCCCTCCAAAGATGGTTTTACCATGGCTTGAATTTGGCCCAAATGTACATTTTTAAGTGTAGGCAAGTCCTTTTTGCACTTGTGTTTAATTTCTTTCTGAGGAAGAGTTTACGTAAACTATTCCAGTCTAATTAATATCAGCTGGAAGCCAGCTTCTCGCATTTTGTGCCTAATTATGAGAGTATGTTAAGCTGTGTTCGCTACCCGTGTCGATACGTTACTGCTGAAATAAGGAACAACCATGAAGACGTGTTTCTGAAACGGTCTGGCAGATCCTGCATGTTCGCTGCTGGGGGCTTCGTGGCAGGAGAATCCACCTCCTGCTGAGGGAGAATAACTAAATTTAAATTTTCCAACCATGCGCCCTGTGAAGCAAAGTTTCCGAACCTCTGCTGGGCCAGAAGATGGAAATCTATGTCTGAATTTGGAGAGTGAATAAATAGAGCTGCCTAGGAGCTGCCCCGGGGCATGTGAGGGGTGGTTGCTTGGGGTACATTGTCTCCCAGCCACATGCCCCAGGGAGGAAAGCAAGGGTTTGTAGCTACTGTTCTCTGGTAAAATCTTCCGTGACAGGATTTGGAATGAACTTGGGTGACTCCTAGCACGAACACTTGAGCATTGTTTGAGCAGAGTGGTTTTTCTCTTACAGACAGTTGCGTGTGGCATGGCAGCAGAGCGCAGCGGACCTTCCCTTCCCCCTCGCTGGGCTGGGCTGTGGCATCCCGGCCGTGGGAGGGATGCGTGGCCACCTCGCAGCTCTCTTGTGTTGGTGCCCATCTCTTTACAGCCCAAGCTGGCACCTTTGCTCGTCACAGTCAGGCTTCTGTGAAATTTGCTGTGTTTATGGCAGCCATCAAAGTCTGTAAAGTGTTCTACAGTGCATGTACAGAAATAGCTGTTTTCCCAACTCCCTTTGGGGAAGCTGGAAGAGTGGTATGGGACAACAGTTTGCATGGTCCTGACAAAGCAGGATGTTTTCTGGAGAAACTGAGGGATCACAGACGACAACAGAAGGGGTTTGCTTACCTGTTAGACTTTTTATTTTCCCGTTGTCTTAACCCAGACCTTATCTGAATGGAGGAGAATCTAGTTGTGCTCATATCTGAGAGCAGCAAGTTCTTGGATGAGTGAGTCTATGTCAAAACCGGTGGAGGATTCGATAAATCAGTGTAACCGAGCAAGAAAAGAGGCAAGGATAGTTATAGCTGGAATGCATTTAATCTGAAGCTGGCATGTGTATAATTTTATTCATCCATCCACAGATACGACCTGAAGGTTATATCCAAATATATTACTGAATACTTAACATTTTTGTAGATAGTGGTTGAAACTTGGATGTTCAGGTGGGAAGACAAATAACTGGTGCTTATGGCCTGAAGTCAGATTTCAGTTGGCTCTTCTCTTTATTTCTGTTCTATGCAGTACTTTCCAGCTTCCCAGGGCACTGAATTCAGGTCATGTTTGTAAAACACCAGCTGTGGTTACAAGTGCTCTAGAAGCACTTTTATATCCTGTTCTGAAATCTGTGCCCTTCTACGAAAGTCATTCCTGTTTCCCTCATGTGCCTTTTGTAATACTTCATCTTAGGATTTGGGCAGTGTTTGTGCTGTTTCACACGTGTTCACGTGTACATGTTTACACATACAAAGTGTTTTGATACTGGTGATGTACATGTAGCAAGACCAGCTCGGAGAAACTGAATTAGAGAACTTGAGTCAAAGTTGTCATGGATGGACTTTGAATTTCTTAAAATAAATTGATATTTGCTTCATTGCACCCTTTTTCTAGCAAGCCTGCACAATACCACTGGGAGAGGATCTGATAGTAATGGTATAATAGGACTAAACCCTTTCTTGTTCTAGGAAGCTGCAGAATAACTCAAGCATGCACTCTCCCATCTTCTCTGTAGCATTTTATTATTCTTGCTCCTCTGAATGTTGACTGAGAAACTTCTTTGACTTCTTTTTGTAGGTTGGTGGTTTGTGAGCACAGCAGAGGAGCAAGGATGGGTCCCTGCTACATACCTGGAATCCCAGAATGGAACCAGAGATGACTCTGACATCAACACGTCTAAATTTGGGGAAGGTATGGAAAGCTTTTTGTCACCAGGAGAAAATTGGTATTCGCTTGCTTTATGCTTTTTCCCCCAAGCGAGAGCTTCTAACTGGAAGAAGATGCATGATAGAGCCACAGGCCATTGAAAGGAGTGAGATTTAACTTTAATGGTTGCTTCTCATTAATTTCCTTTAAATTAGTCTTTGAAACTAGTTTCACTGCAGTTTGCTGTGGTCTGTGGTTGTGTGGAAAGGTAATTTTCTTTGGTATGGTCTCATTCTGTTAAAAGTGAGATGCCATTTGTCATGTATATGCGTTTAGCTGCACTGTTGTTTTTTTTTTTTACTGAAGATGCTTAATTCAGGTTCCAGAAATGGAATGGTTCAGCATCGCATGTTCCTCAGTTCCATTATGAAAGACTAACCACATCTTAATGGGCTTCTCATGTAGCAACTGTGTACAAAGGACACTTTTGTTATGATTTGCTCCATTCTAGCGAATCCGTTGCCAAATCTAGGTGCTCTTGACGTGACACTTCTGTAAAATGTATGTGGAAACTCAGCTGACCTTTCCTTCGCACAGGCAGGAGGCTTAGAGATGTGTTGGGGTGACCATCTGCCCATTAAAATAGCACACAGGCAACACAGTGCTTTGTGCTGGGCTCCAAGGGTGACATCTGCGGCTTATTGCAATCTTTGTCTCTGTAACTCATTTTTCCCTGCTCAAGTCTACCCATATCCTGGTTTAGAGACAGACTGGCTGTAGACTGGTAGGCCAGGAACCAGTCTGGTATGATGCAACATCTTGATGGATGCAAAAGCAGTGAGTAAAGTTTCCCTGTTATTAAGGAACCAAACTTTACTGCTCTGGCCTGCAAGCACTGAAGAATGCCTTGTCTGTTGGTCTGTAGCTTCCTCCCTTTTCCTGACTCTTAAATGTGGTGCATGCTTGACAGCCTTATTGCTTAAACTACTTTCATTTCAGGCTCTCCTCCTCCTTTCATGTTGCCTTCTGGAGTGTACTCTGCACAGGGCTGCTGCCACACAGCAGTCTGTCCTGGGTAATGGAAAATCCATCCAATATTCCTTATCTCCTTCCTCTCGGTCCCTTTTAATCCGTTACACTGCTCTCTTCACCTGTGGTCAGCAGTCCTGCTCACTGCCTTACTCCAAATCCAGATAGGCTGAAACCTGAGACCGCCCTTCCCTTTCTGCTCAGTTCCATCTCAGTGACAGATCTAATTGCAAACCTCTGCAGCTGCTTTGGTGTGCCCCAGCTTTCGCTTGCTTTTTAGTAACTTTGCTGTATGTTATTAACCATCTAAGCTGAGACTTCCTACACTCTTTGTTTCTTCCCCTCCGGTTCTTCTTTACTTGGGCTATTCTTCTCCATATAATTATTTCGTAAGAGAGGAAAGAATTACTTGGATTCACTGTCTTTAAAAAGATGTATCAAAGTGAATGTGTTTAGAAAACTTGCCAGCTCTCTCCAGGTAGGCAGGAGAAAGGGGCTCTGATGTAACTGAGGAGGAAGGCACTTCTAGTGGATTAAATGCCTTAGCCCCGGAATTTAGAGCTTCTACAAGTTTCAGAGTGACTCCAACACACATTGCACAGTTGCAGGAAGTCAATCTCTGCTCCCCCAACTCTGTAAGAGCAGAAACACTGATGCAGGGAGCTTTGTGTATCAGCCCCTTGTCCCTCCCCATTTGAACACGCTTGGAAAAAGTTCACAAGCTGGGCAAACCCAGAAGTCTGCTCTGCCGTGGCAGGCCCAGTAAAGATAGGGGAGTGCTGAACACATCTTGCTAATAATTCTGCCTCTACATAGCAGTAATGTTTCCATGTGTCTCTGTTTAAACAGTCTGTTCCCTGAGAAAGACAAAAGTGTTTCCTCTCTGCACCTGAGCTTGCACAACGTTTTTGTCTGGATGAAGGCAGGCAGCTGATTGTTACCTGGGCCTGTGATTAGAGCAACACCATCTTGCAAGGCTTGGAAAATAATCAGAAAGCAATCCAAAGGAACATTTAACAGCTACAGGAGCTGATAAAGTAAACATGTCAAAATAATCTCCTGAAAGGTGTAGACACTTGTTAATAAGCAACCTTTCTGGCGACCAGCCAGGTCCAAGTTTGGAATCAAATGGCAAAATTCAGTATTGTTAAGGAGGAAAAAACCCTGGCTCGTACAAAAGCATCGTTGTGGTATAAAAGGGCTATCAGTGGGGGTGGCCATACGTTGTGAGGACACGGTGTGGTGGATCTGTGTGACCCACTGTTTTCAAGGGGTGTTCTTGGATGGCTAAATCCTCCAAACTCCCAGTGTGAGAAGGAGCAAGATGTATTGACACCTTAAGCCAGTTTCTACCCCTTCTGCACCTCTCCATCCCGAAAGCCTTTACATTCAGCATTTCATTTCCTCCTTTCTTGTGTAGAAACCTCCTAACACAGGCAGCGTTACTGAACTTAACTTCTCTCTCTGCTATAATCTGTGTGTCTCGTGAGGTGTCCTGTGTTGTCTCTTGTGTAGCCTGTGTGTAACTGGCAGTCTAATGTGCTGTTGATTTGGGGAAAGTCACCAGGTTAAATCTGCTCATCTTTTGTCCCTCCATGGGCTTCCAAGAGGATCACTGATTGCCATGAGCCAAAACCACAGCTATCTATAATCTTGAGATTTGGCTCATCTGAAAATTTGTGGTTGGTTTTTGACCAACATGGGATCAAAGGGGAAGTATAGAGTACCGCAGACTAGATAATGTACCTGTTCAACACCATTCATCACACCTCCACTTAGGGCGAGGTGGAAAGGTTTGGGCCTTACTGCAAAGGAGAAACTGAGGAGAGTGAGCTGGATGTAAAAGTCTGGTCTAAGTCCCTGACAGATATCAGGGACAAAAAGTCAAAAGCCACTCTTTGGTGAAGTTATTTTTTTTCTTGTCCAGCTAATGATTTCCCAATCAAACAATTTTGCTGTGCCTGATTGTCTACAGAACACAGTTCTAGGAGACAACGGTGTCTACTCCGGTATAAGGGTCTATTCCCTAAAAAAGTGCACATATGCGGAATTGAATTATTATTAATGATGTGATATCAAAGTTTATGAACAGCTTCCCAGCATCACTAGTAAAATGATTGTGTTTGCACTGCAGCCATCACTACCTTGCAATATTTTGCATTGCTTTGCAGCAGCACCAAGCCACCCTTGCAGTAGTTGCCAAATTAGGATGGAAGCCCTTGAATGGAAAAACTGGAAGTGTGTGTCTGTGTTTCTGTGCCAATCTAATGGTTCTGGTGTCTTTCACACCTGTACGGGCAGAAGAAGAAACTGAGTACAGTTCTAAGTACGTGGTCCAGAAAACAAGGGGTGTCCTCTGTGCACAGCTGCTCTCACAGTGCCATTTCCATAAGTGTCTTGTCTTTGTTTTTACTTTAAGCATAAGTTTTTGTTTGAGTGTGTAACTAATAGTCAGTCCTGGCCTGTTAGCTTCTTGAGCCTGCTCAATAATTGCAAGGTTAGTTTTTTTCCTTATATTGTAATCGATAAGTTAGAAGTTTTGATCATGAGAATCAGCTGTGGCAATGAATGCAAGTCATGTCTTGCAAGGACATCAGACGCTTTTCACTTGGGTTCAGTTCCTGAGTGCTGCTGTTATGAGGGAACTTACATAAGAGTTTGTGGGTTTGTTTATAGTGTGATAATTTTGCTTAGAGAGGTTTAGAGCCCTGTTGGGTTTGATGTCATATGCAATAGACTGAATTCCCCAAAGATCATGCAGCTGAATTAGGAGATGCAACAGCAATGATGATGTGTCCTGCCACTGCACTCTCCTTGGACAAGTTGTCTTTAGTTGGGCAGCTTGTTTTGGAATGTGTATATGTTTTTTATTTTTTTATTATAAGTACTATTTTTTTGAGAAAAGCCAATAGCAGGAGTGGCAATTTGTGACAGTTCTGGGTGGCTCACATCACTCAAGCTCAAGAAGCTAACTTGTTCCACTGTACTGTATAAACTAAAACAAAACATCTGCATCCCACCTAACCCATTCCCACTAACAAGACCAGTGCTTGTAAATACCATGTTTTGTTTTTATTCCTCACCCTCCCATCATTTTTTTTTTCTTTTTTTTTTCCCCTTTGTTTTGTTTCCATCCATGTTCCAAACTAGTTTCTAAGCGACGCAAGGCTCACCTGAGGCGCCTGGACCGGCGATGGACGCTGGGCGGGATGGTCAACAGGCAGCAGAGCCGAGGTGAATTCATAGCTTCCTATGGCACCAGCCACTCAGGGGGCACCAAGAGCCACACTGCAGCTTCCTGCAGCTGTTGTGTGTCGGGACCCGCATCTTTGGCACTCTGATAGTGAGGGGCCAAAGCTCCAGAGCTCAGATGTGGATTTTGTACATGACATCTTAAGGGTGTCTTGGAGCCAGGATTAGGCACCCCAGGAGCTGGAGGCTGGTAACCAAGGGTAGCTCTGCAGCCTGACTCCTTGTGCTGTTGGGGAAGCTCACATCTGTTGTGTTTTAACTTTGGGCGTATTTGTCCTCAGTCTTTCCTACCTCAGTAGGGACGAGTGATACTTTTAGGGCTATTGAAATAAGGTGAATGCCAAAAAGCCGTGGTTGGAGATGTGTGCACTAGAAAAGTGCATGGCGTGGAAAGATGGAAATCGTTCCGGTTTCAGTCCCCTCTCTTCCTTGCAAGCAGTGCTTGGTACTAAAGAGAGACTTGAAGACTTTTGGAAGTGTTTGGCATCGTTCCTAGGTGTTTAGAATACCACCACTAGCAGTGTTTTAGTTGGTTTGTTTCGGGGGTTTTTTTTAGCTTTTGCTGGTCTAACAGTGAGTATGGCAGGGTAGAGGGGAACACCTTGTGTTTGTGTGAAGCTGTGTTTGGGTAAAGTCCGAGGAGCCTTCCAGACCGAGTATTTCTTAAGTGCAGGTGAATCGTCTTTCCCAGAGCTAAGGTACCCCTATTCATCTCCTGCTCCACTTGCAAAATCATGCAGATGTGTTTGTTGCACTTCAAAAAGGAAAGGGGGGACAAAGCACCATTTGCACCTCTGTGTAACTTTCAGACAGCCTTACTGAGGGGATGAATCCAAATGTAAGCACAAGAGATGATTCCCAGTTGATGAAAGGTGCCTTTTCCCATTAAGGAGAGAATGTACTTTTAAAGTGGCACATTTACCTTCTGGATTTGATGATGCTACTATGTGCAGACTCCAGTGTCTCAAGCACACCCAGCTTTTCAGTGACCCTTTGACTTTGTTTCAAATAATTATTGAGGAAACAAAACCAACAAGAGCTGTGTTCTTCCTGCTGTAGCTTGACCCTGCAGCAACTAGAACTACCTTCAGAAGACAAGGTCTTGCTTCTCAGCCACCGAATGCACTCTGAAGGCACCAAAAAAACCCTCATAAGCACACATACTGTCTTGGGAAAAAAAAGTCTGCTTATTTCTGTGCCCCAACAGTTTGGGAGCTACTTATTTTGCTTTGTCAAACTCTGCCAGATGCTTCCTGGCAATTTAACTGGGAGAATTTATGGGAATCAGTTTTATAAACAATTTATTTACTGGTGAAAACAAATGCATTCTTTCATATTCGTACGATATTGCAGACAAAGCTCCATAAAATATTAAGACTGCATTACCAGTCTCTTAGCAGTCAGCTGGTGAGACTCAAGGACTTAAGTTGCATTCCCAAGTTTTCCCTCTTGCATTCTGATGCCCACCATCTGTGTGCCTCTTCTCCAGACCTGCCCTCTGACCACTGTCAGTGTTCTCCTTGGCAGTCTTCCCCACTACGGGCTCCCCTAATCCTTCCATCCTTGCCTTTTTCTTGCTTCATTACAGTTTCTTCCCTATTAGGCCCAAGCAGGGCTGGGGTTTTGAGTGTGTTGGAGAATATGTGCTTTGTCTCAAACTGAATCTTGGCACTTGAACTCGGCACAAACTTCAGCAATCTATGAATCTGTCCAAGGTTTGGGGCACCCTCTGTGACTGAGCTGCTTCTATAAGGTCTCTCCAATGCATTTCAGCCACAGCTAGCCAGGCTGGCTAAAAATAAGCTGTTTAATGTCGTCAGAAATGACAGGTTAGGGAACTCTTACAAGAGCAGGCTTACTGGAAGAAAAGAAAGTGATTTGAATAAATGGGCACAAGTTGGAGACAGTGGCTTCATGATCTGGCAGAGCTGCAGCCTGTGCAGACATCTACGCCTTCCAAACTGCAGTTGTTGAAAGTATGAGTCTCTCTGGGTGTCCAGCCTGCTGTTCTCTAACAGAGCACAGTTTACATGAGGTCAGGAGAGATTTTCTCCCTTCTTCCCCTCCCATCCCAGCCCAGAAGACTTCTAACAAGGCCAAATTTGGGTGGGTTTGCACTGAAATGACAGAATGCATGAAGTGTACACTTGCACCCCGCTGCCAACCTTCAAGTCCTTGCTCCAAAGCACAGAAGAACTCAAGTTGTTCAAACAGGAGGTTGCCAGAATTGTTCAACACAAGCAGAACAGCTTCCCCTTCCCCACTTGGCCTCTTCCTTGGAAACAAACTCAATTAAACATTTTGGCTGAAATTCTTCCCACCCAGCAATATTCTGCTTGAAATAGTCCCTGCTGCTGGAAGGGTTAGCTCCAGGAGTTCACTGGAGTTTAAAAGCAAGCTGTAAAGGATGCCTCCCTTTGCATTTACGCTTGGGTACCACTAATGAGCGTTTTTATCAGCTAGGTCGGTGATAGAATCACTTTAAGGCCAAAACCAAAGGAATTAATCATTGTTTCTGAAGGGCAGAATTTTCTAAGTGACTTGAATATTAAAAACACCGGGAAAGCCTGAGTGCAGAAGGGAAGAGTGTTTGCTTCCCTGTTTGACTTGCCTGATGGGGGAGAATTATTAGGGGTAGTATATGGCTTATTTATTTGGCCTTTCCAAAGCCATTTGAAGAGACTAGGCATCTCTGACCTTCAGATATTTGGAAGCAGTGTTACTGGGTCTGTGAATAAGAAACATGAAAGACAAATTATTGAATATCATGGTAGTGCTCCTTTTTTAAAGCTGAAAAAAAACTGCAACGGGAACAGCTGTAGTCTGTTTCTACAAAGAGAAACAGATGACTTTTGTTGCTGAACTTTTCTCTTTAAAATGGTCTGTGGTGTGCCCAGATCTAAGAGATTACATTGGTTTATGTTTCTTATGTAGCTGCAAAGCTTGCGTTCTTTTTAATGTTAAATGTGGTACATTTTCTAAACTTTTTCCTGTTCATTCTGAAACTCCAGTAATACAAATATGGGTTGTGAGGAGAAGCCTGGAAGATTGTAGTTTTCCTCAGTCTTGACACTCGTTAGACCTGCAAGCTACAGAGTTCTTGTTTTGTCCTGGGTTGAATAGTAATGCTACACGTACATTTATTTGGAACTTCCCCTGGAAGGGAGCTTAGGATTGTTTACAGGCTAATTTAATGAAAAGTAATTTGTGCTTTTACAGTTTGATTGGTAAAATTGGGAGGTTACATGCCTGTCTTCTATGCCAAATATCTGACCTAAGTTATTGCTGCTTTGGTTTTGTGCCCAGTGCTTTCAACTGGAGCTGTTACAATGCAGGAAAGCACTTTAAAGTTATTCATGCCAACAATATAGTGACATATGGGCTGAATTTCTGCCAAATGAGCCTATTATTTAGGAGTAGCTCTTAGCACAAGGAATAAGCTATTCATTGAAAGAGTTAAAGTTAGAACTTCCCCACTGCTTGCCTGTCTTAGGGAGAGAGGGAGCTTGATGGAGAAAGGTAGACAGTGTGTAGAGGGAAGGCAGCCGTGTAACCCAGTGGTCTTGATACTTGAACCTCATCCTGAGTTGGTCTTGATACTGGAAAGCCATGCCCTAGACCAGGTGGGTGGTTCTGCAGCCCGTTTTGTAGCTGTGGAAAGAGCACTTGATCAGTACTGGTAATCCAGCCTGGCTGATGTGCTTGTGCACTCTTACCCTTTCCTGCATCTCACCAGAGCTGCTCTGCCCTCTTTGGCAGCCCCCTCCGTGGGACTTCTCCCTTTGTTTTCACTCTTCCCTGCTTGTACTTGATGGTGATGAAATGTTTGTCACTCACAGCAGAAGTCCGTGAATGACATTGCTGTGCTACATCAAACCAGCACAGAGCAGCTTCAGACTTAGTTTGTTCTCTCCTTTGGTTGTTTTTTTTTTTTTCTTTTTTTCTGGTTTGGTTTTTTTTTTACTCTGTTCTCCAAGGAAAGTAGTAAATGTTTATTGCTCCTTGCTTGGTTGAAGTAAGAGCATGCGCAATACAAAACTGTTTAGAAGAAATGTCATTATTGTTCTTTTCTATCTGTTGTCACAAGGTTTTCTGTTATTTAAAACAAAAAAGGCAGGGAGGGGAAGAGGGACAAAGGCTGAACAGCTCCTGTCTGCAGATGAACACATCTGATAACTGTGGACAGTCGTTCTCTCTCTGCATATTTAGGCAAGTAAAACAAAGTCCATGTTGAATTAATGCATCGCTTTCTGGAACAGCGAGACTTTTTCCAGAAGCAGGTCTGACAAAGGGGGGCTGGAGCGGAGGAGTGGGGGAGGGCAAACACAGACTGCTGACAGAGGGGAAAGTATTTTGAAAGAAAATTCTTCTGTGGTTTGGAAGATGTAGGTTTGGGGCTGTTGCATTTTGCTGAGAAATCATTAATTGGCTAATTTCTAGCCCGGTTCCCCCCTATCCCTACCCCTACCAGCATATCAAACCAGGATGGGGTCACAGAAAGTTGGGGGGGCATGTACAAGCACCAGCTGAGCAAAGGAAATGACTCCCTTATTTGGTTGGCTCCTGAAGTGCTGCAGATAACTTCCACCCTCATTAGTGGAGGCAGAAAAGAGCAAGCTTACAAAGTAGAGGTGAAGGAGAGGAATGCGAAATGGGGCGCTCAGAACTTGGAAGCAGAAATGTCTGAGCACTGGCCGTTTGCCTGGGAAAGATGAGACTGATTGTGCAGGGCTGGAAACGTGCGTGGTATTTCAGCTGCTTAAAGGCAAGGCTCCTGTCCTAAAGAGTTTACAGCCTAAACAAAGATCTGTGCATCAAAGGAATGTGGGCAAGTGGCAATTTGGCATGAATCTTATTGCAACCAGAGGGGTTTTCACAGTGTAAAATGGTACTTACTCGGTATTTTTAAAAGCTTTTAGAGAAGGACTAAAGCTAAGCTTGTTTGGTAAGGCAGGAAATCGGGGTAGGTAAGGCTTATTTTAGGAAGGATTTGAGAGTTTCAGGTCATTTGATACCACTGAGGAAGGAGCCTGCTCAGGTTGATGAGGCATCATATGAAAGGCATGAGGCTGAGTGGGGAAACATCACAGAATCTGAAGGAGTGGAAAATGCACATGAACGTGTGAGTGCGTGTAGTAGGGTATTAAAGCAAGGCACAGCACACAGGCTTGAAAATTCAAGATGGAACAACTGAATGGGGAATGCACTTGGTAGGAGTCTGGTTAAAAGTGCCAGAGTACTGCTGTGCCAGGAGCCTTCTGCAAGAGCAGTGTGTGCTGAAAGGCTGGGAAGGGAGCAAAGCAGGCAGGAGGTGGCTGGAGTGGCTGTGCAAATTAGTTGTTGAAGGGCCAGACTGGGGCTTTGGCAGTGAGGAGCAGCAATGGTGGAGGACTTTGAAAATGTTGGGGCAAGTCCATCGCCTTGGTGATAGACTAGGAGGAATCTGAAATGATCAGTGCCAAGGGAATCGGGAGGATGGAATAAGGAAGATTTGGAAAGCGCTACTGAAGCTCTGTGCTACAACTCGAGCAGTAAAACCATAGGTCTGCTTTCCTTGACCTGACATTAAGTATAAATCCAGACAGCCAGAGGAGGGACCAAGCTGCCTTTTCAAGACACCTCATAACTTCAGTGTAGAGAGTGTGTGCGCACAGTCACACATGTAAAATATGGAATTCTGGTTTGACAGATGGGATTGGAGGAGCCTCACAGGCTGTCAAGTTCAGTGTCTTGCTTTGTCAGCCAAGTAGGTACAGTTTCTTCGGTAGGGAATGGAGCTTCATCTTAGCTGTCCTGAGGTTTTTCCTGTGGGAGAGGTGTCCTAACAGGTCACCTGATACAGAAAATGCCATAACCAATGCCTAAAAATTCTTCTGAGATTCCCTTTTTAGTACTTGACAGAAATACATCAGGTGAAGCAAAAGAAAACTTATTTGGAAATAGTTTGTTTAAAGGGAATGTGTTGGAATGTACCCAACTGCTCACTATTTACAAGCTGCAATCCTACACAAAAGGAAAAAACTCAAAGCACAGTTGTCAAGGTCTGCAATTATCCAAAAATAATTGTCATTGACATTAAGTCCTCCTAAAATTTAAGAAGTCAAATGTATCATCCCTCATTTTTCTGCAGCCAGTATGTTGTATCACAGCCAGTGAGCAGGCTGGGCAAGACAGAAGAAATATTTCAGTCCTCATTGCACTATGACTGCAGAGGTGACCTGTTGCTACTTGATGAGCATTGCCAAGGTGCCTACAGGTCATCTTGCTCTGCTGTAAATCATGTGATGGTTTAATAGCTGTATTATAAATTCTTCTTATGTGAAAAGTTGCACTTCATTAAGCTGCATCTTAAAATGGGTGGGACAAGAAACATGGGCGTGCTTAAACTGTCCTAGCCAGGTTTTAGATCAAGTTTTGTATAGGTTGCCTTGACTCTGCTCTGCATTCAAAAACTGGTTTTAAAGTGGCTTTTTAGTTTTAGAGTTATTGCAGTTTATGTATAGGAAAGGCCTCAGCTTGGCAAAACACTGTGATGTTGCTGGAGGAACACAAAATGGTTGTGGTTTTGCTTTGGTGGGGTTTTTTGGTTTTCTTTTCTTTTTGCTTCTTTTGTCCTCTTCTAGTGGTTACGGAAGGATATTAGGTGTTAGCAGCTTGTGAAAAAGTGATCTGCAATTCTCAAATACCAGTGACTTCCTTGTAGCAGGTCTGTTGTGTACCTCTGCACAGACCATGCAGTGTATGTGGCTGTAATGCAGGGCACTGTGCAGCTCAGATCCTTTGTCCTGTGTATGTGCACACCTTCCAGCTGGACAGCCGTACCTGTGCTACATTTTCTGGGGGGAAATCTTTGTTGCTAGAAAAAGCCCTCTCTGTAGCATTGTGGGCTGTGCCAAGGACATAGGTACTGTTCTCTGCTGTCCATGCTGTTTTCCCAGTGATCCACCAAGATCTGTCCCTATATTTTGGTCCCAATTCTCTACTGTATTTGTTCAGGAGATTTTAGGTAGAACCAGAGCAAAATAGAAGCCTGCCTTTATTTGGGAAGGAGGAAAGGAAAGAGGAGAAAAATCGATTGATAGGGAATTGAGGCTTTGGAATAAGCAGTGGACTGAGCACTGGGCTGCCAGGAGGGCTGGGCAGAGCACAGCTGTAGCAGCAGGGTATGAGCTGGGTAGTTGAAATAGTGCAAAAATCCTGGTTGTGCATATTTTAAATAGTGTCTGTGTCTGGGGAGGGGAGAGAATGACACATACTAATCCTTTCCTTCCAACCTAAGTAGGTTGCAGTTGGATAATGCATGATGTGACAGACTTGTATCGTAGCTCTTTGCCAAACAGGCTTTGCCTCTTCACGCGTGCCTTGTTCGGGTTTAGGAGTGCAGCTCAGTTTCCAGAGAGGAACCTCCTTCAGCTCAGCTGGAGAAGGTGTCTTTGACCTGCAAATTAGCGGTAAAGAAATTTGAGTGAAGTTGGCCAATTGAGCAATTAACAGAGCTCTGGATGTCGATTGCTTAGAACAGAGTTGCCTTCTTGCCATTTTCATCTCGAAGTGGGTAGGACTTTGATCCCATTGTTTCCAAAGGCAGCCTTTTAGCTGGCGTATGTGCTTTGTAGCATGTAGTAAAGTTTATTCTGCCCACTTGACCTCAACACTGAGGTTGATGTAACACAAGCTGCAGCTGGGGACTACAAATTATCCTTCTGTTTGCCTTTTTTTTTTTTCCTGTTAATTCTTAAGTCAAAATGTAATGAACCAAAATTATACGCTTTTGTATTCTCTGTAGATCTGGGCATATAACTTCAATAGTAGGTCTGGGATGGTTCACTGACTTCTGTTTTATACTATTGCCTGTCACAGAAGCTGAATGAAACCAGCATGATGTATCAGATTTGTCAGTGTAACTCAGAGCAGTGTCATTCTGCTGTCTGATGCTCTGCCGATTCTCTCATGAAACCATTTATCTGTGTTAAGTCTTTACGGTAACTTTACATATCAGTCATGAAGTGTCAAATATCTTCTCTTAAAGACTTTTGAATAATAATCTGATATGTTGAATGCTATTATCAGTCCTCTTCAGTGACACATCCACTGAAAGCTCCCCTGCTCCCTTCAGCGAATCTTGGTTTATACAAAGTGTCCACTGGCTAGAGATAATCTTTGAGAAACAAAACAGAATTTACACTTTGATTACAAGGCGGCCCATATCTCCAGAATACTGTTTAAGTTACAAACTTCATGTATGTTTGCGGTATCTCCTGCAGCATTGACAGAAACCAAACGTGTGTAATCTTGGAAATGTAATTTTTGCTGTCAAAGTACTTTGCGAGGGGAAATTGTAATGTTGGCTTCCTGGCTTTTATCTGTGGGCTTAAAAATAGAGCTGCTAAACAAAAAAACATTGTGGGACCTTCTTTTCTAGAGTGGATTTTTAACACTTTTGACTGTCTTGCTTCATGGGAGATCCTTTTCCTCTCTCTTCCATCCCTATGTCCATGTACTCACTTTTTTTGATTTCCTCTGTATAGGGAGGAGTCACCTGAAGGGCTTTCCTCTCAAAAAGCAGTAGTCTTGAGGTGAAAGCCACAGGACTGAAGATGTAAGCACTGAAGGTGCTCAGGGACAGAATAAGACAGTGGCAGTTCAGAAGAGCCTTACTGTTTCTCCTGAACGATCAGCCTCCGGTGCTGTTGGTTTTGATGGGTGACCACTGTCTCACGTCCTCACAGAGAAGTTTGGAAAGTTGTTTTGGAAGCTAGGAATGAGCACCCTGTGCATGGTCATCTGCAGAAGGGAAGCCACATCCCTGAAGAGTGAGACCACTCTGCCCAGCAAGAGGAGCCGGATAGCTGGCTTTAGCTGAAGCAGAGCCTGGTGTTTGTGTCGAGGAAAAATAGAATAAGCACAGCAATTTCTGTGAGTATTGTAGTGGCAAGGGTGACCCCTGACAGCCTGAGTTATAAAGCAGCTTTGGTATGGGGGAAAGAAAAAAGAGGGCCTTCTTCCAAGACTCAGCAAATATATGCTTAGCTCGGTATTACTGCCCTAGAAACATCCCTGGAAGTGTCTGGAACGATGTGTATCTGGACAGAGCAGTTCTGAACTTTCCCCTGGCCCCTTCAGGGGCAAGATCTAGCTGCCCAAGGGCTTTCTGCAGTTCTGTTTGGTGCTTTGCATGCAGCGGAAACCACACATGTAGCTCTTTCTGCAGCAGACTTGAAAATAGAGGAAAAATTAGTCCAGTTCTACCACACGGAGCAGAAACCTAGCTAGAAAAGCTGTCCTGTCCTGGGACTTGGAAGCTGGGGTTTCATTTGCCAGGTTTCATTCGTCAGGTCCCATCTTGTAGTGGAGCATTTCTATGGGGAAGGTGTCATACGCTGATGGTGCTAATTAAAACTAGCTGGAATTTCTTGCCGGTGATAAGCCAGTGAAGCAGCCCTCCTAGGGGGGAGCAGCAGAGTCTTTTCCACTCGGTAGCAAAGGTTTTGACAGATTTGAAGGATCAGAATTAGAAGGATCCAAATGTGACCAGTCAAGGGAACTTGACTTCAGAGATGTAGCTTTGCTGAATTCACTGCCATCAGCTGCTCTGTCAACATTATTTTCCCCTTTCTGAGGTATTATTTCTTACTTTGTCTCAGTAAGGGCTTGTTTGGATTATTTTTCATTAAAGTTTCCATGCTTCACCCAGCAACAAAATGCAGCGGAGCCACAAAACCAAACAGCTGCTTGGATCTGTTTTACTCTCTTAAAGAGTGTTTGCTTCAAGCTGCTGCAACCTGTTCATAGCTCCTTTGTTCTGCAGTGACCAGGAGCTCTGGATTCACTTCATGTCCTGCCCATTCCTGTGCACTGACAGCTCTCTCTTTGTTCTTCCCTGCCTTGTTGTGACTGCTGGTAGAAAGTGCTAGGAAGGCTGGCTGGGGTGCACTTAATCGCTTGCCTTCCCTGCCTTTAATCTACCTACAGAAAGTCGTGCTGTCACAGCACCGTAGTTTGGGTTGAGGAGAGGGGTTTGGTCACACTTTCCACGTCTGCTGCTGCAGAGGAAGGATGGTAGTTCAGGTTTTCAATGCCAAATGTAATTTTTTAAGCTCCAGGGGGATAGGTTGACCTTGAGTGTGATGGGAGTGCTGCTGTAAGTGACTCCTGGGTAGGTGGAAGATGATGTTGATAAGTGTCTGTTCTGCTCTGCTTATTGGCTTGCTCTCAGCAAGTCTGCTTAAAACCTCTGCCCAGCTGGGAAGGGGATCGATGCTGGAGATGAATAGGGATGCTAAGTTTTTGGCTCAAACACCATACTTGAAATCCAGTCTGTGTTTTTGAAGTGTGTCTTAGTTCTGGCCCTCCTTCACCAGTGTCACACGTGCATTTCTCTGGAGTGAAGTTTAGCAAAAGTATGTTTGTAAAACACTTCACAACCCGTGAATGCAAATGCTGTGTCGTCTCCCGTCATCTGCAAACCTCTTTTGTTCTTTTGTCACGTTTTTTTTAAATGTTTCAAGCTCGTTGCTGTAGACCTATGCTGCTTGGGAGGTGCAAGGAGAGCAGTGTGCTGGGCCAGCCCCTCCGGGCTGGGGAGATGTGTCCCTCTGGGGGTGCAGCGCTCGGGTTTCAGTAACACAATGCTTTGTGCAGCCATGTGCGTGTGCAAGGAGCCAACTGGCTGCGGCTCCCGCGGTGACGCTCGGCTGATTTGGCAGCCGGATTGATTCTGTCAAGTTACAGTATGGGAGTTAAGTCCAGCTTCAAATCCTCTCCCTTACTCGCTCGAGGAACTTGGAGGGGGGGAGGGAAGCGGGAAGAAGTGGGGGGGAGCTCTCCGGGGACTTTGTGTCATTATTGGCATGGAAACGTTTTGTGATTATCAGCAGCAGGGTAGTGGCGAGGGGCTGATTATCTATCATGTCGTCAGCATAAATAACCAGTGGGCCCCTGAGCAGGGCTCCGCCTTTTGTAATGGCTTCACGTAATCGCTGCACAACAGTTTAAAAGCAAGCAGTGCGGAAAAACAGCTGGACTGATCCTGACCCTAACTGATGTTGCCTTTTCTCCCCTCACTAGAAGAGAAATATGTCACTATCCAGCCGTACGCCAGCCAGGGGAAGGATGAGATTGGCTTCGAGAAAGGGGTCACCGTGGAGGTCATCCAAAAGAACCTGGAAGGATGGTGGTACATCAGGTAAAGAAGCCGTGCAACCCGCAGAAACCGTGACAAATGAGCTTTTCTGATCGTTCACTGAATGTTAGCATTTAAATCATTCTGTAGGTGGACAAGGAAGCCCAAATTGTTCATAATGCCTCTTGAAGGAATGTAAAGAAAAGTCTGGGGTGATAGAATGGTGACTAAAGTAACACTACCGTGTCTGCAAAGGCTGTGGACCATTCCAGTGAGGAAATGCCTGAACTTGCAGTTTTAGAGGGCTTTTTTCTTGCTTCAGGTTAAAAGCCCATATCTGAGTTAAGATCTGTGAGACCTAACAAGGCTTTCTGTTGTATATAATTTTAATATGTTTCCAGTATAGGAGTTATTCTGCAACCTATTTAAATCTATTTATAGCAATGCTGAAAGGCTGATTGTGATCTCTTGAGCTGTTTGGGGCAGGTAGTGCTGCTTTCAGGGATACGAGATCAGTTTGCTGGCTATACAGCCCTTTTGCAAGCTTACCAATGGTTTCAGCTAATTTGCTTTGATTTCTCTCTGTCCACATTAGATATTCCTGATGTAGAGAGACTGGATTCCAAGGGCAGGTGAAGTTGCTATTGTGTATCAAATTTCGTTATGTAATTGGAACAGCAGTCATAGCAGAGAGTTTTGACTTAAGAATCTCCTTTGTAAATGCTTGTGGAGAGACTGTAGGTTAGATATTGTCTCAGTGATGTAGGGTGTCAGGATGAGCACTTGATGAGAGCTTTCCTCATCTAGGTTCACACAGCATTTAGGTTGCAGTGCTCTTTCATGGCTCTCCCCCTTGTCTTGTATCCGTGTGTGAATCTGGCAGTGCTGTGACATCCCATTTCTCTTTGAACAGGATGTGGTGCAACAGGTAGCTTAAAAATGGAGGTTCAGTTCTCAGCAGTGCAGATCATCTCATATAGGCATCTTTTTCCATTCAACATGTAATTATAGTGATTTTCTTCTCTTTCCCTCCCCAAGTCATGACTTGCTTTTGTTTGAATTCTGCTTGATTTATCGGCTATGAATGAGGACTGTGAAAATGCTGACGGAAGCAATGTTGTTGTTTTTCTTGATTTCCCTTACTTAGAAGAAAAAAAATATCAGTTTTCTATCTAATGATCCCATGGAGCGAATAAGCTAATAAAGGTAGCAGTGGAGCCAGGAAGACACTCTAGATAGGAGGAACTCAAAAATGCCTGGGTTTGGTCAGGTCACATTTTTTTGTCTCTTAATCATCTACAGAGGTGGAATCCAAATTTTCAGGTAGGTTTTCTGAGGGGAGAACCATTGCAAGGCATCTCTAGTTTATTTTTATATTCTCTTTCTGCAGTGTAGCCTGGTTACTACTGTAGGTTTCCCTTTGCCATATTAACACTCCTACAATAAGTTGAATTTTTTTCCCCCCTTTTCTTCACACGCTCCTTTGAGTGAACCCAAAAGACACATTTTTCTACACACCAGGAATGCCTTCTGGAGCATGGTGACACTTTGCAGTGGTTTCCATGGCACCTTCATTCATGGCAATCTGCTGGAAGGACAGTGGATGCCCCAGCCACCCCATGGCAGTTGGGGATTGCAGCACATGCTCAGCTTTTTTGTAAGAGGCATTTTGATTTGAGGAAACCCCTCTTCTTGTTGGAAGATGAGTTGTGAGCTCCCCATACGTGTGACAAGCATGTGGGGTGCCAACTGCGCTCCTCTCTGCTCCTTTGGAGCACAGTACTACTTTCCTGCTGGAGGATTAAACTCTTAGAAACTGGTTTTTTGCATAGGCAACACTTTGGAGGTGTTGATGATGTGATCCATCCCTGCAAGCTGGTCCTTTGCAGCCTGGGTAGCTGATCTCCAGCTTGTTGTGCTGTTTGTTAGGTGTAAACTGCCCTGAATACTGTTGGGTGCCCCTCAGAAAAGGACTCCCTTCCTGCAGAAATTTGCTTCTCTGAGTAGTGAGCGCCTTAGAGGGAGCAACTCCTTCTCCTGTTCTGAGTGTGAGGGGAGAGGGAGCAGGAAGAGAATGCCCTTGGATCCTGGGCTGGGTAACAAACTGAACACACTTCAGTGTGTAGAGATGAAAACAAATCCAGTAGCTGGTAAATGGAATCCACCTTAAAGACATTAGCTTGTTCCACCTTAAATATGTAATTTCTCCAAATTCTTGGCCATGTGCTGATCCTCATTTCCTGTCCTTCTTTTTCTTTTCTTTTTTTTTCTTTTTTTCTTCTTTTTTTTCTTTTTTTTTTTTTTTTTATTTCCCTAGTTTGCTTCCCTCTGGAGTAATTCCAGTGCTCTGGAGCTGGAAAGCAGATGTGACTCTCAGACTTACAGAGGCACTTCTGACTTTTTTTAACATTCCTATGGTTTTAATCCATTTTTTCCTTCATGTAATATAAACAGGGAGGGTTTTGGAAGCATGAAGGAACCAAATCACTGCACCTAATTGTGAGACCCTCCCAATTCAATGCAGTACAAGCTAGATGCAATATTGGTGTCTGTCTTTGTTTTGCCCCACGTGAATTATGACTTTTTTTTAAAAAAAACAAACCATCAGGACTCTGGAGAAATGAAAAAAAAGGCTCTGTCCTGGGATCCTGCTTGCTGTTCTGTTGAGTTCAGTAGATCTGTGCTTCCCAGTGTGGCACTAGCATCTGTCATTTAGATCTTACTTTGCCTCCAGGTGACAGTAATAGACACAATCTTGTGATGCCCAAGTGGACTGAGTGCAGGGCAAGTGAGTACCCATGTGCTAAGTAAAGCTTTTGTTATTTGCCTTCATCTTCTTCATTTTGTGAGCCTCAGCCCATGTGAATGAAGCACAGCTGGGAGGTGCTGGCAGCAGTGAAACGAGGAGGAATCTAGGATGGGGTTTGAAATGTCTCCAGTAGGTTGTGAATATAAATGAAAGAAGGATACTTGTGATTCAGATCTTAGGATGTGAAATGAGAATTGTTACTGGTTCGGGACTTCTCTGAAACTGATCAGCAGATGTTTTAGTTCTTTCACCTATGGAATGGGGAAGATCAAGGAATCTTCTAAGGTTATATTTTCAAAGGGCTGAAAAATTACCAAATTCAAGGACTATGGTAAAAAAATGTAAGCATATTTGACTTACATAAGTAGTTTTAATTTGTGACATTGCAGAAATAAACTGGTAGTTTCTGGCAACTGCTGCTCAGCATTGACTTCAGGTTAAATTGGCTAACACAGGAAGAAGTAGCCTACAACAGCCTCTCTTCTGAGGGTATGTTGCCCAGAGTTACTAACTGTCCATCTATTGCTGCTCTTATTCATTGGGAGAAACTGTGTGAGATCAGAGGTGTTTGTAGCAGTGGGGTTGCACAGGCTGATCCAAGTACTTACAGCTGGCAGGAGAACTAACAGGCCAGTGCAGAACTTGCCCGTGGCTGCCTTTCTGATCTTAAACATGTTAAGTCTCCCACAAACTAAGATGGATGTAAACTGTTTTTTCTTGCTGATTTTGCACAATCAAGCTCTGTTGAAAGTAACCTTTGGAACTGGAACGCTCAGTGCATTGGCCGCTGTGGCTTTCTCACAGATGGAGGCCTCTACACCTCCACATCGTAGATGCTCACAAATATCCTTTAAAAAAACTTACTTGATGCAAAGGCAGCAGAGAGCATTGGTCAGTAGCTCTGCAAAAGAGCTGTCAACTGCAAAAGGGAATGAAGCCAAACATCTTCAGGGCTGGAAAATGGCACTGGGTGATGTCTTGACACAACAGGAATTGTGGCATGTATTGATGCCTTTTTTCCTTTTCCTTTTTTGGCTTGGTTTGAGGCCTAGCAGAAAAGCCTCAAAAGGGACAGGATTGAATAGATCCAAATTGCTTCTTGAGACAGTATCACTCAGTGGATGCTGGGTATCTTTTTGAAGTCAAATCAAGACAGTACCAGATTGCTACTTCTTGTTAGTCTCCATGCATCAGACAAAGCTCAGAGCTGTTGGGATGCTTTCCTTTGATATCAGAATCATTGGAAAGGTTGTCATTAAACTTCCTGAGCAGGAGAGATCCTACCTCGTTACCTTCATGTGTGACAGAAGGCAGGTATGTAGGGAGAAGCAGAATCTCTAGTATCCTGCCTGGTCTAGGTGGGTGGGGAGGAAAAGGTAGGATTTTGGGCAGACAGATCCTTGTAGTCATTGCTAGAAGTCCAACAATTGTATTTGCTTTTATACAGGAAGAGTAGTAAAGAAGTCTAGAGAATCAAATCTACACTGCATTTTCCTGTTCTGCCTGTGAGGTTCCAGAGCCTCTATCAAGTGTGTGGATGTGGTGAGGGAGCCCAGGATGAGACTTGGTGCAGAGCTCTCACTGGAAACCTCAGAATCCAAATGTTGTCATGACAAAGATGCTCACCTGCCAGGGAATGATTTGTTCATATCCCATGTGCCCCAGCTCCTTCCTCTGCTGTCTAATGAGGCTCCCTTTTCAATAAAGAACCTTAGAGTCCTACTGTTTTAACCTTTGTATTTCTTGCAGATTTCCTGAGCACCAGGATTTTAATGGTGCCTGCTTTCCCACTTTACAGCTCAAGTGCCTGCTTTGAGTATCTTGAGAGATTAAAGAGAGAAGGTTTTCACTGACTCACACTGAAACAGCAAGTTAGGGTTTCATTAGGGAAAGCAGAGTTCATCCACGTGGTCCTCCCTGGAGTCTGATTGTAATCTGAAATCCCTGCTGAGGTGTTAGGAATGGCAGGAGTTAGAAAAAACATCTTCCCTAAAGCCCGGTTGTAGAAGAATTACTTCAGTTCGAAGTGTAGCGTGATCAGCTCAGGATGGTGTTTCGGGAGCACTCACTGGATTCAGGTGTCCGTTCACATTTCCCAGTTTTATTTCTTCAAACAGCCTCTGGCTTGTTCAGGAAAATGAGTCTCCATCAAAGCCGTTTTTCCTTAGTCAAATTGTTTCTTGATCTTGCAGTGCTAGAAGAAGCTGCAGTAGTTTCAGGGTCCCGTATGCTCCATGAGAGAAAGCTGCTCCTGCAGAGCTGGGAATTATGGAAGGAGGGCCAGTGTTCTTTGTAATTTCGGGGGGGGAGACTTGCACGAGGGTCTTAAAGTGCAGGCATAGGTTCTCTGTACTGGGTGCTGTACACCCTTATTTTAGCCCATTTTCAATTTGAGTTGCCACTAGGAAGTTTATAAACTATTACAATATTTTACTCACTAGTTTGCTTTTTCGCTGTTTGGGAAAATACTGAGTTTGCCTAGTACTGTCTAGGGGAGGCATAAAACAAACTGGTGAAGCTCTCTACCTTGCATTTTTTGTCCGGAGAGACTCCTTCCTTAGGATGATCAGTGGCTTTCAACTACACAGTTCACTGCTGGCTCAGCTGACTTTGATATGTCTAATCAATAGGTAATAAATGAATAGAGACTACAAAAATCTTACTTGAGAACTGCAAACTTTGTTTGATGTTGTCATCCATCACTTCTGCTTTAGCTGTTCTACCTGCAGTGCATGAGGAGGCTGTGTTTGATGTGATGGTGTTTCCTTTGGCCTCTGCAGGTATCTGGGCAAAGAAGGCTGGGCCCCGGCTTCATATCTGAAGAAGGCTAAAGACGATCTTCCATCTAGGAAAAAGAACTTAACTGGGCCAGTGGAAATCATAGGAAACATCATGGAGATCAGTAACCTGCTGAACAAGAAATCATCTACTGACAAGGAAGCTCAAGTAGAGAACGAGTCTGCAGAAACTCATATCACAAAGAAGGAAATCAGTTTGCCCATCCTGTGCAATGACTCCAATGGCAATGCCATGATGACTCCAGACAAGCAGGCTTCCAAACTGGCCCAGGGATCCCCAGCCATAGCAAGAATAGCACCACAAAGAGCTCAAATAAGTAAGGCAGTAAAGTAGTCGGGGGTTTCACAGGCTTGCAATGAATTTTTGTTCTCTGCCTTTCAGGGCTGGCATTGCCTGTCAGCTAAGGTCCCACATGTCCTGGCCTTACAGCCAAGTCCACACAAACAGACCTTTGCATGGTCTGTAGATGTATCAACAGGGACTCCAGAATGTGGTCCTTCACTAGTAGTAGTGATAAAATTTAACTTATACACAGGCTGGCTGGTGGTTCTTTATCTTAGCCTGCATGCGTTTACTTTGTTAATTTTTCTAGAGAAGAATACTTTTTTTCCTTTTTGAACACTCTAAAATGTGCCCTTCCACCTCAGAAATGCAGACAATGTGATGGCATGTTCAAGTTGAGGAGACCACCTGTGTCTTGCATTTGTTCTGTTGTTTTCCTGGGGGCAAGTTGCTATAATATTTTTACTACTTTGTCTGCAAAATGCAGATGCTGATGCTCTTCTGTGTAAGGAATGGCAAAATACTATGAGAGAGGACAGTGGGAGTGTTTAGTGAATTATTTTTACTGCTGGGGGGAAAATGGGTGTTAGGCCAGTTCTTTGTTGGCCAGTCTCCAATGGAGCTGGTCAGTTCCAGCAGAAAATACAATCCACTACTTTCTAGCAGTGATCTTCTCTTAAATTTGCTGGCTTAGCAGAGATGAATAGCTAAGCTACCTTGGTATTTCTAATATACCCTCACAGTTTCCTATCTTGTTTCATAGAGATGCCTTAAATATTGCAAATACTGACTTCCATTCTCAAACTGTGTAACAGCAGAGAGCTGCTGAAAAATGTGCTCAGCAGTATTTGCGAAGTTAAATAAACTCTCCCTTTTCCCTTTCCCTCTCAGGTTCTCCAAATCTAAGAACAAGGCCGCCCCCACGAAGAGAGTCCAGTCTGGTGTGTATTGGTTTATGGTTTATCTTAGCAGTGGGTAGGTGTCCGGGTGCTTTGTGAGACTTTGTGCAGCTGTACAAGGTGGGAGGGATGTCTGAGAGATCCTTTATTTGCATGCCTGTTCCTTTCATTGTTTAAGTGTTGAGCAGACCTCGGGGCGTCCTAATGATAAATCAGGTTTTCTGTTATTCAGAATGTTGCCCCAACTAATCGAGTCTGCAGGGAGAACATGATAATGCTGCTGTGTTCCGTGCATGAGCATTAAAACTTGTCTGGCTGACTCAGAAGTTTAAAGTTCCTCTGGGTGTCCTTAGCCCAGACTGAAACTTTTGACCTTCTCTTCTCTTAAGCAGCTGGGAATGTGTCCCCTCCTTCTATTGCTGCCACCCTTGAGGTGGCTAAGCTTCACTCTCGTGTGTGTTTAAAGTGGCTTGGAATCCAGTGGAAGGATGTATGCTACAGGAATGAGACCCTCTATGATTTCTTATCCCCAAAGCTAGACTTCTGGAAGTTTGTACCAATTTGAGATTAGAACAGTCATCTTCAATAGGAGCTTGTCAGTAGTGTATTTATATGAAATCATGCTAATAGCCTGTTTATCTAGGCAATACATAGCCTTTAATCTTTGCTGTACCCTTTATGCGCAGTATATGACTCGTAATTTTTCTGTCACCAGAGATGCTTCTTAACAAACTACATGAATAGCATATTAGCATTTTCTTCCTATTTTTCTTTGCGTTATTTTCAATTAGACTTTGTTTTGGCAAGACTACGACACTTAATCCCATGCTAAAAATAACAGTGATATTATATGTGAAACCCTGAGCATATCTGCTGTTTCCAATTATCTTCATTTAATCCAAACCATCCTATTATCTGAAGGCATTTTATTATGCTGTGCTTCTGCTGTATTTCAGCATTTATAGTGGAGAAACATCCAATTATAACATTGTTAGACACGGTTCCTAAGGTGCAGAGATGCATTCTCTGTGAAATGCAGCATGCTGTGCGTGATGAAACATCTACTGTTAGTTACAGAAAGGGTATCTTGGAAATGGAGGAGCGGGAGAATAAAGCACAGTATGTGATTTGCCCTTCTCCCATTGATGGCTCAGGATCGTTTTGTGTCTTTGTCTGTCTGTGGATGCTCTGACCTGTGGTCAAGAGATCCTGGCAGAACTGCAGTTCTTTTGTAGAACCCTAAGTAGGCAAGTGTAGAAGCTGTGCAGCTTCACCATCATCTAGTTGCCCTGCAGATGAGCACTGTGCTAATCTGAAAAGCGTTCAGTACTGAAATTCCTGAAGGGACCCTTATCCCATTTATCACCTTAAAAAATAATTATATCAAGCCCTAAAATGTGGCAGCTTAATGTAAAGGCACTTAGCTTTTAGAAGAGTTTGGTATGCTGCCAGAATGGCTGTAAATAGCAGTGTCCCACTTCCCGTAGAGCCTTTATGAAGCTTGTATTGGGATTGAGTAGAGGTTCTGGGTCTGTTATGGGGAGGAACTGGAACTGTTTTGATCAAGTAGTAAAGTCCTGCCCTCGTAGCACTTTGGCTGGGCAAAGCTAGGGGGGTCTATGATATTATCCTTGTTTCTTGCTACAAGAGATGCCCATTAGCTCATATCACTGACTAATTCAGATTGTTTAAAAAGTCCAGCAGCAGATCAAGAGCAATAATTCATTGGGATTACATTTTAAAATGAAATATTTAGTGATAGACAGAATCTGTTAGGGGCCTGTTGCAATGCAATTTTCTGCAGTTGTGGTGAGTCATGCAGAGCTGGGTCTTTCTGGACAAAATCTCAGCATAAATGGGCTGCTCTTAGTGTGACAGGAATGGCAGCTCACACTTTATCACCCATGAGTAAAACCTTTTACTATTCAGGCAAAGATTATCACAGTTTTAACAGCTGGTGAAGGTGGCATGAACAGTGCATATGTTGAAAGGCTTTTCTCTTGTAGCAGAAGAGGAAGAAGGAAGAGTCTTAGTGAATAAAAGCAATTTTTTTTTCCCATACTGCTGTTCAGCTGATTCTTTCTTTGGTTTAAATGAACAAAGCATCCTATTTGCCCTAGGGTTTTCAGTTACCCAAGCCACCAGAGCCACCCTCCGTGGAAGTGGAATATTACACCATTGCTGAGTTCCAGTCGTGCATCTCTGATGGCATAAGCTTTCGTGGAGGACAAAAAGCAGAGGTGAGCCTTCGCAGTGTATCTGGAAAAATTGTAATATTTCTCTGTTGCATGGGAGTGGATTGGAAGGGGAGGAGTGGAACGCAGCGGGTTGAGATTTTTGTCTAAGTAACGTGTTCCTTGTTACCTCTTAGGTTATAGAAAAGAATTCTGGTGGCTGGTGGTATGTGCAGATTGGAGAGAAGGAAGGATGGGCTCCAGCATCCTACATTGACAAGAGAAAGAAACCAAATTTGAACAGAAGAACCAGTACTTTAACCCGCCCAAAAGTTCCTCCCCCAGCGCCTCCCAGTAAACCAAAAGACCCTGAAGAAGGAACAACTCCTGGAGCAGTTTCTTCAGGAGATACCCAGGACTCTCCCCACAAGCTGAAATACGAAGAACCTGAGTATGATGTGCCTGCCTTTGGCTTTGACTCTGAGTGTGAAGTGAGTGAAAGTCATCATGAAGAGGGCACTCCTGAAAAACGACTCTTTCAGCCCCTCAAGCCCTCACCTGTGTCATCGCTTCAGAAAGCTAAGTTCAAAGTAGGAGAGTCTTCAGAGGAAGTTGCTCATGAAGAAGAAACCATCTATGAGAACGAGGGGTTCAGGCGTTATGTGGAAGATGCTTTGTCCAATAAGGAATCCAGCGGGGATTCTGATTCTCAGAAAAGCTCCTCTCTGTCCTTGATCCGAAGGAATTCTCCATGTTCCGACTCTCCTAAATCATCACTTGTGAAGCTCAAGACAGACAAAAACATCCAGCCTGATCTCGGAAAATGTCACTATTCCAGGAGCGAGGAGACAAAACCAAGATCAGCTTCAGACGTCGGCTTACGTAGCGTGCCAAGAACGGGCATGAAGAAAGATCCCGGGCAGAGTCCTTCCATCAGAGCAAAGCCAATTGTTAGGCCCAAACCCTTCCTGAACAAAGCAGACTCTCAGAGCCAAGAAAAGATGGATATTAGCACTTTAAGGCGTCAGCTGAGGCCAACTGGGCAGCTCAGAAGTGGACTCAAAGGTTCGAGAAGTGAGGAGTCTGCGAGCCCTCCCCGCACAGCTTCTGAGAACCAGGACGACCCTGTTCGGAGAAGCTCGGCTGATCTCATCACAGCTCCTTCCCGTGGCATCTTCTGCTCCAGCCATACAGCCAAAACCGAGCAAGAAAATGACTCCAGATGTTTCTATGTGACCACTGACTCATACCAAAAGGTACAGGATTCTGAAATTTGCTTCCCAGCAGGAGTAGAAGTGGAAGTGCTGGAAAAGCAAGCCAGCGGATGGTGGTACCTGAAGTACGGAGACATGGAAGGCTGGGCTCCTTCCCATTATCTGGCTCTCCCTGATAACCAGCGAGAAACTACATCAGCAGAGACTGATTCTTCATTTGCCAGGAACAGGAAAAATGAAAACAAGTCAAACAGTTTAGAGAAGATAGAGAAGAGGGTTCAGGCTTTGAACACCATCAACCAGAGCAAACGTGCAACACCACCCATCCCAAGCAAACCTCCCGGTGGCTTTTCAAAAGCATCAGGGCCAGTGAAAATGAGGAACGGTGTGAGGCAACTTGCTGTCCGTCCCCAGTCAGTGTTTGTGTCTCCACCACCAAAGGATAACAACCTGTCGTGCTCCTTGCGCAGAAATGAGTCTTTAACAACTACGGATCAGCTTAGGACCGTCCGTCGGAATTCCTCCTTCAGCAACGCGTGGTCACAGCCTGGTGACACCAAGGGAAAGCAGCCGGAGCGGCTGGGCACAGAGAGCTCGGAGACCACTTCCAACCTCCCCACGCAGAGGAATGGGATCCCTGTGTCCACAGTCAGGCCAAAGCCGATCGAGAAATCCCAGTTCATCCACAACAATCTCAAGGACATCTATGTTTCCATTGCAGACTACGAAGGGGATGAGGAGACTGCGGGGTTTCAGGAAGGTGTCTGCATGGAGGTCCTCGAAAGGAACCCAAATGGCTGGTGGTACTGCCAGATCATGAATGGTGTGAAGCCATTCAAGGGCTGGGTGCCCTCAAATTATTTGGAGAAAAAGAACTAATATTGCAATATCTTTAACCTCCCTAATTTATACTGTTCCTGCTGTGTACATGTGGAAAAAACAATTGCTACACAAAAAGACGTTTCCTGTGCTCCAGTTTGTACAAAGGAGTCTATACTGAGGACAAATCTGCCATGTTCTGGAGAGGTTTGTGGGGTTTACGTGCTGTAAGCAACTGCAAGGAAGATGCAGCATAGTCAAATGCCTTTTTGTGAAGTTGTTAATAATCTTGTATGTGTAACAGGGTATGACATCCCATCCTTCCCATTATTGATAGGAAACCAAATGTGTGCCTTTTGTGAGAGAAATACACATGCATCTACTTGGGGAGTTCTGTGCCAAACTGTTTTACAACCTTGGCTCCCTTTCTTCTCATTTTTGTCCACACGTGGAATACCCAAGAATTTTGAATGCTTTTCCACAACTTACAGTGAGAAGCAAATGAAATTTTCTGAAACATAGAGGGACTCTAATCCTTTGGAGATGTTCACTTTTTTTTTTGTTTGTTTGTTTTTTTAAACTATACTCGACAGTTGGTAGGTCCAGAGTTGGAGCCTTTTCATCGTGGAGAGTTTTGGTCTCAGACTTCAGTGTTGTTACAGCTAACTCACCGGAAAAGGCCATCAGGTGGTGTGGGTTGGGGGCTTTTTGTTTCCTTTCGTTCTGTCTTGTTCTTTGAGTTGGGATTTCAGGTGTTCTAGGGCAGTGATGCCTACTGGTGCTTGTAAAAACAAACCTACAAACCCCTTGCTCAAGCACGTCGATTACTGTGTAGGCTTCATGTTTGGTTCTGTGCCTGACTCCTGCCAGGTGATACTGGTTGATTCTCTTCCCAGAGTTGGGTTTCTCAAAACTTATCAAAGTCAACAAAGTCCCTTAAGACATTAAAGACATAGCTGTCAAATGTGTTAATTCTTGTTTTGCCCTCTGGTCCAAATCCAAGGGTGCTGACTGCTGGCAGGGCCCACCAAGATATTAGTGAGAAATATTTGTAACCTTCTGCAACATCAGTGTTTACAATGAGTGGAAAAAAAAAAAAACAAAGCCATCAAACTCAGTCTGCACATAATTTGTATATTTTTGGGGAATTGCTTTTGTGTTTTGTTTTTGTCTTTCCTGTGCATTCTGGGTTTACTGTATTTTCTTTGTGTGTGTGTGTGTGTGTATCTGGTTTTACCAGAAAAGACTTAAAACTGAAGTAGGAGCCAAATGATGTGTTTCAGTTCCCACTTGAATCCAAAGAGTACATTTGTACTGGAAAGTGGGCCTGGGCTTCTCAGGCTCAGAGATTTAATATCAAAGCAATTTGGCCTACAATGCATCTAACCAGGAAGCTGCCTCTTCTAGTTCCAGTTCTGTTTGCCTTTCTTAACTCATGCTTTGAAATGTGGCACACGGTGTGGGTAGTGTGGGAAATGGAAGAGGTATCCATTGGAAAAGGCTAGGAATATGGAGTTATTTGTGAGGTAGCCTTGTACTGTAAACATAATTTACTAAATCCCTACTGTGCTTAAGGAAGTCATGCTTGGGGCTTTTCTTAAATGGCCTTGTTAATCACTCAAGATCAATATCGAATTGCTTTAAATAATAGGCAGCATTGTAAATCTGTTCTAAGGGGGAGGGGCAGACCATTTCACGACTGGTTTACACAAAGTATTACATGCCCTTTTTTCCACCAGAGTTTCATACTGATTTGGCTTGGAAGTTAAAGGTTATAGAGGCTTCAAAATAGCTGGGGTCAAGGGACTGAGTAAAATAGCACAACAATACCATATGTTACTGGGGATGTTTCACTGCCAAAAAAAAAAAA